>CAJQUN010000624.1:0-121553 GCA_907163345.1 Haberlea rhodopensis | reverse complement strand
ATTTGAGTATGTATAGTGCTATATATATACAAGTGTAGTGTATTTCAGCAAGTATTTGGGTGAGTGATCGATTTCTCATTTGGGAATTTGGTTTGGATTGATGGGTTTTGGTTGGAGCAATGTTTAATTTTGATTGATGAACTTCTACCTTTTGGGATGTGTGCTAGGTTGGATTAAAATCATTGTTTGAGAAGGGAGTTGCATGATTCAACTTTAGGGGGCTGATTTTAGCTTGAAGAAGTTACATATAAGTTGTTTGAAAATCATGCTCATAAGGCGTTTGATGATATGCTTAAGTAGTATTCAAGTGTTGCCAAAGCTCTACTAATCGTGTAGTGAGGAAGTCTAATTTTTGGCTCATATCATGATAGATTTTTTGGGGAGTATTGGGCTATAGTTTGGGGTGCTAATAACTTAGATACATGTTAAGGTGTGTTAAACATGTATTAAAGTGTATATTAATCAATATACTTGAATGTGTACCACAGCATGAATTAGTGATTTATGTTACTTTATTGAGTTATTTCTAAAGTGTGGAGACTAACTCGATTAGTATAGTTGATTAAAGTGAGTCTGTAAAGATAATTCGAGTATGAAAATTATAACTGTAAATTCGGATAGTACTAAAGTGTTATTGATTTGTGTATATTATTTCTTAAGAAAGAGATAATAATCCCAAGTATCAAGTGTAATATGTTAACCAGATGTTGAGACTATTGAATGATTGAGCTAATGTGGAATGGACATTCGATTTATAGAACTCCATGAGCCTCCGGACATCTAGGGTGGCTTATTCACGTCGTCAACCTTAAGGTACGTAGTGACGTACGAGCAGGTATAATATGAATTGATTCATATTCCCGTATTCATGTATTGTTGAATTGTGATAACTGAATATAAGAAAATGAATATGTGAATTGAGTTGATATATGTGGTAGGATGGACACGTAAATGTACGTGGTCCGGATATGGAGTGGGGTATGGATGCCTTTGGCAATATATCGAATTGAGAAATGGATTGAGAATGAGATTAACGTACAGGCCAGAGTTGCCTTCGATATGTGACTCGTTATGATTGAGGATAAATGATGAATTGTGATTATATTGAATTTATTGTATTGATGAGTTTCATGTTGTGAATTAACGATAATGAACTTGATGTTTATGAAAGCATGTGAGACTGAAACAGGAACAGCTAGTGGAAGCTATACGGATTCAGAACTGTACAAGGAGTACATTTTTTTTTATGGATTTTAAATAATCTTAAATGGTTGTATTATGAATTAATTATAATTGTTATGCATTGTTATGAATATGAGTATGTGACAGGGTATGCTCACCCGTATGGGGGCTGTTTCTGTTGAAACAGGTACAACATGTACTAAACTACTTTGGGATATTGGTTCGAGCTTTGTTGGATCATGCCGCTTCCAGAAGCGTATATGAGTGTGGGTAAATAGTATACGCTATTTATTCAATTAGATTGGTATTCATTTATTTGTTGCTCGTATGTGAGCAACTGGAAGCATGTATATGGACTGTATAAGGGTGTTGAAGCCCACTTTTGATGTCTCCTCAGTATAGTGTTTTTCCCTGGCTGGGAACTTACTTAGGAATTTTTGGTTTCTTTTTAGTATCGTGTTTTTCCATGGCTGGGAATTATGTTGGTGATGTGTTTTATTTTTGGATCACCCAATTTATGGGGAGACTCTGCCCAAATTTTTATAAAAGTCCACAATATAAAAGTGGTGTAATGGGGATGGCAACGGGCGAAATCTTTGAGCTATTTGTTGGGCAGAAGTGATCACTCCTTGCTGTTATTATTTATGTCATGGAGGGTATAGAAGTATGTAACGATTCTTTTAAAGAATGAAAAGAAAATGAAAATTTATACATATACGACGTCATAAATGAACTAATGACGAGTCTAGGTGTTGGGGTCTTACAAATATGTTACATTTTCACCGTTATGACTTTTGACTTTCAGAAATCAGCCCGAGCTGACATCATAGAGGCCGTATAATTTTTTTTCTTCTTGGAAAACCCTAAAACCTAACGAAAAATTCTTACGCCATTTTCAAAAACTCAAAATTGGAATCTGCCAAAGCCAATATGTTACATTTACACCGATATGACTTTGACGTTCAGAAATCAACCCGGTCTGACATCATAGAGGCCGTATAATTTTTTTTCTTCTAGGAAAACCCTAAAACTGAGTGAAAATTATTACGGCTTTTTGAAAACTCAAAATTGGAATCTGTCAAAGCCAATATGTTACATTTACACCGTTATGACTTTTGACTTTCAGAAATCAGCCCGATCTGACATCATAGAGACCGTATAATTTTATTTCTTCTAGGAAAACCCTAAAACCGAGTGAAAAATTCTTACGGCTTTTTGAAAACTCAAAATTGGAATCTGCCAAAGCCAATATTATACATTTACACCGTTATGACTTTTGACTTTCAGAAATCAGCCCGGGATGACATCAGAGAGGCCGTATAATTTTTTTTCTTCTAGGAAAACCATAAAATCGAGTGAAAAATACTCACGCCTTTTTGAAAACTAGAAATTTGAATCTGCCAAAGCCAAAATGTTCTATTTACACCATTATGACTTTTGACTTTATAAATCAGCACAGGCTGACATCAGAGAGGCCGTATAATTTTTTTTTATTCTAGGAAAACCATAAAACCGAGTGAAAACTTCTTACGGCTTTTTGAAAACTCAAAATTGGATTCTGCCAAAGCAAATATATTACATTTACACCGTTACGACTTTTGACTTTCAGAAATCAGCCCGGGTGGACATCAAAGAGGCAGTATAATTTTTTTTCTTCTGGGAAAACCCTAAAACCGAGTGAAAAATTCTTACGGCTTTTTGAAAACTCAAAATTGGAATCCGCCAAAACCAATATGTTACATTTACATCGTTATGACTTTTGACTTTCAGAAATCAGCCCGAGCTGACATCAGATAGGCCGTATAATTTTTTTTCTTTTAGGAAAACCCTAAAACCGAGTGAAAAATTCTTACGCCTTTTTGAAAACTAAAAATTTGCATCTGCCAAAGCAAAAATGTTCTATTTACACCATTATGACTTTTGACTTTTAGAAATCAGCACAGGCTGACATCAGAGAGGCCGTATAATTTATTTTATTCTACGAAAATCATAAAATCGAGTGAAAATTTTTTACGTCTTTTTAAAACTCAAAATTTGATTCTGCCAAAGCCAATATGTTACATTTATATCGTTACGACTTTTGACTTTCAGAAATCAGCCCGGGCTGACATCAAAGAGGCCGTATAATTTTTTTTCTTGTAGGAAAACCCTAAAACCTAGTGAAAAATTCTTACGGCTTTTTGGAAACTCAAAATTGGAATCTGTCAAAGCCAATATGTTACATTTACTTTTGACTTTCAGAAATCAGCCCGATCTGATATCATAGAGGCCGTATAATTTTATTTCTTCTAGGAAAACCCTAAAACCGAGTGAAAAATTCTTACGGCTTTTTGAAAACTCAAATTGGAATCTGCCAGCGCCAATATTTTACATTTACACCGTTATGACTTTTCACTTTCAGAAATCAGCGCGGGCTGACATCAGAGTGGCCGTATAATTTTTTTTCTTCTAGGGGAAACCCTAAAACCGATTGAAAAATTCTTACGCCTTTTTGAAACCTAAAAATTTGAATCTGCCAAAGCCAAATTGTTCTATTTACATCGTTATGACTTTGGAGTTTTAGAAATCAGCCCAGGGTGACATCAGAGAGGCCCTATAATTTTTTTTATTCTAGGAAAACCCTAAAACCGAGTTAAAAATTCTTACTGCTTTTTGAAAACTCAAAATTGGATTCTGCCAAAGCCAATATGTTACATTTACACCGTTACGAGTTTTGACTTTCAGAATCAGCCCGGACTGACATCAAATAGGCCGTATAATTTTTTTTCTTCTGGGAAAACCCTAAAACCGAGTGAAAAATTCTTACGGATTTTTGAAAACTCAAAATTAGAATCCGCCAAAACCAATATGTTACATTTTCACCGTTATGACTTTTGACTTTCAGAAATCAGCCCGAGCTGACATCATAGAGGCCGTATAATTTTTTCTTCTTCTTGGAAAACCCTAAAGCCTAACGAAAAATTCTTACGCCATTTTTGAACACTCAAAATTGGAATCTGCCAAAGCCAATATGTTACATTTACAACGATATGACTTTTGACTTTCAGAAATCAGCCCGGTCTGACATCATAGTGGCTGTATAATTTTTTTTCTTCTAGGAAAACCCTAAAACCGAGTGAAAAATTATTACGGCTTTTTGAAAACTCAAAAGTGGAATCTGTCAAAGCCAAGTATGTTACATTTACACCGTCATGACTTTTGACTTTCAGAAATCAGCCCGATCTGACATCATAGAGACCGTATAATTTTATTTCTTCTAGGAAAACCCTAAATCCGAGTGAAAAATTCTTACGGCTTTTTGAAAACTCAAAATTGGAATCTGCCAAAGCCAATATGTTACATTTACACCGTTATGACTTTTGACTTTCAGAAATCAGCCCGGGCTGACATCAAAGAGACCGTATATTTTTTTTCTTCTAGGAAAACCCTAAAATCGAGTGAACAATTCTTACGCCTTTTTTAAAACTAAAATTTTGAATCTGCCAAAGCCAAAATGTTCTATTTACACCATTATGTCTTTGGATTTTTATAAATCTGCACAGGCTGACATCAGAGAGGCCGTATAATTTTTTTTATTCTTGGAAAACCATAAAACCGAGTGAAAAATTTTTACGGCTTTTTGAAAACTCAAAATTGGATTCTTGATAGGTGTAGATTTTAAGTGTTTTCAACTGTAATATCTTCCCATTTTCCGTACTTTTTCCTGGATGATATTATGCTTTTTGGTGTTTATTCGTTCTATTATACCGTTATGACTTTTGACTTTCATAAATCAGCCCGATCTGGCATCATAGAGACCGTATAATTTTATTTCATCTAGGAAAACCCTAAAACGGAGTGAAAAATACTTACGGCTTTTTGAAAACTCAAAATTAGAATCTGTCAATGCCAATATGTTACATTTACACCATTATGACTTTTGACTTTCGGAAATCAGCCCGGGCTGACATCAGAAAGGCCGTATAATTTTTTTTCTTCTAGGAAAACCCTAAAACCGAGTGAACAATTCTTACGCCTATTTGAAAACTAAAAATTTGAATCTGCCAAAGCCAAAATGTTCTATTTACAGCATTATGACTTTTAACTTTTATTAATCAGCACAGGCTGACATCAGAGAGGCCGTATAAATTTTTTGATTCTATAAAATACATAAAACCGAGTAAAAAATTCTTACGGCTTTTTGAAAACTCAAAATTGGATTCTGCCAAAGCAAATATGTTACATTTACACCGTTACGACTTTTGACTTTCAGAAATCAGCCCGGGATGACATCAAAGAAGCCGTATAATTTTTTTCCTTCCGGGAAAACCCTAAAACCGAGTGAAAAATTCTTACGGCTTTTTGAAAACTCAAAATTGGAATCCGCCAAAGCCAATATGTTACTTTTTCACCGTTGTGACTTTTGAATTTCAGAAATCAGCCCGAGCTAACATCATAGAGGCCGTATAATTTTTTACTTCTCTGAAAACCCTTAAACCTAACGAAAAATTCTTGCGCCTTTTTGAAAACTCAAAATTGGAATCTGTCAAAGCCAATATGTTACATTTACCCCGATGTGACTTTTGACTTTCAGAAATCAGCCCGGTCTGACATCATAGAGGCCGTATTTTTTTCTTCTAGGAAAACCCTAAAACCGAATGAAAAATTCTTACAGGCTTTTTGAAAACTCAAAATTGGAATCTGTCAAAGCCAAAATGTTACATTTACACCGTTATGACTTTTGACTTTCAGAAATCAGCCCGATCTGATATCATAGAGGCCGTATAATTTTATTTCTTCTAGGAAAACCCTAAAACCGAGTGAAAAATTCTTACGGCTTTTTGAAAACTCAAAATTGGAATCTGCCAAAGCCAATATGTTATATTTACACCGTTATGACTTTTGACTTTCAGAAATCAGCCCGGGCTGACATCAAGAGGCCCAATAATTTTTTTAGGAAAACCGTAAAACCGTGTGAAAAGTTCTTACGCCTTTTTGAAAACTAAAAATTTGAATCTGCCAAAGCCAAAATGTTCTATTTACACCGTTATGACTTTTGACTTATAGAAATCAGCCCAGGCTGACATCAGAAAGGCAGTATAATTTTTTTTCTTCTAGGAAATCCATAAAACCGAGTGAAAAATTCTTACGCCTTTTTGAAAACTAAAAATTTGAATTTGCCAAAGCCAAAATGTTCTATTTACACCGTTATGACTTTTGACTTTTAGAAATCAGCACAGGCTGACATCAAAGAGGCCGTATAATTTTTTTTATTCAAGGAAAACCCTAAAACCGAGTGAAAAATTCTTATAGCTTTTTGAAAACTCAAAATTGGATTCTGCCAAAGCCAATATGTTACATTTACACTGTTACGAGTTTTGACTTTCAGAAATCAGCCCGGGCTGAGATCAAAGAGGCCGTATAATTTTTTTTCTTCTTGAAAAAACCTAAAACCGAGTGAAAAATTCTTACGGCTTTTTGAAAACTCAAAATTAGAATCCGACAAAGCCAATATGTTATTTTCACCGTTATGACTTTTGACTTTGAGAAATCAGCCCGAGCTGACATAGTAGAGGCCGTGTAATTTTTTTTCTTCTTTGAAAACCCTAAAGCCTAACGAAAAATTCTTACGCCATTTTTGAAAACTCAAAATTTGAATCTGCCAAAGCCAATATGTTACATTTACACCGATTTGACTTTTGACTTTCTGAAATCAGCCCGGTCTGACATCATAGAGGACGTACAATTTTATTTCTTCTAGGAAAACCCTAAAACCGAGTGAAAATTTTTACGGCTTTTTGAAAATTCAAAATTGGAATCGCCAAAGCCAGTATGTTACATTTACACCGTTATGACTTTTGACTTTCAGAAATCAGCCCGGGCTGACATTAGATAGGCCGTATAATTTTTTTTCTTCTAGGAAAACCCTAAAACCGAGTGAAAAATTCTTACGCCTTTTTGAAAACTAAATATTTGAATCTGTCAATGCCAAAATGTTCGATTTACACCATTATGACTTTTGACTTTTAGAAATCAGCACAGGCTGACAACAGAGAGGCCGTATAATTTATTTTATTCTACGAAAACCATAAAACCAAGTGAAAAATTCTTACGCCTTTTTGAAAACTCAAAATTGGAATCTGCCAAAGCCAATATGTTACATTTACACCGATATGACTTTTGACTTTCTGAAATCAGCCCGGTCTGACATCATAAAGGCCATATAATTTTTTTTCTTCTAGGAAAACACTAAAAACGAGTGAAAATTTATTACGGCTTTTTGAAAACTCAAAATTGGAATCTGTCAAAGCCAATATGTTACATTTACACCGTTATGACATTTGACTTTCAGAAATCAGCCCGATCTGACATCATAGAGACCGTACAATTTTATTTATTCTAGGAAAACCCTAAAACCGAGTGAAAAATTCTTACGGCTTTTTGAAAACTCAAAATTGGAGTCGGTCAAAGCCAATATGTTACATTTACACCGTTATGACTTTTGACTTTCAGAAATCAGCCCGATCAGACATCATAGAGACAGTACAATTTTATTTCTTCGAGGAAAATCCTAAAACCGAGTGAAAATTTTTACGGCTTTTTGAAAACTAAAAAGTGGAATCTGCCAAAGCCAGTATGTTACATTTACACCGTTATGACTTTTGACTTTCAGAAATCAGCCCGGGCTGACATCAGATAGGCCGTATAATTTTTTTTCTTCTAGGAAAACCCTAAAATCGAGTGAAAAATTCTTACGCCTTTTTCAAAACTAAAAATTTGAATCTGCCATGCCAAAATGTTTGATTTACACCATTATGACTTTTGACTTTTAAGAAATCAGCACAGGCTGACAACATAGAGGCCGTATAATTTATTTTATTCTACGAAAACCATAAAACTAAGTGAAAAATTCTTACGCCTTTTTGAAAACTCAAAATTGGAATCTGCCAAAGCCAATATGTTACATTTACACCGATATGACTTTTGACTTTCTGAAATCAGCCCGGTCTGACATCATAGAGAGGCCATATAATTTTTTTCCTTCTAGGAAAACACTAAAAACGAGTGAAAATTTATTACGGCTTTTTAACAACTCAAAATTGGAATCCGCCAAAGCCAATATGTTACATTTACACCGTTATGACATTAGACTTTCAAAAATCAGCCCGATCTGACATCATAGAGACCGTACAATTTTATTTATTCTAGGAAAACCCTAAAACCGAGTGAAAAATTCTTACGGCTTTTTGAAAACTCAAAATTGGAATTTGCCAAAGCCAATATGTTACATTTACACCGTTATGACTTTTGACTTTCAGAAATCAGCCCAGGCAGACATCAGATAGGCCGTATAATTTTTTTTCTTCTAGGAAAACCCTAAAACCGAGTGAAAAATTCTTACACCTTTTTGAAAACTAAATATTTGAATCTACCAAAGCCAAAACGTTCTATTTACACCATTATGACTTTTGACTTTTAGAAATCAGCACAGGCTGACATTAGAGAGGCCGTATAGTTTATTTTATTCTACGAAAACCATAAAATCTAGTGAAAAATTCTTAAGGCTTTTTGAAAACTCAAAATTGGATTATGCCAAAGCCAATATGTTACATTTACACCTTTACAACTTTTGACTTTCAGAAATAAGCCCGGGCTGACATCAAAGAGGCCGTATAATTTTTTTTCTTCTAGGAAAACCCTAAAACCGAGTGAAAAATTCTTACGGCTTTTTGAAAACTCGAAATTGGAATCTGTCAAAGCCAATATGTTACATTTACTTTTGACTTTCAGAAATCAGCCCGATCTGACATCATAGAGGCCGTATAATTTTATTTCTTCTAGGAAAACCATAAAACCGAGTGAAAAATTCTTACGGCTTTTTGAAAACTCAAATTGGAATCTGTCAGAGCCAATATGTTACATTTACATCGTTATGACTTTTGACTTTCAGAAATCAGCCCGGGCTGACATCAGAGAGGCCGTATAATTTTTTTCGTCTAGGAAAACCCTAAAACCGAGTGAGAAATTCTTACGCCTTTTTGAAAACAAAAAATTTGAATCTGCCAAAGCCAAATTGTTCTATTTACACCGTTATGACTTTTGACTTTTAGAAATCAGCCCAGGCTGACATCAGAGAGGCCGTATAATTTTTTTTATTCTCGGAAAACCCTAAAACCGAGTTAAAAATTCTTACGGCTTTTTGAAAACTCAAAATAGGATTCTGCCATAGCCAATATGTTACATTTACACCGTTACGAGTTTTGACTTTCAGAATCAGCCCGGGCTGACATCAAAGAGGTCGTATAATTTTTTTTCTTCTGGGAAAACCTTAAAACCGAGTTAAAAATTCTTGCTGCTTTTTGAAAACACAAAATTAGAATCCGCAAAAGCCAATATGTTACATTTTCCCGTTATGACTTTTGACATTCAGAAATCAGCTCGAGCTGACATCATAGAGGTCGTACAATTTTTTTTCTTCTTTGAAAACGCTAAAACCTAACGAAAAATTCTTACGCCGTTTTTGAGAACTCAAAATTGGAATCTGCAAAAGCCAATATGTTACATTTACACCGATATGACTTTTGACTTTCATAAATCAGCCAGGTCTGACATCATAGAGGCCGTATAATTTTTTTTCTTCTAGGAAAACCCTAAAATCGAGTGCAAAATTATTACGGCTTTTTGAAAACTCAAAATTGGAAACTGTCAAAGCCAATATGTTACATTTACACCGTTATGACTTTTGACATTCAAAAATCAGCCCGATCTGACATCATAGAGACGGTATAGAGACCGTATAATTTTATTTCTTCTAGGAAAACCCTAAAACCGAGTGAAAAATTCTTACGGCTTTTTGAAAACTCAAAATTGGAATCTGCCAAAGTCAATATGTTACATTTACACCGTTATGACTTTTGAATTTCAGAAATCAGCCCGGGACGACATCAGGGAGGCCGTATAATTTTTTTTCTACTAGGTAAACCCTAAAATCGAGTGAAACATTCTTACGCCTTTTTGAAAACTAAAAATTTGAATCTGCCAAAGCCAAAATGATCTATTTACACCATTATGACTTTTGACTTTTATAAATCAGCATAGGCTGACATCAGAGAGGTCGTATAATTTTTATTATTCTAGGAAAACCATAAAACCGAGTGAAAAATTCTTACGGCTTTTTGAAAACTTGGATTCTGCCAAATCAAATATGTTATATTTACACCGTTATGACTTTTGACTTTCAGAAATAAGCCCGGGCTGACATCAAAGAGGCCGTATAATTTTTTTTCTTCTCGGAAAACACTAAAACCGAGTGAAAATTTTTTACGACTTTTTGAAAACTCAAAATTGGAATCCGCCAAAGCCAATATGTTACATTTACACCGTTATGACTTTTTACTTTCAGAAATCAGCCCGAGATGACATCTGATAGGCCGTATAATTTTTTTTCTTCTAGGAAAACCCTAAAACCGAGTGAAAAATTCTTACGCCTTTTTGAAAACTAAAAATTTGAATATGCCAAAGCCAAATTGTTCTATTTACACCGTTATGACTTTTGACTTTTAGAAATCAGCCCAGACTGAGCTCAGAGGGGCAGTATAATTTTTTGTATTCAAGGAAAACCCTAAAACCGAGTTAAAAATTCTTACGGCTTTTTGAAAACTCAAAATAGGTTTCTGCCAAACCAATATGTTACATTTACACCGTTACGAGTTTTGACTTTCAGAATCAGCCCGGGCTGACATCAAAGAGGCCGTATAAATTTTTTTCTTCTGGGAAAACCCTAAAACCGAGTGAAAAATTCATACGGCTTTTTGAAAACACAAAATTAGAATCCTCCAATGCCAATATGTTACATTTTCACCGTTATGACTTTTGACTTTCAGAAATCAGCCCGAGCTGACATCATAGAGGTCGTACAAATTTTTTTCTTCTTGGAAAACCCTAAAACCTAGCGAAAAATTCTTACGCCTTTATGAAAACTCAAAATTGGAATCTGCCTAAGCCAATATGTTACATTTACACAGTTATGAATTTTGACTTTCAGTAATCAGCCCGGTCTTACATCATAGAGGCCGTATAATTTTTTTCTTCTAGGAAAACCCTAAAACCGAGTGAAAAATTATTACGGCTTTTTGAAAACTCAAAACTGGAATCTGTCAAAGCCAATATGTTACATTTACACCGTTACGACTTTTGACTTTCAGAAATAAGCCCGATCTGACATCATAGAGACCGTATAATTTTATTTCTTCTAGGAAAACCCTAAAACCGAGTGAAAAATTCTTACGGCTTTTTGAAAACTCTTAATTGTAATCTGCCAAAGCCAATATGTTATATTTACACCGTTATGACTTTTGACTTTCAGAAATCAGCCCGGGACAACATCAGAGAGGCCGTATAAATTTTTTTCTTCTAGAAAAACCCTAAAATCGAGTGAAACATTCTTACGCCTTTTTGAAAACTAAAATTTTGATTATGCCAAAGCCAAAATGTTCTATTTACACCATTATGACTTTTGACTTTTATAAATCAGCACAGGCTGACATCAGAGAGGCCGTATAATTTTTATTATTCTAGGAAAACCATAAAACCGAGTGAAAAATTCTTACGGCTTTTTGAAAACTTGGATCCTGCCAAAGCAAATATGTTACATTTACACCATTACGACTTTTGACTTTCAGAAATAAGCCCGGGCTGACATCAAAGAGGCCGTATAATTTTTTATCTTCTGAGAAAACCCTAAAACCGAGTGAAAAATTCTTACGGCTTTTTGAAAACTCAAAATTGGAATCCGCCAAAGCCAATATGTTACATTTACACCGTTATGGATTTTGACTTTCAGAAATCAGCCCGAGATGACATCTGATAGGCCGTATAATTTTTTTTCTTCTAGGAAAACCCTAAAACCGAGTGAAAAATTCTTACGCCTCTTTGAAAACTAAAAATTTGAATCTGCCAAAGCCAAAATGTTCAATTTACACCATTATGACTTTTAACTTTTAGAAATCAGCACAGGCTGACATCAGAGAGGCCGTATAATTTATTTTATTCTACGAAAACCATAAAACCGAGTGAAAAATTCTTACGGCTTTTTGAAAACTCAAAATTGGATTCTGCCAATGCCAATATGTTAAATTTACACCGTTACGACTTTTGACTTTCAGAAATCAGCCCGGGCTGACATTTAAGAGGACGTATAATTTTTTTTCTTCTACGAAAACCCTGAAACCGAGTGAAAAATTCTTACGGCTTTTTGAAAACTCAAAATTAGAATCTGTCAATGCCAATATGTTACATTTACTTTTGACTTTCAGAAATCAGCCCGATCTGACATCATAGAGGCCGTATAATTTTATTTCTTCTAAGAAAACCCTAAAACCGAGTGAAAAATTCTTACGGCTTTTTGAAAACTCAAATTGGAATCTGCCAGAGCCAGTATGTTACATTTACACCGTTATGACTTTTGACTTTTAGAAATCAGCCCGGGCTGACATCAGAGAGGCCGTATAATTTTTTTTCTTCTAGGAAAACCCTAAAACCGCGTGAAAAATTCTTACGCCTATTTGAAAACTAAAAATTTGAATCTGCCAAGGCCAAATTGTTCTATTTACACCGTTATTACTTTTGACTTTTAGAAATCAGCCCAGGATGACATCACAGAGGCCGTATAATTTTTTTTATTCTAGGAAAACCCTAAAACCGAGTTAAAAATTCTTACGGCTTTTTGAAAACTCAAAATAACATTCTGCCAAAGCATATATGTTACATTTACACCGTTACGAGTTTTGACTTTCAGAATCAGCCCGGGCTGACATCAAAGAGGCCGTATAATTTTTTTTTCTTCTAGGAAAACCCTAAAACCGAGTGAAAAATTCTTACGGCTTTTTGAAAACTCAAAATTAGAATCCGCCAAAGCCAATATATTACATTTTCACCGTTATGAGTTTTGACTTTCAGAAATCAGCCCGAGCTGACATCATAGAGGCCGTATAATTTTTTTTCTTCTTGGAAAACCCTAAAACTTAACGAAAAATTCTTACGCCATTTTTGAAAACTCAAAATTGGAATCTGTAAAAGCCAATCTTTTACATTTACACCGATATGACTTTTGACTTTCAGAAATCAGCCCTGTCTGACATCATAGAGGCCGTACAATTTTTTTTTCTTCTAGGAAAACCCTAAAACCGAGTGAAAAATTATTACGGCTTTTTGAAAACTCAATATTTGAATCTGTCAAAGCCAATATGTTACATTTACACCGTTATGACTTTTGACTTTCAGAAATCAGCCCGATCTGACATCATAGAGACCGTATAATTTTATTTCTTCTAAGAAAACTCTAAAACCGAGTGAAAAATTCTTACGGCTTTTTGAAAACTCAAAATTGGAATCTGCCAAAGCCAATATGTTACATTTACACCGTTATGACTTTTGACTTTCAGAAATCAGCCCGGGCTGACATCAGAGAGGCCGTATAATTTTTTTTCTTGTAGGAAAACCCTAAAACCGAGTGAACAATTCTTACTTCTTTTTGAAAGCTAAAAATTGAATCTGCCAAAGCCAAAATGTTTTATTTACACCATTATGACTTTTTACATTTATAAATCAGCACAGGCTGACATCAGAGAGGCCGTATAACTTTTTTTTATTCTAGGAAAACCATAAAACCGAGTGAAAAATTCTTACTGCTTTTTGAAAACTCAAAATTGGATTCTGCCAAAGCAAATATGTTATATTTACACCATTACGACTTTTGACTTTCAGAAATCAGCCCGGGCTGACATCAAAGAGGCCGTATAATTTTTTTTCTTCTGGGACAACCCTAAAACCGAGTGAGAAATTCTTACAGCTTTTTGAAAACTAAAAATTGGAATCCGCCAAAGCCAATATGTTACATTTTCAGCATTATGACTTTTGACTTTCAGAATCAGCCCGAGCTGACATCATAGAAGCCGTATAATTTTTTTTCTTCTCTGAAAACCCTAAAACCTAACGAAAAATTCTTACGCCTTTTTGAAAACTCAAAATTGGAATCTGCCAAAGCCAATATGTTACATTTACCCCGATATGACTTTTGACTTTCAGAAATCAGCCTGGTCTGACATCATAGAGGCCGTATTTTTTTCTTCTAGGAAAACCCTAAAACCGAATGAAGAATTCTTACGGCTTTTTGAAAACTCAAAATTGGAATCTGTCAAAGCCAATATGTTACATTTACACAGTTATGACTTTTGACTTTCAGAAATCAGCCCGATCTGACATCATAGAGGCCGTATAATTTTATTTAGGAAAACCCTAAAACCCAGTGAAAAATTCTTACGGCTTTTTGAAAACTAAAGATTGGAATCTGCCAAAGCCAATATGTTACATTTAGACCGTTATGACTTTAGACTTTCAGAAATCAGCCCGGGCTGACATCATAGAGACCGTACAATTTTATTTTTTCTAGGAAAATCCTAAAACCGAGTGAAAAATTCTTACGGCTTTTTGAAAACTCAAAATTGGAATCTGCCAAAGACAATATGTTATTTTACACCGTTATGACTTTTGACTTTCAGAAATCAGCCCGGGCTGACATCAGATAGGCCGTATAATTTTTTTTCTTCTAGGAAAACCCTAAAACCGAGTGAAAAATTCTTTCGCCTTTTTGAAAACTAAAAATTTGAATCTGCCAAAGCCAAAATGTTCTATTTACGCCATTATGACTTTTGACTTTTAGAAATCAGCACAGACTGACATCAGAGAGGCCGTATAATTTATTTTATTCTACGAAAACCAAAAAACCGAGTGACAAATTCTTACGGCTTTTTGAAAACTCAAAATTGGATTCTGCCAAAGCCAATATGTTACATTTACACCGTTACGACTTTTGACTTTCAGAAATCAGCCCGGGCTGACATAAAAGAGGCCGTATAAATTTTTTTCTTCTAGGAAAACCCTAAAACCGAGTGAAAAATTCTTACGGATTTTTGAAAACTCAAAATTGGAATCCGTCAAAGCCAATATGTTACATTTACAACGTTATGACTTTTGACTTTCAGAAAAAAAACCGAGTGAAAAATTCTTCCGGAGTTTGAAAACTCAAAATTGGAATCTGCCAAAGCCAATATATTACATTTACACCGTTATGACTTTTGACATTCAGAAATCAGCCCGGGATGACATAAGAGAGGCCGTATAAATTTTTTTCATCTAGGAAAACCCTAAAACCGAGTGAAAAATTCTTACGCCTTTTTGAAAACTAAAAATTTGATTCTGCCAAAGCCAAAATGTTCTATTTACACCGTTATGACTTTTGACTTTTAGAAATCAGCCCAGGCTGACATCAGAGAGGCCGTAGAAATTTTTTTATTCCTGGAAAACCCTAAAACCGAGTGAAAAATTATTACGGCTTTTTGAAAACTCAAAATTGGATTCTGCCAAAGCCAATATGTTATATTTACACCCTTATGACTTTTGACTTTTAGAAATCAGCCCGGGCTGACATCAGAGAGGTTGTATAAATTTTTTTATTCTAGGAAAACCCTAAAACCGAGTGAAAATTATTACAGCTTTTTGAAAACTCAAAATGGATTCTGCCAAAGCCAATATGTTATATTTACACCGTTATGACTTTTGACTTTTAGAAATCAGCCCGGGCTGACATCATAGAGGCCGTATAATTTTTTTCTTCCAGGAAAATCCTAAAACCGAGTGAATTCTTACGCCTTTTTAAAAACTCAAAATTGGAATCTGTCAAAGCCAATATGTTACATTTACACCGTTATGACTTTTGACTTTCAGAAATCAGCCCGGTCTGACATCATAGAGGCCGTATAATTTTATTTCTTCTAGGAAAACCCTGAAACCTAGTGAAAAATTCTTACGTATTTTGAAAACTCAAAATTGGAATCTGCCAAAGCCAATATGTTACATTTACACCGATATGACTTTTGACTTTCAGAAATTAGCCCGGTGTGACATCATAGAGGCCGTATAATTTTTTTTCTTCTAGGAAAATCCTAAAACCGAGTGAAAAATTCTTACGGCTTTTTGAAAACTCAAAATTGGAATCTGTCAAAGCTAATATGTTACATTTACACCATTATGACTTTTGACTTTCGGAAATCAGTCCGATCTGACATCATAGAGGCCATATAATTTTATTTCTTCTTGGAAAACCCTAAAACCGAGTGAAAAATTCTTACGGCTTTTTGAAAATTCAAAATTGGAATCTGCGAAAGCCAATATGTTACATTTACACAGTTATGACTTTTGACTTTCAGAAATCAGCCCGGGCTGACATCATAGAGGCCGTATAATTTTTTTTTCTTCTAGGAAAACCCTAGAACCGAGTGAAAAATTCTTACGCCTTTTTGAAAACTCAAAATTGGAATCTGCCAAAGCCAATATGTTACATTTACACCGATATGAGTTCTGACTTTCAGAAATCAGCCCGGTCTGACATCATAGAGGCCGTATAATTTTTTTTCTTCTGGGAAATCCATAAAACCGAGTGAAAAATTCTTACGGCTGTTTGAAAACTAAAAATTGGAATCTGTCAAAGCCAATATGTTACATTTACACCGTTATGACTTTTGACATTCAGAAATCAGCCCGATCTGACATCATAGAGGCCGTATAATTTTATTTCTTCTAGGAAAACCCTAAAACCGAGTGAAAAGTTCTTACGGCTTTTTGAAAACTCAAATTTGGAATCTGCCAAAGCCAATATGTTACATTTACACCGTTATGACTTTTGACTTTCAGAAATCCGCCCGTGCTGACATCACAGAGGCCCTTCTAGGAAAACCCTAAAACCGATTGAATAATTCTTATGCCTTTTTGAAAACTAAACATTTGAATCTGCCAAAGCCAAAATGTTCTATTTACACCGTTATGACTTTCGACTTTTAGAAATCAGCCCATGCTGACATTAGAGAGGCCGTATAATTTTTTTTATTCTAGGAAAACCCTAAAACCGAGTGAAAAATTCTTACAGCTTTTTGATAACTCAAAATAGGATTCTGTCAATGCCAATATGTTACATTTACAACGTTATGACTTTTGACTTTCAGAAATCATCCCGGTCTGACATCAGAGAGGCCGTATAATTTTTTTCCTTCTAGGAAAACCCTAAACCGAGTGAAAAATTCTTACGCCTTTTTGAAAACTCAAAATTTGAATCTGCCAAAGCCAATATTTTACATTTAAACCGATATGACTTTTGAATTTCAGAAAACAGCCCGGTCTGACATCATAGAGGCCGTATAATTTTTTTTCTTCTAGGAAAACCCTAAAACAAGTGAAAAATTCTTACGGCTTTTTGAAACTCAAAATTGGAATCTGTCCAAGCCAATATGTTACATTTACACCGTTATGACTTTTGACTTTCAGAATTCAGCCCGATCTGACATCATAGAGGCCATATAATTTTATTTCTTCTAGGAAAACCCTAAAACCGAGTGAAAAATTCTTACGGATTTTTGAAAACTCAAAATTGGAATCCGTCAAAGCCAATATGTTACATTTACAACGTTATGACTTTTGACTTTCAGAAAAAAAACCGAGTGAAAAATTCTTCCGGAGTTGAAAACTCAAAATTGGAATCTGCCAAAGCCAATATATTACATTTACACCGTTATGACTTTTGACATTCAGAAATCAGCCCGGGATGACATAAGAGAGGCCGTATAAATTTTTTTCATCTAGGAAAACCCTAAAACCGAGTGAAAAATTCTTACGCCTTTTTGAAAACTAAAAATTTGATTCTGCCAAAGCCAAAATGTTCTATTTACACCGTTATGACTTTTGACTTTTAGAAATCAGCCCAGGCTGACATCAGAGAGGCCGTAGAAATTTTTTTATTCCTGGAAAACCCTAAAACCGAGTGAAAAATTATTATGGCTTTTTGAAAACTCAAAATTGGATTCTGCCAAAGCCAATATGTTATATTTACACCCTTATGACTTTTGACTTTTACAAATCAGCCGGGCTGTCATCAGAGAGGTTGTATAAATTTTTTTATTCTAGGAAAACCCTAAAACCGAGTGAAAATTATTACAGCTTTTTGAAAACTCAAAATGGATTCTGCCAAAGCCAATATGTTATATTTACACCGTTATGACTTTTGACTTTTAGAAATCAGCCCGGGCTGACATCATAGAGGCCGTATAATTTTTTTCTTCCAGGAAAATCCTAAAACCGAGTGAATTCTTACGCCTTTTTAAAAACTCAAAATTGGAATCTGTCAAAGCCAATATGTTACATTTACACCGTTATGACTTTTGACTTTCAGAAATCAGCCCGGTCTGACATCATAGAGGCCGTATAATTTTATTTCTTCTAGGAAAACCCTGAAACCTAGTGAAAAATTCTTACGTATTTTGAAAACTCAAAATTGGAATCTGCCAAAGCCAATATGTTACATTTACACCGATATGACTTTTGACTTTCAGAAATTAGCCCGGTGTGACATCATAGAGGCCGTATAATTTTTTTTCTTCTAGGAAAATCCTAAAACCGAGTGAAAAATTCTTACGGCTTTTTGAAAACTCAAAATTGGAATCTGTCAAAGCTAATATGTTACATTTACACCATTATGACTTTTGACTTTCGGAAATCAGTCCGATCTGACATCATAGAGGCCATATAATTTTATTTCTTCTAGGAAAACCCTAAAACCGAGTGAAAAATTCTTACGGCTTTTTGAAAATTCAAAATTGGAATCTGCGAAAGCCAATATGTTACATTTACACAGTTATGACTTTTGACTTTCAGAAATCAGCCCGGGCTGACATCATAGAGGCCGTATAATTTTTTTTTCTTCTAGGAAAACCCTAGAACCGAGTGAAAAATTCTTACGCCTTTTTGAAAACTCAAAATTGGAATCTGCCAAAGCCAATATGTTACATTTACACCGATATGAGTTCTGACTTTCAGAAATCAGCCCGGTCTGACATCATAGAGGCCGTATAATTTTTTTTCTTCTGGGAAATCCATAAAACCGAGTGAAAAATTCTTACGGCTGTTTGAAAACTAAAAATTGGAATCTGTCAAAGCCAATATGTTACATTTACACCGTTATGACTTTTGACATTCAGAAATCAGCCCGATCTGACATCATAGAGGCCGTATAATTTTATTTCTTCTAGGAAAACCCTAAAACCGAGTGAAAAGTTCTTACGGCTTTTTGAAAACTCAAATTTGGAATCTGCCAAAGCCAATATGTTACATTTACACCGTTATGACTTTTGACTTTCAGAAATCCGCCCGTGCTGACATCACAGAGGCCCTTCTAGGAAAACCCTAAAACCGATTGAATAATTCTTATGCCTTTTTGAAAACTAAACATTTGAATCTGCCAAAGCCAAAATGTTCTATTTACACCGTTATGACTTTTGACTTTTAGAAATCAGCCCAGGCTGACATTAGAGAGGCCGTATAATTTTTTTTATTCTAGGAAAACCCTAAAACCGAGTGAAAAATTCTTACAGCTTTTTGATAACTCAAAATAGGATTCTGCCAATGCCAATATGTTACATTTACAACGTTATGACTTTTGACTTTCAGAAATCATCCCGGTCTGACATCAGAGAGGCCGTATAATTTTTTTCCTTCTAGGAAAACCCTAAACCGAGTGAAAAATTCTTACGCCTTTTTGAAAACTCAAAATTTGAATCTGCCAAAGCCAATATTTTACATTTAAACCGATATGACTTTTGAATTTCAGAAAACAGCCCGGTCTGACATCATAGAGGCCGTATAATTTTTTTTCTTCTAGGAAAACCCTAAAACAAGTGAAAAATTCTTACGGCTTTTTGAAACTCAAAATTGGAATCTGTCCAAGCCAATATGTTACATTTACACCGTTATGACTTTTGACTTACAGAATTCAGCCCGATCTGACATCATAGAGGCCATATAATTTTATTTCTTCTAGGAAAACCCTAAAATCGAGTGAAAAATTCTTACGGATTTTTGAAAATTCAAAATTGGAATCTGCAAAAGCCAATATGTTACATTTACACAGTTATGACTTTTGACTTTCAGAAATCAACCCGGGCTGACATCATAGAGGCCGTATAATTTTTTTTTCTTCTAGGAAAACCCTAAAACCGAGTGAAAAATTCTTACGCCTTTTGAAAATTCAAAATTGGAATCTGCCAAAGCCAATATGTTACATTTATACCGATATAACTTTTGACTTTCAGAAATCAGCGCGGTCTGACATCTTAGAGGCCGTATAATTTTTTTTCTTCTAGGAAAACCCTAAACCGAGTGAAAAATTCTTACGGCTTTTTGAAAACTCAAAACTGGAATCTGTCAAAGCCCATATGTTACATTTACACCGTTATGGCTTTTGACATTCAGAAATCAGCACGATCTGACATCATAGAGGTCGTATAATTTTATTTCTTCTAGGAAAACCCTAAAACCGAGTGAAAAACTCTTACGGCTTTTTGAAAACTCAAAATTGGAATCTGCCAAAGTCAATATGTTACATTTACACCGTTATGACTTTTGACTTTCAGAAATCAGCCCGGGCTGACATCACAGAGGCCCTTCTAGGAAAACCCTAAAACCGATTGATAACTCTTACGCCTTTTTGAATACTAAACATTTGAATCTACAAAGCCAAAATGTTCTATTTACACATTATGACTTTTGACTTTTAGAAATCAGCCCAGTCTGACATTAGAGAGGCCGTATAATTTTTTTTATTCTAGGAAAACCCTAAAACTGAGTGAAAAATTCTTACGTCTTTTTGATAACTCAAAATTGGATTATGCCAAAGCCAATATGTTACATTTACACCGTTACGACATTTGACTTTCAGAAATCAGCCCAGGCTCAAATCAAAGAGGCCGTATAATTTTTTTTCTTCTTGGAAAACCCTAAAACCGAGTGAAAAATTCTTACGGCTTTTGAAAACTCAAAATTGGAATCCGCCAAAGCCAATATTTTACATTTTCACTGTTATGACTTTTGACTTTCAGAAATCAGCCCGAGCTGACATCATAGAGGCCGTATAATTTTTTTTCTTCTTGAAAACCCTAAAACCTAACGAAAAATTCTTACGCCTTTTTGAAAACTCAAAATTGGAATCTGCCAAAGCCAATATTTTACATTTACACCGATATGACTTTTGACTTTCAGAAATCAGCCCGGTCTGACATCATAGGGGTCTTACGGCTTCTTGAAAACTCAAAATTGGAATCTGTCAAAGCCAATATGTTACATTTACACCGTTATGACTTTTGACATTTAGAAATCAGCCCGATCTGACATCATAGAGGCCATATAATTTTATTTCTTCTAGGAAAACCCTAAAACCGAGTGAAAAATTCTTACGGCTTTTTGAAAATTCAAAATTGGAATCTGCCAAAGCCAATATGTTACATTTACAAAGTTATGACTTTTGACTTTCAGAAATCAGCCCGGGATGACATCAGAGAGGCCGTATAAATTTTTTTTCTTCTAGGAAAACCCTAAAACCGATTGAAAAATTCTTACGCCTTTTTGAAAACTCAAAATTGGAATCTGCCAAAGCCAATATTTTACATTTAAACCGAAATGACTTTTGACTTTCAGAAATTAGCCCGGTCTGACATCATAGAGGCCGTATAATTTTTTTTCTTCTAGGAAAACCCTAAAACCGAGTGAAAAATTATTACGGCTTTTTGAAAACTCAAAATTGGAATCTGACAAAGCCAATATGTTACATTTACACCGTTATGACTTTTGACTTTAAAAATCAGCCCGAACTGACATCATAGAGGCCATATAATTTTATTTCTTCGAGGAAAACCCTAAAACCGAGTGAAAAATTCTTACGGCTTTTTGAAAACTCAAAATTGGCTGTCAAAGAAAATATGTTACAATTACACTTTATGACTTTTGACTTTCAGAAATCAGCCCGATCTGACATCATAGAGGCCATATAATTTTATTTCTTCTAGGAAAACCCTAAAACTGAGTGAAAAATTATTACGGCTTTTTGAAAATTCAAAATTGGAATCTGCCAAAGCCAATATGTTACATTTACACCGTTATGACTTTTGACTTTCAGAAATCAGCCCGGGCTGACATCAGAGAGGCCGTATAATTTTTTTTATTCTAGGAAAACCCTAAAACCGAGTGAAAAATTCTTACGGCTTTTTGAAAACTCAAAATTGGATTCTGCCAAAGCCAATATTTTACATTTACACCGTTACGAGTTTTGACTTTCAGAAATCAGCCCGGGCTGACATCAAGACGCCGTATAATTTATGTTCTTCTGGGAAAACCCTAAAACCGAGTGAAAAATTCTTACGGCTTTTTGAAAACATAAAATTGGAATCTGCCAAAGCCAATATGTTACATTTACACCGTTTTTACTTTTGACTTTCAGAAATAACCCCGGGCTGAATAGAGATAGGCCGTATAATTTTTTTTCATCTAGGAAAACCCTAAAACCGAGTGAAAAATTCTTACGCATTTTTTAAAACTAAAAATTGGTATCTAACAAAGCCAAAATGTTTTATTTACACCGTTATGACTTTTGACTTTTAGAAATAAGCCCAGACTGACATCAGAGAGGTCGTATAAATTTTTTTATTCTAGGATGACCCTAAAACCGAGTGAAAAATTCTTACGGCTTTTGGAAAACTCAAAATTGGAATCTGTCAAAGTCAATAATATATTACATTCACACCGTTATGACTTTTGACTTTTAGAAATCAGCCCGATCTGACATTATAGAGGCCGTATAATTTTATTTCTTCTAGGGAAACCCTAAAACCGAGTGAAAAATTCTTACGGCTTTTCAAAAACATAAAATTGGAATCTGCCAAAGCCAATATGTTACATTTACACAGTTTTGACTTTTGACTTTTAGAAATCAGCCCGGGCAGACATCAGAGAGGCCGTATAATTTTTTTTCTTCTAGGAAAACCATAAAACCGAGTGAAATATTCTTACGCGTTTTTGAAAACTAAAAGTTGGTATCTGACAAAGCCAAAATGTTCTATTTACACCGTTATGACTTTTTACTTTTAGAAATCTGCCCAGACTGACATCAGAGAGGCCGTTCTTCTAGGAAAACCCTAAAACCGAGTGAAAAATTCTTACCGCTTTTTGAAAACTCAAAATTAGATTCTTCTAAAGCCAATATGTTATAATTACACCGTTATGACTTTTGACTTTTAAAATCAGCCCTGGCTGACAGCAAAGAGGCCGTATAATTTTTTATCTTCTAGGAAAACCCTAAAACCGAGTGAACAATTTTTACGCCTTTTTGAAAACTAAAAATTTGAATATGCCAAAGTCAAAATGTTCTATTTACACCGTTATGACTTTTGACTTTTAGAAATCAGCCCAAGCTGACATCAGAGAGGCCGTATAATTTTTTTTATTCTAGGAAAACCTTAAACCGAGTGAAAAATTCTTACGGCATTTTGAAAACTCAAAATTGGAATCTGTCAAAGCCAATATATTACATTTACACCGTTATGACTTTTGACTTTCAGAAATCAGCCCGATCGGACATCATAGAGGCCGTATAATTTTATTTCTTCTAGGAAAACACTAAAACCGAGTGAAAACTTCTTACGGCTTTTTGAAAACACAAAATTGGAATCTGCCAAAGCCAATATGATACATTTACACAGTTTTGACTTTTGACTTTTAGAAATTAGCTCGGGCTGACATCAGAGAGGCCGTATAATTTTTTTTCTTCTAGGAAAACCCTAAAACCGAGTGAAATATTCTTACGCGTTTTTGAAAACTAAAAGTTGGTATCTAACAAAGCCAAAATGTTCTATTTACACCGTTATGACTTTTGACTTTTAAAAATCAGCCCACACTGACATCCGAGAGGCCGTATAATTTTTTTTATTCTAGGAAAACCCTAAAACCGAGTTAAAAATTCTTCCGGCTTTTTGAAACTCAAAATATGATTCTAATATGTTACATTTACACCGTTACGAGTTTTGACTTTCAGAAATCAGCCCGGGCTGACATAAAAGAGGCCGTATAATTTTTTCTCTTCTAGGAAAACCCTAAAACCGAGTGAAAAATTCTTACGCCTTTTTGAAAACTAAAAATTTGAATCTGCCAAAGTCAAAATGTTCTATTTACACCGTTATGACTGTTGACTTTTAGAAATCAGCCCAGGCTAACATCAGAGAGGCCGTATAATTTTTTTTATTCTAGGAAAACCTAAAACCTAGTGAAAAATTCTTACGGCTTTTTGAAAACTCAAAATTGGAATCTGTCAAAGCCAATATATTACATTTACACCGTTATGACTTTTGACTTTCAGAAATCAGCCCGATCTGACATCATAGAGGCCGTATAATTTTATTTCTTCTTGGAAAACCATAAACCGAGTGAAAAATTCTTACGGCCTTTTGAAAACTCAAAATTGGAATCTGCGAAAGCCAATATGTTTCATTTACACCGTTATGACTTTTGACTTTCAGAAATCAGCCTGTGCTGACATCAGAGAGGCCGTATAATTTTTTTCTTTTAGGAAAACCCTAAAACCGAGTGAAAAATTCTTACGCCTTTTTGAAAACTAAAATTTGAATCTGCCAAAACCAAAATGTTCTATGTACATCGTTATGACTTTTGACTTTTAGAAATCAGCACGTGTAATTTTTTTTTATTCTAGGAAAACTCAAAAACCGAGTGAAAATTCTTACGTCTTTTTGAAAACTCAAAATTGGATTATGCCAAAGTCAATATGTTACATTTATACCGTTACGACTTTTGACTTTCAGAAATCAGCCCGGGCTAACATCAAAGAGGCAGTATAATTTTTTTTCTTCTAGGAAAACCCTAAAACCGAGTGAAAAATTCTTACGGATTTTTGAAAACTCAAAATTGGAATCCGCCAAAGCAAATATGTTACATTTTCACCGTTATGACTTTTGATTTCAGAAATCAGCCCGAGCTGACATCATAGAGGCCCTATAATTTTTTTTCTTCTTGGAAAACCCTGAAACCTAACGAAAAATTCTCTCTCCTTTTTGAAAACTCAAAATTGGAATATGCCTAAGCCAATAAGTTACATTTACACAGTTATGACTTTTGACTTTCTGTAATCAGCCGGTCTGACATCATAGAGGCCGTATAATTTTTTTTCTTCTAGGAAAACCCCAAAAACCGAGTGAAAAATTCTTACTGCTTTTTGAAAACTCAAAATTGGAATCTGCCAAAGCCAATATGTTACATTTACACCGTTATGACTTTTTACATTCAGAAATCAGCCCGGCTGACATCAAAGAGGCCGTATAATTTTTTATCTTCTAGGAAAACCCTAAAACTGAGTGAAAAATGCTTACGCCTTTTTGAAAACTAAAAATTTGAATCTGCCAAAGCCAAAATGTTCTATTTACACCGTAATGACTTTTGACTTTTACAAATCAGCACAGGATGACATCAGAGAGGTCGTATAAATTTTTTATTCTAGGAAAACCCTAAAACCGTGTGAAAATTTCTTACAGCTTTTTGAAAACTCAAAATTGGATTCTTCCAAAGCCAATATTTTACATTTACACCGTTACGAGTTTTGACTTTCAAAAATCAGCCCGGGCTGACATCAAAGACGCCGTATAATTTTTTTTCTTCTAGGAAAACCCTAAAACGAGTGAAAAATTCTAACAACTTTTTGAAAACTCAAAATGGTAATCTGCCAAAGCCAATATGTTACATTTACACCGATATGACTTTTGACTTTCAGAAATCTGCCCGGTCAGACATCATCGAGGCCGTATAGCTTTTTTTCTTCTAGGAAAACCCTAAAACCGAGTGAAAAATTCTTACGGCTTTTTGAAAACACAAAATTGAAATCTGTCAAAGCCAATATGTTACATTTACACCGTTATGACTTTATATTTCAGAAATCAGCCCAATCTAACATCATAGAGGCCGTATAATTTTATTTCTTCTAGGAAAACCCTAAAATCGAGTGAAAACTTCTTACGGCTTTTTGAAAACTCAAAATTGGAATCTGCCAAAGCCAATATGTTACATTTGCACCGTTATGACTTTTGACTTTCAGAAATCAGCCCGGGGTGACATCTAAGAGGCCGTATAATTTTTTTCTTCTTGGAAAACCCTAAAACCGAGTGAAAATTTTTACGCCTTTTTGAAAACTAAAAATTTGAATCTTCCTAAGCCAAAATGTTCTATTTACACCGTTATGACTTTTGACTTTTAGAAATCAGCCCAGGCTGACATCAGAGAGGCCGTATAATTTTTTTATTCTAGGAAAACCCTATAACCAAGTGAAAAATTCTTACGGATTTTTGAAAACTCAAAATTTGATTTTGACAAAGCCAATATGTTACATGTACACAGTTACGACTTTTGACTTTCAGAAATCAGCCCGGGCTGATATCAAAGAGGCCGTATAATTTTTTTTCTTCTGTAAAAACCCTAAAACCAAGTAAAAAATTCTTACGGCTTTTTGAAAACTCAAAATTGGATTCCGCCAAAGCAAATATTTTACATTTTCACCGATATGACTTTTGACTTTCAGAAATCAGCCCGAGCTGACATCATAGAGGCCGTATAATTTTTTTTTCTTCTTGGAAAACCCTAAAACCTAACGAAAAATTCTTACGCCTTTTTGAAAACACAAATTTGTAATCTGCCAAAGCCAATATGATACATTTACACTGTTATGACTTTTGACTTTCAGAAATCAGCCCGATCTGACATCATAGAGGCCGTATAATTTTAATTCTTCTAGGAAAACCCTAAAACCGAGTAAAAAATCTTACGCATTTTTGAAAACTCAAAATTGGAATCTACCAAAGCCAATATGTTACATTTACACCAATATGACTTTTGACTTTCAGAAATCAACCCGGTCTGACATCATAGAGGCCGTATAATTTTTTTTCTTCTGGGAAAACCCTAAAACCGAGTGAAAAATTCTTACGGCTTTTTTAAACTCAAAATTGGAATATGTCAAAGCCAATATGTTACATTTACACCGTTATGACTTTTGACATTTAGAAATCAGCTCAGGATGACATCAGAGAGGCCATATAATTATTTTTATTTTAGGAAAACCCTAAAACCGAGTGAAAAATTCATACGTCTTTTGAAAACTCAAAATTGGATTATGCCAAAGCCAATATGTTACATTTACACCGTTACGACTTTTGACTTTCAGTACAGCTTGGCCTAACATCATAGAGGCCGTATAATTTTTTTTCTTCCGGCAAAACCCAAAAACCGAGTGAAAAATTCTTATGCCTTTTTGAAAACTCAAATTGGATTCTGCCAAAGCCAATAATTTACATTTACACCGATATGACTTTTGACTTTTAGAAATCAGCCTGGTCTGACATCATAGAGGCCGTATAATTTTTTTCTTCTAGGAAAACCCTAAAACCGAGTGAAATTTTTTTACGGCTTTTTGAAAACTCAAAATTGGCTGTCAAAGCCAATATGTTACATTTACACCGTTATGACTTTTGACTTTCAGAAATCAGCCCGATCTGACATCATTGAGGCCATATAATTTTATTTCTTCTAGGAAAACCCTAAAACCGAGTGAAAAATTCTTACGGCTTTTTGAAAATTCAAAATTGGAATCTGCCAAAGTCAATATGTTACATTTACACCGTTATGACTTTTGACTTTCAGAAATCAGCCCGGGCAGACATCAGAGAGGCCGTATAATTTTTTTTTATTCTAGGAAAACCCTAAAATCGAGTGAAAAATTCTTAAGCCTTTTTGAAAACTAAAAATTTGAATCTACCAAAGCCAAAATGTTCTATTTACACCGTTATGACTTTTGAATTTTAGAAATCAACCCAGGCTGACATCACAGAGGCCGTATAATTTTTATAATGCTAGGAAAACCATAAAACAGAGTGAAAATTTGTTACGGCTTTTTGATAACTCAAAATTGGATTCTGCCAAAGCCAATATGTTACATTTACACCGTTACGACTTTTGACTTTCAGAAATCAGACCGGACTGACATCAAAGAGGCCGTATAATTTTTTTTCTTCTGGGAAAACCCTAAAACCGAGTGAAAAATTCTTACGGCTTTTTGAAAACTCAAAATTGGAATCCGCCAAAGCCAATATGTTACATTTACACCGTTATGACTTTTGACTTTCAGAAATCAGCCCGATCTGACATCATAGAGGCCGTATAATTTTATTTCTTCTAGGAAAACCCTAAAACCGAGTGAAAAATTCTTACGGCTTTTTGAAAACTCAAAATTGGAATCCGCCAAAGCCAATATGTTTAATTTACAACGCTATGACTTTTGACTTTCAGAAATCAGCCTGGGCTGACATCACAGAGGCCGTATAATTTTTTTCTTCAAGAAAAACCCTAAAACCGAGTGAAAAATTCTTACGCCTTTTTGTAAACTAAAAATTTGAATATGCCAAGCCAAAATGTTCTATGTACACCGTTATGACTTTTGACTTTTAGAAATCAGCACGTGTAAATTTTTTCTATTCTAGGAAAACTCTCAAAACGAGTGAAAATTCTTACGGCTTTTTGAAAACTCAAAATTGGATTATGCCAAAGTCAATATGTTACATTTATACAGTTACGACTTTTGCTTTCAGAAATCAGCCCGGGCTAACATCAAAGAGGCCGTATAGTTTTTTTTCTTCCAGGAAAACCCTAAAACCGAGTGAAAAATTCTTACGGCTTTTTGAAAACTCAAAATTTGAATCCGCCAAAGAAAATATTTTACATTTTCACCGTTATGACTTTTGACTTTCAGAAATCAGCCCGAGCTGACATCATAGAGGCCGTATAATTTTTTTTCTTCTTGGAAAACCCTAAAACCTAACGAAAAATTCTCACGCCTTTTTGAAAACTCAAAATTGGAATATGCCTAAGCCAATAAGTTACATTTACACAGTTATGACTTTTGACTTTCTGTAGCAGCCCGGTCTGACATCATAGAGGCCGTATAATTTTTTTTTCTCCTAGGAAAACCCTAAAACCGAGTGAAAAATTCTTACGGCTTTTTGAAAACTCAAAATTGGAATCTGTCAAAGACAATATGATACATTTACACCGTTATGACTTTTGACATTTAGAAATCAGCCCGGGCTGACATCAAAGAGGCCGTATAATTTTTTCTCTTCTAGGAAAACCCTAAAACTGAGTGAAAAATGCTTACGCCTTTATGAAAACTAAAAATTTGAATCTGCCAAAGCCAAAATGTTCTATTTACACCGTTATGACTTTTGACTTTTAGAAATCAGCCCAGGCTGACATCAGAGAGGCCCTATAATTTTTTTATTCTAGGAAAACCCTAAAACCGAGTGAAACATTCTTACGGATTTTTGAAAACTCAAAATTGGATTCTTCCAAAGCCAATATATTACATTTACACCATTACGAGTTTTGACTTTCAGAAATCAGCCCGGGCTGTAGGGTCTTCCTACCTTAATACCATTTAGTACACATATATTTGACAGAACATGCATTTATAACCTCTTAAGGGTTCCGGTTGTAGCTTGAGCTAAGGAGATTACAGGCCAAAATAAAGTTTTCAAAAGCTATTTAATTACATTCCCAATAAAGAATGTTAAAGCTATAGATTTACACTACTCCTAGAGTAGAGACTATCAAAAATCCTGCATCCTACGTTCATCATGCTCCCTTTAGCTCACTTCCTCAACCCGACCCTAGGCCTTTGGTCCAAAAGTGTACCTACAGGGATAACACATCATGAGCATACACATATTTACTTAACATTATATAAAAGCATATAATAATGCATAACATCTTAGTTAAGTAAAGGTTATTGGCCGTCCTTCGACTTCCTTTGTTATCCCTGACTCTTATTCATATATTAGGGCGTCTTACCCCATTGTATGGCATCTTACCATATCGTAATCGTCGTGTGGCATCTTACCACGTGGGCATCTTACCCAATCATATGGCGTCTTACCATAACATAAACATTGCGTGGCATCTTACCACGGGGGTATCTTACCCACTCACATACTTTGGGTGGCATCTTACCACATGGGCGTCTTACCCAATCATACACGTCGTATGACCTTATCATAAACTTCGCCATTATAGACGTCCTCATAAACATCATTATCATAAACATCATCATAAGCATCATCATCGTAACATCATCGTAAGCATCATCATCGTAACATCATCATAAGCATCATCATCGTAACATCATCATAAGCATCATCATCGTAACATCATCATAGACATCATCATCATAAATATCATCATAGACATCATCATCATAACATCATCTTAAACGTCATCATCGTAAACATCATCTTAAACATCATCATAATATGTAAGGGTATGGTTTACCGTCCGATGCTCGTACGTCTCTTACGTACCTTAATTCCCAAAAGTGGAGAATTTGGAGAGCTCTATCTCCTGGATGTTGTGGGCACCTGGGATGGTTCTACATAACCATACAAATTGATATTAGAAGCTAAATATAGTCCAATATCCAAAAATCCCACAAAATATCAAAATCCACTTTTCTTACAGCTCGCGATCGATCGCCGCCCAGGCGCGATCGATCGCGAGATCACACTGGACGAGGGGCCAAAATTTCCTTCTTGGCGATGGATCGCCACTTTTGGCGCGATCGATCGCCAGGCTCGCCGATCGATCGCCCAAAAGTGGCGATCGATCGCCAAATGCTACTGGCGGACACTGGACGCTCGCGATCGATCGCCAAGAACGGGCGATCGATCGCCGAGTGCTGTGCTTCGAATTTTCGCCATTAATGCTCATTTTTCAAGCTTTTCCTCATGCCACCCCAAAACCAAACTTCCTCATAACTTCAATAACAACATAACCCACTAAAACCAACATAAAACACTTCAAAAATCATACCCCAACCATAAACAACACATACCCAAACAAACCCACATAAAACATTAGAAACTTAACCCATAACAACACCAAACATCATAAAACTTGTAGGAATGGTTCCATACCTCTTGTAGGCTCCAAATCCTAGCAAAGATCACACAAACAAGGTTTTTGTGGAACTTTTCTTCTCCTCTTTTGGTGAGATTCGAAAATGGGTAGGGTTTGGGGTTGGGAAGTGATTTGGGGATTTTTAAAAGGTGAATGGTAAAGTGGGGGGTTAAAGTGATGTGTGAGGGATTTAAAAGGGGTTGTTTTAACTTAATTAAAAATTGTACCCCAAACTTAACATGATGCATAAAATACTCTACTTGGTATTTTAAAAGCATTTTACAACAATGCTCTAAACTTCATCTAAAATCACATCTTCCTCATATTTAATAATAACATAATTAAATCATGCTAACGTCTTAAAACCCGACACATAAATCCATCAACACATGATTCATCATATAAACATAATTAATGTCCAAGTTACCATTAATTAATTTCGGGGCATCACACGGGCTGACATCAAAGACGCCGTATAATTTTTTTTCTTCTAGGAAAACCCTAAAACGAGTGAAAAATTCTTACGGCTTTTTGAAAACTCAAAATTGGAATCCGCCAAAGCCAATATGTTACATTTTTACAGTTATGACTTTTGACTTTCAGAAATCAACCCGAGCTGACATCATAGAGGCCGTATAATTTTATTTCTTCTAGGAAAACCCTAAAACCAAGTGAAAAATTCTTACGCCTTTTTGAAAAATAAAAATTTGAATATGCCAAAGCCAAAATGTTCTATTTACACCGTTATGACTTTTGACTTTTAGAATCAGCCCAGGCTGACATCAGAGAGGCCGTATAATTTTTTTTATTCTAGGAAAACCCTAAAACCGAGTGAAAAATTCTTACAGCTTTTTGAAAACTCAAAATTGGATTATGCCAAAGCCAATATGTTACATTTACAACGTTACGACTTTTGACTTTCAGAATCAGCCCGGGCTGACATCAAAGAGGCCGTATAATTTTTTTTCTTCTAGGAAAACCCTAAAACCGAGTGAAGAATTCTTACGGCTTTTTGAAAACTCAAAATTAGAATCTGTCAAAGCCAATATGTTACATTTACTCCGTTATGACTTTTGACTTTCAGAAATCAGCCCAGTCTGACAACATAGAGGCCATATAATTTTTTTTCTTCTAGGAAAACCCTAAAACCGAGTGAAAAATTCTTACGGCTTTTTGAAACTCAAAATTGGAATCTGCCAAAGCCAATATGTTACATTTACACCGTTATGACTTTTGACATTCATAAATCTGCCCGATCTGACATCATAGAGGCCTATAATTTTATTTCTTCTAGGAAAACCCTAAAACAGAGTGAAAAATTCTTACGGCTTTTTGAAAACTCAAAATTGGAATCTGCCAAAGCCAATATGTTACATTTACACCGTTATGACTTTTGACTTTCAGAAATCAGCCCGGGCTGACATCACAGAGGCCCTTCTAGGAAAACCCTAAAACCGATTGATAATTCTTACGCCTTTTTGAAAGCTAAACATTTGAATCTACAAAGCCAAAATGTTCTATTTACACCGTTATGACTTTTGACTTTTAGAAATCAGCCCAGGCTGACATTAGAGAGGCCGTATAATTTTTTTTATTCTAGGAAAACCCTAAAACTGAGTGAAAAATTCTTACGGCTTTTTGATAACTCAAAATTGGATTATGCCAAAGCCAATATGTTACATTTACACCGGTACGACTTTTGACTTTCAGAAATCAGCCCAGGCTGAAATCAAAGAGGCCGTATAATTTTTTTTCTTCTTGGAAAACCCTACAACCGAGTGAAAAATTCTTACGGCTTTTGAAAACTCAAAATTGGAATCCGCCAAAGCCAATATTTTACATTTTCACTGTTATGACTTTTGACTTTCAGAAATCAGCCCGAGCTGACATCATAGAGGCCGTATAATTTTTTTTCTTCTTGAAAACCCTAAAACCTAACGAAAAATTCTTACGCCTTTTTGAAAACTCAAAATTGGAATCTGCCAAAGCAAATATTTTACATTTACACCGATATGACTTTTGACTTTCAGAAATCAGCCCGGTCTGACATCATAGGGGTCTTACGGCTTTTTGAAAACTCAAAATTGGAATCTGTCAAAGCCAATATGTTACATTTACACCGTTATGACTTTTGACTTTCAGAAATCAGCCCGATCTGACATCATAGAGGCCATATTTATTTCTTCTAGGAAAACCCTAAAATCGAGTGAAAAATTCTTACGGCTTTTTGAAAATTCAAAATTGGAATCTGCCAAAGCCTATATGTTACATTTACACAGTTATGACTTTTGACTTTCAGAAATCAGCCCGGGATGACATCAGATAGGCCGTATAATTTTGTTTTCTTCTAGGAAAACCCTAAAAACCGAGTGAATAATTCTTACGCCATTTTGAAAACTTAAAATTGGAATTTGCCAAAGCCAATATGTTACATTTATACCGATATGACTTTTGACTTTCAGAAATCAGCCCGGTCTGACATCATAGAGGCCGTATAATTTTTTTTCTTCTAGGAAAACCCTAAAACCGAGTGAAAAATTCTTACGGCTTTTTGAAAATTCAAAATTGGAATCTGACAAAGCCAATATGTTACATTTACACCATTATGACTTTTGACTTTCAGAAATCAGCCCGATCTGACATCACAGAGGCCATATAATTTTATTTCTTCGAGGAAAACTTTAAAATCGAGTGAAAAATTCTTACGGCATTTTGAAAATTCAAAATTGGAATCTGCCAAAGCCAATATGTTAGATTTACACAGTTATGACTTTTGATTTTCAGAAATCAGCCCGGGATAACATTAGAGACGCCGTATAATTTTTTTTTCTTCTAGGAAAACCTTAAAATTGAGTGAAAAATTCTTACGCCATTTTGAAAACTCAAAATTGGAATCTGCCAAAGCCAATATGTTACATTTAAACCGATATGACTTTTGACTTTCAGAAATCAGCCCGGTCTGACATCATAGAGGCCGTATAATTTTTTTTCTTCTAGGAAACCCTAAAACCGAGTGAAAAATTCTTACGGCTTTTTGAAAACTCAAAATTGGAATCTGACAAAGCCAATATGTTACATTTACACAGTTATGACTTTTGACTTTAAAAATCTGCCCGATCTGACATCATAGAGGCCATATAATTTTATTTCTTCGAGGAAAACCCTAAAACCGTGTGAAAAATTCTTACGCCTTTTTGAAAACTCAAAATTGGAATCTGCCAAAGCTAATAATTTACATTTACACCGATATGACTTTTGACTTTCAGAAATCAGCCCGGTCAGACATCATAGAGGCCGTATAATTTTTTTCTTCTAGGGAAACCCTAAAACCGAGTGAAAAATTCTTACGGCTTTTTGAAAACTCAAAATTGGCTGTCAAAGCCAATATGTTACAATTACACCGTTTTGACTTTTGACTTTCAGAAATCAGCCTGATCTGACATCATAGAGGCCATATAATTTTATTTCTTCTAGGAAAACTCTAAAATCGAGTGAAAAATTATTACGGCTTTTTGAAAATTCAAAATTGGAATCTGCCAAAGCCAATATGTTACATTTACACCGTTATGACTTTTGACTTTCAGAAATCAGCCCGGGCTGACATCAGAGAGGCCGTATAATTTTTTTTTATTCTAGGAAAACCCTAAAACCGAGTGAAAAATTCTTAAGCCTTTTTGAAAACTATAAATTTGAATCTACCAAAGCCAAAATATTCTATTTACACCGTTATGAGTTTTGACTTTTAGAAATCAACCCAGGCTGACATCAGAGAGGCCGTATAATTTTTTTAATTCTAGGAAAACCCTAAACAGAGTGAAAAATTGTTACGGCTTTTTGATAACTAAAAATTCGATTCTGCCAAAGCCAATATGATACATTTACACCGATATGACTTTTGACTTTCAGAAATCAGCCCAGTCTGACAACATAGAGGCCGTATAATTTTTTTTCTTCTAGGAAAACCCTAAAACCGAGTGAAAAATTCTTACGGCTTTTTGAAAACTCAAAATTGGAATCTGCCAAAGCCAATATGTTACATTTACACTGTTATGACTTTTGACATTCAGAAATCTGCCCGATCGGACATAATAGAGGCCGTATAATTTTATTTCTTCTAGGAAAACCATAAAACCGAGTGAAAAATTCTTACGGCTTTTTGAAAACTCAAAATTGGAATCTTCCAAAGCCAATATGTTACATTTACACCGTTATGACTTTTGACTTTCAGAAATCAGCCCGGGCTGACATCACAGAGGCCCTTCTAGGAAAACTCTAAAACCGATTGATAATTCTTACGCCTTTTTGAAAACTAAACATTTGAATCTACAAAGCAAAAATGTTCTATTTACACCGTTATGACTTTTGACTTTTAGAAATCAGCCCAGGCTGACATTAGAGAGCCGTATAATTTTTTTATTCTAGGAAAACCCTAAAACTGAGTGAAAAATTCTTACGGCTTTTTGATAACTCAAAATTGGATTATGCCAAAGCCAATATGTTACATTTACACCGTTACGACTTTTGACTTTCAGCAATCAGCCCAGGCTAACATCAAAGAGGCCGTATAATTTTTTTTCTTCTTGGAAAACCCTAAAACCGAGTGAAAAATTCTTACGGCTTTTGAAAACTCAAAATTGGAATCCGCCAAAGCCAATATTTTACATTTTCACTGTTATGACTTTTGACTTTCAAAAATCCGCCCGAGCTGACATCATAGAGGCCGTATAATTTTTTTTCTTCTTGAAAACCCTAAAACCTAACGAAAAATTCTTACGCCTTTTTGAAAACTCAAAATTGGAATCTGCCAAAGCCAATATTTTACATTTACATCGATATGACTTTTGACTTTCAGAAATCAGCCCGGTCTGACATCATAGGGGTCTTACGGCTTTTTGAAAACTCAAAATTGGAATCTGACAAAGCCAATATGTTACATTTACACCGTTATGACTTTTGACTTTCAGAAATCAGCCCGATCTGACATCATAGAGGCCATATAATTTTATTTCTTCGAGGAAAACTTTAAAACCGAGTGCAAAATTCTTACAGCTTTTTGAAAATTCAAAATTGGAATCTGCCAAAGCCAATTTGTTACATTTACACAGTTATGACTTTTGACTTTCAGAAATCAGCCCGGGCTAACATCAGAGACGCCGTATAATTTTTTTTTCTTCTAGGAAAACCCTAAAACCGAGTGAAAAAATCTTACGCCATTTTGAAAACTCAAAATTGGAATCTGCCAAAGCCAATATGTTACATTTAAACCGATATGACTTTTGACTTTCAGAAATCAGCCCGGTCTGACATCATAGAGGCCGTATAATTTTTTTTCTTCTAGGAAACCCTAAAACCGAGTGAAAAATTCTTACGGCTTTTGAAAACTCAAAATTGGAATCTGACAAAGCCAATATGTTACATTTACACCGTTATGACTTTTGACTTTAAAAATCAGCCCGATCTGACATCATAGAGGCCATATAATTTTATTTCTTCGAGGAAAACCCTAAAACCGAGTGAAAAATTCTTACGGCTTTTTGAAAACTCAAAATTGGCTGTCAAAGCCAATATGTTACAATTACACCGTTATGACTTTTGACTTTCAGAAATCAGCCCGATCTGACATCATAGAGGCCATATAATTTTATTTCTTCTAGGAAAACCCTAAAACCGAGTGAAAAATTATTACGGCTTTTTGAAAATTCAAAATTGGAATCTGCCAAAGCCAATATGTTACATTTACACCGTTATGACTTTTGACTTTCAGAAATCAGCCCGGGCTGACATCAGAGAGGCCGTATAATTTTTTTTTATTCTAGGAAAACCCTAAAACCGAGTGAAAAATTCTTAAGCCTTTTTGAAAACTATAAATTTGAATCTACCAAAGCCAAAATATTCTATTTACACCGTTATGAGTTTTGACTTTTAGAAATCAACCCAGGCTGATATCAGAGAGGCCGTATAATTTTTTTAATTCTAGGAAAACCCTAAAACAGAGTGAAAAATTGTTACGGCTTTTTGATAACTAAAAATTCGATTCTGCCAAAGCCAATATGATACATTTACACCGATATGACTTTTGACTTTCAGAAATCAGCCCAGTCTGACAACATAGAGGCCGTATAATTTTTTTTCTTCTAGGAAAACCCTAAAACCGAGTGAAAAATTCTTACGGCTTTTTGAAAACTCAAAATTGGAATCTGCCAAAGCCAATATGTTACATTTACACCGTTATGACTTTTGACATTCAGAAATCTGCCCGATCGGACATAATAGAGGCCGTATAATTTTATTTCTTCTAGGAAAACCATAAAACCGAGTGAAAAATTCTTACGGCTTTTTGAAAACTCAAAATTGGAATCTGCCAAAGCCAATATGTTACATTTACACCGTTATGACTTTTGACTTTCAGAAATCAGCCCGGGCTGACATCACAGAGGCCCTTCTAGGAAAACTCTAAAACCGATGATAATTCTTACGCCTTTTTGAAAACTAAACATTTGAATCTACAAAGCAAAAATGTTCTATTTACACCGTTATGACTTTTGACTTTTAGAAATCAGCCCAGGCTGACATTAGAGAGCCGTATAATTTTTTTTACTCTAGGAAAACCCTAAAACTGAGTGAAAAATTCTTACGGCTTTTTGATAACTCAAAATTGGATTATGCCAAAGCCAATATGTTACATTTACACCGTTACGACTTTTGACTTTCAGAAATCAGCCCAGGCTAACATCAAAGAGGCCGTATAATTTTTTTTCTTCTTGGAAAACCCTAAAACCGAGTGAAAAATTCTTACGGCTTTTGAAAACTCAAAATTGGAATCCGCCAAAGCCAATATTTTACATTTTCACTGTTATGACTTTTGACTTTCAGAAATCCGCCCGAGCTGACATCATAGAGGCCGTATAATTTTTTTTCTTCTTGAAAACCCTAAAACCTAACGAAAAATTCTTACGCCTTTTTGAAAACTCAAAATTGGAATCTGCCAAAGCCAATATTTTACATTTACACCGATATGACTTTTGACTTTCAGAAATCAGCCCGGTCTGACATCATAGGGGTCTTACGGCTTTTTGAAAACTCAAAATTGGAATCTGACAAAGCCAATATGTTACATTTACACCGTTATGACTTTTGACTTTCAGAAATCTGCCCGATCTGACATCATAGAGGCCATATAATTTTATTTCTTCGAGGAAAACTTTAAAACCGAGTGAAAAATTCTTACAGCTTTTTGAAAATTCAAAATTGGAATCTGCCAAAGCCAATTTGTTACATTTACACAGTTATGACTTTTGACTTTCAGAAATCAGCCCGGGCTAACATCAGAGACGCCGTATAATTTTTTTTTCTTCTAGGAAAACCCTAAAACCGAGTGAAAAAATCTTACGCCATTTTGAAAACTCAAAATTGGAATCTGCCAAAGCCAATATGTTACATTTAAACCGATATGACTTTTGACTTTCAGAAATCAGCCCGGTCTGACATCATAGAGGCCGTATAATTTTTTTTCTTCTAGGAAACCCTAAAACCGAGTGAAAAATTCTTACGGCTTTTGAAAACTCAAAATTGGAATCTGACAAAGCCAATATGTTACATTTACACCGTTATGACTTTTGACTTTAAAAATCAGCCCGATCTGACATCATAGAGGCCATATAATTTTATTTCTTCGAGAAAAACCCTAAAACCGAGTGAAAAATTCTTACGGCTTTTTGAAAACTCAAAATTGGCTGTCAAAGCCAATATGTTACAATTACACCGTTATGACTTTTGACTTTCAGAAATCAGCCCGATCTGACATCATAGAGGCCATATAATTTTATTTCTTCTAGGAAAACCCTAAAACCAAGTGAAAAATTCTTACGCCTTTTTGAAAACTCAAAATTGGAATCTGCCAAAGCCAATAATTTACATTTACACCGATATGACTTTTGACTTTCAGAAATCAGCCCGGTCGGACATCATAGAGGCCGTATAATTTTTTTTCTTCTAGGAAAACCCTAACACCGAGTGAAAAATTCTTACGGCTTTTTGAAAACTCAAAATTGGCTGTCAAAGCCAATATGTTACAATTACACCGTTATGACTTTTGACTTTCAGAAATCAGCCCGATCTGACATCATAGAGGCCATATAATTTTATTTCTTCTAGGAAAACCCTAAAACCGAGTGAAAAATTATTACGGCTTTTTGAAAATTCAAAATTGGAATCTGCCAAAGCCAATATGTTACATTTACACCGTTATGACTTTTGACTTTCAGAAATCAGCCCGGGCTGACATCAGAGAGGCCGTATAATTTTTTTTTATTCTAGGAAAACCCAAAAACCGAGTGAAAAATTCTTAAGCCTTTTTGAAAACTATAAATTTGAATCTACCAAAGCCAAAATATTCTATTTACACCGTTATGACTTTTGACTTTTAGAAATCAACCCAGGCTAACATCAGAGAGGCCGTATAATTTTTTAATTCTAGGAAAACCCTAAAACAGAGTGAAAAATTGTTACGGCTTTTTGATAACTCAAAATTGTATTCTGCCAAAGCCAATATGTTACATTTACACCGATATGACTTTTGAATTCAGAAATCAGCGTGGTCTGACAACATAGAGGCCGTATAATTTTTTTTCTTCTAGGAAAACCCTAAAACGAGTGAAAAATTCTAACGGCTTTTTGATAACTCAAAATTGGAATCTGTCAAAGCCAATATTTACATTTACACCGTTATGACTTTTGACTTTCAGAAATCAGCCCGATCTGACATCATAGAGGCCTTATAATTTTATTTCTTCTAGGAAAACCCTAAAACCGAGTGAAATATTCTTATGGCTTTTTGAAAACTCAAAATTGGAATATGCCAAAGCCAATATGTTACATTTACACCGTTATGACTTTTGACTTTCAGAAATCAGCCCGGGCTGACATCACAGAGGCCCTTCTAGGAAAACCCTAAAACCGATTGAATAATTCTTACGCCTTTTTGAAAACTAAACATTTGAATCTACAAAGCCAAAATGTTCTATTTACACCGTTATGACTTTTGACTTTTAGAAATCAACCCAGGCTGACATTAGAGAGGCCGTATAATTTTTTTTATTCTAGGAAAACTCTAAAACCGAGTGAAAAATTCTTACGGCTTTTTGATAACTCAAAATTGGATTATGCCAAAGCCAATATGTTACATTTACACCGTTACGACTTTTGACTTTCAGAAATCAGCCCAGGCTAACATCAAAGAGGCCGTATAATTTTTTTTCTTCTTGGAAAACCCTAAAACCGAGTGAAAAATTCTTACGGCTTTTGAAAACTCAAAATTGGAATCCGCCAAAGCCAATATTTTACATTTTCACTGTTATGACTTTTGACTTTCAGAAATCCGCCCGAGCTGACATCATAGAGGCCGTATAATTTTTTTTCTTCTTGAAAACCCTAAAACCTAACGAAAAATTCTTACGCCTTTTTGAAAACTCAAAATTGGAATCTGCCAAAGCCAATATTTTACATTTACACCGATATGACTTTTGACTTTCAGAAATCAGCCCGGTCTGACATCATAGGGGTCTTACGGCTTTTTGAAAACTCAAAATTGGAATCTGACAAAGCCAATATGTTACATTTACACCGTTATGACTTTTGACTTTCAGAAATCTGCCCGATCTGACATCATAGAGGCCATATAATTTTATTTCTTCGAGGAAAACTTTAAAACCGAGTGAAAAAATTCTTACAGCTTTTTGAAAATTCAAAATTGGAATCTGCCAAAGCCAATTTGTTACATTTACACAGTTATGACTTTTGACTTTCAGAAATCAGCCCGGGCTAACATCAGAGACGCCGTATAATTTTTTTTTCTTCTAGGAAAACCCTAAAACCGAGTGAAAAAATCTTACGCCATTTTGAAAACTCAAAATTGGAATCTGCCAAAGCCAATATGCTACATTTAAACCGATATGACTTTTGACTTTCAGAAATCAGCCCGGTCTGACATCATAGAGGCCGTATAATTTTTTTTCTTCTAGGAAACCCTAAAACCGAGTGAAAAATTCTTACGGCTTTTGAAAACTCAAAATTGGAATCTGACAAAGCCAATATGTTACATTTACACCGTTATGACTTTTGACTTTAAAAATCAGCCCGATCTGACATCATAGAGGCCATATAATTTTATTTCTTCGAGAAAAACCCTAAAACCGAGTGAAAAATTCTTACGGCTTTTTGAAAACTCAAAATTGGCTGTCAAAGCCAATATGTTACAATTACACCGTTATGACTTTTGACTATCAGAAATCAGCCCGATCTGACATCATAGAGGCCATATAATTTTATTTCTTCTAGGAAAACCCTAAAACCAAGTGAAAAATTCTTACGCCTTTTTGAAAACTCAAAATTGGAATCTGCCAAAGCCAATAATTTACATTTACACCGATATGACTTTTGACTTTCAGAAATCAGCCCGGTCGGACATCATAGAGGCCGTATAATTTTTTTTCTTCTAGGAAAACCCTAAAACCGAGTGAAAAATTCTTACGGCTTTTTGAAAACTCAAAATTGGCTGTCAAAGCCAATATGTTACAATTACACCGTTATGACTTTTGACTTTCAGAAATCAGCCCGATCTGACATCATAGAGGCCATATAATTTTATTTCTTCTAGGAAAACCCTAAAACCGAGTGAAAAATTATTACGGCTTTTTGAAAATTCAAAATTGGAATCTGCCAAAGCCAATATGTTACATTTACACCGTTATGACTTTTGACTTTCAGAAATCAGCCCGGGCTGACATCAGAGAGGCCGTATAATTTTTTTTTATTCTAGGAAAACCCAAAAACCGAGTGAAAAATTCTTAAGCCTTTTTGAAAACTATAAATTTGAATCTACCAAAGCCAAAATATTCTATTTACACCGTTATGACTTTTGACTTTTAGAAATCAACCCAGGCTAACATCAGAGAGGCCGTATAATTTTTTAATTCTAGGAAAACCCTAAAACAGAGTGAAAAATTGTTACGGCTTTTTGATAACTCAAAATTGTATTCTGCCAAAGCCAATATGTTACATTTACACCGATATGACTTTTGAATTCAGAAATCAGCGTGGTCTGACAACATAGAGGCCGTATAATTTTTTTTCTTCTAGGAAAACCCTAAAACGAGTGAAAAATTCTAACGGCTTTTTGATAACTCAAAATTGGAATCTGTCAAAGCCAATATTTACATTTACACCGTTATGACTTTTGACTTTCAGAAATCAGCCCGATCTGACATCATAGAGGCCTTATAATTTTATTTCTTCTAGGAAAACCCTAAAACCGAGTGAAATATTCTTACGGCTTTTTGAAAACTCAAAATTGGAATATGCCAAAGCCAATATGTTACATTTACACCGTTATGACTTTTGACTTTCAGAAATCAGCCCGGGCTGACATCACAGAGGCCCTTCTAGGAAAACCCTAAAACCGATTGAATAATTCTTACGCCTTTTTGAAAACTAAACATTTGAATCTACAAAGCCAAAATGTTCTATTTACACCGTTATGACTTTTGACTTTTAGAAATCAACCCAGGCTGACATTAGAGAGGCCGTATAATTTTTTTTATTCTAGGAAAACTCTAAAACCGAGTGAAAAATTCTTACGGCTTTTTGATAACTCAAAATTGGATTCTGTCAAAGCCAATATGTTACATTTACAACGTTACAACTTTTGACTTTCAGAAATCAGCCCGGGCTGACATCAAAGAGGCCGTATAATTTTTTTCTTCTAGGAAAACCCTAAAACCGAGTGAAATTTTCTTACGGCTTTTTGAAAACTCAAAATTGGAATCTGCCAAAGCCAATATGTTACATTTACACCGTTATGACTTTTGACTTTCAGAAATCAGCCCGGGTTGACATCAGAGAGGCCGTATAATTTTTTTTTCTTCCAGGAAAACCCTAAAACAAAATGAAAAATTCTTACGCCTTTTTGAAAACTAAAAATTTGAATCTTCCAAAGCCAAAATGTTCTATTTACACCGTTATGACTTTTGACTATTAGAAATCAGCTCAGGCTGACATCAGAGATGCCGTATAATTATTTTTATTCAAGGAAAACCCTAAAATCGAGTGAAAAATTATTACGGCTTTTGAAACTCAAAATTGGATTATGCCAAAGCCAATATGTTACATTTACACGGTTACGACTTTTGACTTTCAGAAATCAGCCCTGGCTGACATAAAAGAGGCCGTATAATTTTTTTTCTTCTTGGAAAACTCTAAAACCTAGTGAAAAATTCTTACGGCTTTTTGAAAACACAAAATTGGAATCTGTCAAAGCCAATATGTGACATATACACCGTTATGACTTTTGACTTTCAGAAATCAGCCCGATCTGACATCATAGAGGCCATATAATTTTATTTCTTCTTGGAAAACGCTAAAACCGAGTGAAAAATTCTTACGGCTTTTTGAAAATTCAAAGTTGGAATCTGCCGAAGCCAATATGTTACATTTACACCGTTATGACTTTTGACTTTCAGAAATCAGCCCGGGCTGACATCAGAGAGGCCGTATAATTTTTTTTTATTCTAGGAAAACCCTAAAACCGAGTGAAAAATTCTTAAGCCTTTTTGAAAACTATAAATTTGAATCTACCAAAGCCAAAATATTCTATTTACACCGTTATGACTTTAGACTTTTAGAAATCAACCCAGGCTGACATCAGCGAGGCCGTATAATTTTTTTAATTGTAGGAAAACCCTAAAACAGGTTGAAAAATTGTTACGGCTTTTTGATAACTCAAAATTGGATTCTGCCAAAGCCAATATGTTACATTTACACCGTTACGACTTTTGACTTTCAGAAATCAGCCCAGGCTGACATAAAAGAGGCCGTATAATTATTTTTCTTCTTGGAAAACCCTAAAACCGAGTGAAAAATTCTCACGCCTTTTTGAAAACACAAAATTGGAATCCGCCAAAGCCAATATTTTACATTTTCACCGTTATAACTTTTGACTTTCAGAAATAAGCCCGAGCTAACATCATAGAGGCCGTATAATTTTTTTTCTTCTTGGAAAACCCTAAAACCTAACGAAAAATTCTTACACCTTTTTGAAAACTCAAAATTGGAATCTGCCAAAGCCATATTTTACATTTACACCGATATGACTTTCGACTTTCAGAAATCAGCCCGGTCTGACATCATAGGGGCCGTATAATTTTTTTTCTTCTAGGAAAACCCTAAAATCGAGTGAAAAATTCTTACGGCTTTTTGAAAACTCAAAATTGGAATCTGTCAAAGCTACTATGTTACAATTACACCGTTAAGACTTTTGACTTTTAGAAATCAGCCCGATCTGACATCATATAGGCCAAATACATTTATTTCTTCTAGGAAAACCCTAAAACCGAGTGAAAATTCTTACGGCTTTTTGAAAATTCAAAATTGGAATCTGCCAAAGCCAATATGTTACATTTACACCGTTATGACTTTTGACTTTCAGAAATCAGCCCGGGCTGACATCAGAGAGGTCGTATAATTTTTTTTTATTCTAGGAAAACCCTAAAACCGAGTGAAAAATTCTTAAGCCTTTTTGAAAACTATAAATTTGAATCTACCAAAGACAAAATATTCTATTTACACCGTTATGACTTTGGACTTTTAGAAATCAACACAGGCTGACATCAGAGAGGCCGTATAATTTTTTTAATTCTAGGAAAACCCAAAAACAGAGTGAAAAATTGTTACGGCTTTTTGATAACTCAAAATTAGATTCTACCAAAGCCAATATGTTACATTTACGCCGTTACGACTTTTGACTTTCAGAAATCAGCCCGGCTGACATCAAAGAGGCCGTATAATATTTTTTCTTCTGGGAAAACCCTAAAACCGAGTGAAAAATTCTTACGGCTTTTTGAAAACTCAAAATTTGAATCCGCCAAAGCCAATATTTTACATTTTCCCCGTTATGACTTTTGACTTTCAGAAATCAGCCCGAGCTGACATCATAGAAGCCGTATAATTTTTTTTCTTTTGGAAAACCCTAAAACCTAACGAAAAATTCTTACGCCTTTTTGAAAACTCAAAATTAGAATCTGCCAAAGCCAATATGTTACATTTACACCGATATGACTTTTGACTTTCAGAAATAAGCCCGGTCTGACATCATAGAGGCCGTATAATTTTTTTTCTTCCAGGAAAACTCTAAAACCTTGTGAAACATTCTTAGGCCTTTTTGAAAACTCAAAATTGGAATCTGCCTAAGCCAATATGTTACATTTACACAATTATGACTTTTGACTTTCAGTAATCAGCTTGGCCTGACATCATAGACGCCGTATAACTTTTTTCCTTCTAGGAAAACCCTAAAACCGAGTGAAAAATTCTTACGGATTTTTGAAAACTCAAAATTGAAATCTGCCAAAGCCAATATGTATACATTTACACCGTTATGACATTTGACTTTCAGAAATCAGCCCAGGCTGACATCAAAGAGGACGTATAATTTTTTCTCTTCTAGGAAAACCCTAAAACCGAGTGAAAAATTCTTACGGCTTTTTGAAAACTCAAAATTGGATTCTGCCAAAGCCAATATTTTACATTTACACCGTTACGAGTTTTGACTTTCAGAAATCAGGCCGGGCTGACATCAAGACGCCGTATAATTTTTGTTCTTCTGGGAAAACCCTAAAACCGAGTGAAAAATTCTTACGGCTTTTTGAAAACACAAAATTGGAATCTTCCAAAACCAATATGTTACATTTACACCGTTTTGACTTTTGACTTTCAGAAATCACCCCGGGCTGACATGAGATAGGCCGTATATTTTTTTTTATTCTAGGAAAACCCTAAAACCGACTAAAAATTCTTACGGCTTTTTGAAAACTGAAAATTTGATTCTGCCAAAGCCAATATGTTATACTTAACCCGTTATGACTTTTCACTTTTAGATATCAGACCGGGCTGACATCAAAGAGGCCGTATAATTTTTTCTCTTCTAGGAAAACCCTAAAACGAGTTAAAAATTCTTACGCCTTTTTGAAAACTAAAATTTGAATCTGCCAATGCTAAAATGTTCTATTTACACCGTTATGACTTTTGACTTTTAGAAATCAGCCCAGACTGACATCAGAGAGGTCGTATAATTTTTTTTATTCTAGGATGACCCTAAAACCGAGTGAAAAATTCTTACGGCTTTTTGAAAACTCAAAATTGGAATCTGTCAAAGCCAATATATTACATTCACACCGTTATGACTTTTGACTTTTAGAAATCAGCCCGATCTGACATTATAGAGGCCGTATAATTTTATTTCTTCTAGGGAAACCCTAAAACCGAGTGAAAAATACTTACGGCTTTTTAAAAACACAAAATTGGAATCTGCCAAAGCCAATATGTTACATTTACACAGTTTTGACTTTTGACTTTCAGAAATCAGCCCGGGCAGACATCAGAGAGGCCGAATAATTTTTTTTCTTCTAGGAAAACCCTAAAACCGAGTGAAATTTTCTTACGCGTTTTTGAAAACTAAAGTTGGTATCTGACAAAGCCAAAATGTTCTATTTACACCGTTATGACTTTTTACTTTTAGAAATCTGCCCAGACTGACATCAGAGAGGCCGTTCATCTAGGAAAACCCTAAAACCGAGTGAAAAATTCTTACCGCTTTTTGAAAACTCAAAATTGGATTCTGCCAAAGCCAATATGTTATAATTACACCGTTATCACTTTTGACTTTTAAAATAAGCCCGGGCTGACATCAAAGAGGCCGTATAATTTTTTCTCTTCTCGGAAAACCCTAAAACCGAGTGAAAAATTCTTACGCCTTTTTGAAAACTAAAAATTTGAATCTGCCAAAGTCAAAATGCTCTATTTACACCGTTATGACTTTTGACTTTTAGAAATCAGCCCAAGCTGACATCAGAGAGGCCGTATAATTTTTTTTATTCTTGGAAAACCTAAAACCGAGTGAAAAATTCTTACGGCATTTTGAAAACTCAAAATTGGAATCTGTCAAAGCCAATATATTACATTTACACCGTTATGACTTTTGACTTTCAGAAATCAGCCCGATCGGACATCATAGAGGCCGTATAATTTTATTTCTTCTAGGAAAACACTAAAACCGAGTGAAAACTTCTTACGGCTTTTTGAAAACACAAAATTGGAATCTGCCAAAGCCAATATGTTACATTTACACAGTTTTGACTTTTGACTTTTAGAAATTAGCTCGGGCTGACATCAGAGAGGCTGTATAATTTTTTTTCTTCTAGGAAAACCCTAAAACCGAGTGAAATATTCTAACGCGTTTTTGAAAACTAAAAGTTGGTATCTAACAAAGCCAAAATGTTCTATTTACACCGTTATGACTTTTGAATTTTAGAAATCAGCCCACACTGACATCCGAGAGGCCGTATAATTTTTTTTATTCTAGGAAAACCCTAAAACCGAGTTAAAAATTCTTACGCCTTTTTGAAACTCAAAACAGGATTCTAATATGTTACATTTACACCGTTACGAGTTTTGACTTTCATAAATCAGGCCGGGCTGACATCAAAGAGGCCGTATAATTTTTTCTCTTCTAAGAAAACCCTAAAACCGAGTGAAAAATTCTTACGCCTTCTTGAAAACTAAAAAATTGAATCTGCCAAAGTCAAAATGTTCTATTTACACCATTATGACTTTTGACTTTTAGAAATCTGCCCAGGCTGACAACAGAGAGGCCGTATAATTTTTTTTATTCTAGGAAAACCATAAACCGAGTGAAAAATTCTTACGGCTTTTTGAAAACTCAAAATTGGAATCTGCCAAAGCCAATATGTTACATTTACACCGTTATGACTTTTGACATTCACAAATCAGCCCGGGCTAACATCAAAGAGGCAGTATAATTTTTTTTCTTCTAAGAAAACCCTAAAACCGAGTGAAAAATTCTTACGGCTTTTTGAAAACTCAAAATTGGAATCCGCCAAAGTAAATATGTTACATTTTCACCGTTATGACTTTTGATTTCAGAAATCAGCCCGAGCTGACATCATAGAGGCCGTATAATTTTTTTTCTTCTTGGAAAACCCTGAAACCTAACGAAAAATTCTCACTCCTTTTTGAAAACTCAAAATTGGAATATTCCTAAGCCATTAAGTTACATTTACACAGTTATGACTTTTGACTTTCTGTAATCAGCCCGGTCTGACATCATAGAGGCCGTATAATTTTTTTTCTTCTAGGAAAACCCTAAAACCGAGTGAGAAATTCTTACTGCTTTTTGAAAACTCAAAATTGGAATCTGCAAAAGCCAATATGTTACATTTACACCGTTATGACTTTTGACATTCAGAAATCAGCCCGGGACGACATCAAAGAGGCCGTATAATTTTTTCTCTTCTAGGAAAACCCTAAAACTGAGTGAAAAATGCTTACGCCTTTTTGAAAACTAAAAATTTGAATCTGCCAAAGCCAAAATGTTCTATTTACACCGTAATGACTTTTGACATTTAGAAATCAGCACAGGCTGACATCAGAGAGGTCGTATAATTTATTTATTCTAGGAAAACCCTAAAACCGTGTGAAAATTTCTTACAGCTTTTTGACTTTCAGAAATCAGCCCGGGCTGACATCAAAGACGCCGTATAATTTTTTTTCTTCTAGGAAAACCCTAAAACGAGTGAAAAATTCTAACGCCTTTTTGAAAACTCAAAATGGGAATCTGCCAAAGCCAATATGTTACATTTACACCGATATGACTTTTGACGTTCAGAAATCTGCCCGGTCTGACATCATCGAGGCCGTATAGCTTTTTTTCTTCTAGGAAAACCCTAAAACCGAGTGAAAAATTCTTACGGCTTTTTGAAAACACAAAATTGAAATCTGTCAAAGCCAATATGTTACATTTACACCGTTATGACTTTATATTTCAGAAATCAGCCCAATCTAACATCATAGAGGCCGTATAATTTTATTTCTTCTAGGAAAACCCTAAAATCGAGTGAAAACTTCTTACGGCTTTTTGAAAACTCAAAATTGGAATCTGCCAGAGCCAATATGTTACATTTGCACCGTTATGACTTTTGACTTTCAGAAATCAGCCTGGGCTGACATCTAAGAGGCCGTATAACTTTTTTCTTCTTGGAAAACCCTAAAACCGAGTGAAAATTTTTACGCCTTTTTGAAAACCAAAAATTTGAATCTTCCTAAGCCAAAATGTTCTATTTACACCGTTATGACTTTTGACTTTTAGAAATCAGCCCAGGCTGACATCAGAGAGGCCGTATAATTTTTTTTATTCTAGGAAAACCCTAAAACCAAGTGAAAAATTCTTACGGCTTTTTGAAAACTCAAAATTTGATTTTGACAAAGCCAATATGTTACATGTACACAGTTACGACTTTTGACTTTCAGAAATCAGCCCGGGCTGATATCAAAGAGGCCGTATAATTTTTTTTCTTCTGGGAAAACCCTAAAACCAAATGAAAAATTCTTACGGCTTTTTGAAAACTCAAAATTGGAATCCGCCAAAAGCAAATATTTTACATTTTCACCGATATGACTTTTGACTTTCAGAAATCAGCCCGAGCTGACATCATAGAGGCCGTATAATTTTTTTTTCTTCTTGGAAAACCCTAAAACCTAACGAAAAATTCTTACGCCTTTTTGAAAACACAAATTTGTAATCTACCAAAGCCAATATAATACATTTACACTGTTATGACTTTTGACTTTCAGAAATCAGCCCGATCTGACATCATAGAGGCTGTATAATTTTAATTCTTCTATTAAAACCCTAAAACCGAGTAAAAAATCTTACACATTTTTGAAAACTCAAAATTGGAATCTACCAAAGCCAATATGTTACATTTACACCAATATGACTTTTGACTTTCAGAAATCAACCCGGTCTGACATCGTAGAGGCCGTATAATTTTTTTTCTTCTGGGAAAACCCTAAAACCGAGTGAAAAATTCTTACGACTTTTTTAAACTCAAAATTGGAATCTGTCAAAGCCAATATGTTACATTTACACCGTTATGACTTTTGACATTTAGAAATCAGCTCAGGCTGACATCAGAGAGGCCGTATAATTATTTTTATTATAGGAAAACCCTAAAACCGAGTGAAAAATTCTTACGGCTTTTGAAAACTCAAAATTGGATTATGCCAAAGCCAATATGTTACATTTACACCGTTACGACTTTTGACTTTCAGTAATCAGCTTGGCCTGACATCATAGAGGCCGTATAATTTTTTTTCTTCCGGCAAAACCCAAAAACCGAGTGAAAAATTCTTACGGCTTTTTGAAAACTCAAAATTGGAATCCGCCAACGCCAATATTTTACATTTTCACCGTTATGACTTTTGACTTTCAGAAATCAGCACGAGCTGACTTCATAGAGGCCGTATAATTTTTTTTTCTTCTTGGAAAACCCTAATACCTAACGAAAAATTCTTACGCCTTTTTGAAAACTCAAAATTTGATTCTGCCAAAGCCAATAATTTACATTTACACCGATATGACTTTTGACTTTCAGAAATCAGCCTGGTCTGACATCATAGAGGCCGTATAATTTTATTTCTTCTAGGAAAACCCTAAAACCGAGTGAAAAATTCTTACGGCTTTTTGAAAATTCAAAATTGGAATCTGCCAAAGTCAATATGTTTGTTAAGATCGGTCCGGAGTGTTTAGAGGGGGGGGGGGGTGAATGAACACTCCTTATAAAATTTATCCCTTGTGAATTCTTTCGGATTAGTGAAAGAAATCTGTTACTTAATCAACTCTTTGAACAGAACAGACCACTAAAAAGGTAAGTGCGGAAACGGTCTGCTCTTGTAAAAGTAAGAACAGTTCGATGGCTAAGTGCAGAAGGATAAAACACAGGATATGTTTCTGGAAGTTCGAAGGTGATGTAATCCTTCTACGTCTCCCCTTCTTCCAATTAAGGAAGGTTTATACTAGAAGACTTTGATTTATACAATCCTGTTGTACAAACCCGATTCAGGCTGGATTTACCTCACTACCAGTCTGAAACTCCTAGTCACTCAACCTGCTCAGACACACTCTGTCTGACAGTTACAATAAGTTGCTCACTTCTATTTTTCAATACACAATGCGCACAGTGATCCTACAATGATCAAATGTTACAAAGTAATCGCGCTTAAATAAATAACTTCAGCTCGAGAGCTTCTGAACTTTGTAAGCGTGTGCAGTTGCTTTCTTGTGTGTTTTCCAATTGATCAGCGTGAGTTGGAATCCAGTCACTATGTCTTCCTTTTGTTGCATCCTTTTATAGTTGAGGGTAGCAACGGCATTGTTTCCCTTAATGTGCAACTTTGACTCTTTTTTAAACTCTGAGAAAGCTACAGTCTTCTTCTTCAGGACACTTGCCGTTCTGGTGTATGCTTTCGGCGACTGTCAGGTAAGCTCTTCTTTGCCTTCTTACCTTTAATGTCAATCTTCAATTTTTGATACTTTGTAGCATTAATTACAGCATTAAATGCTACAATAAATAACCGTTAATGGTTCGGACTGAGAAGCCATCCTTTATGTATCTTTGACTGCTCTGATCTGATAAAGGTTGAGATCGATCTGAAGTATCGATCTAGTCAGTCTGGAATCCATCGATCCGGTCTGATATGTGATATTCTTTATCAGCTTGCTCTGTTTTGCACGATCGATCTGGTATGCCTGATTTCCATCGATCCGGTCTGAAATGTTTTGTCATCTTGCTCTGTTTTGTCCGATCGATCTGGTCAATCTGATTTCTATCGATCCGGTCTGAAATGTTTTGTAATCTTTAAAATCTCATCGATAAGGTCCGGAACTAACAAATTCCCCCTTTTTGATGATGACAAAACCTTGCTTCTAAGTCTTTTTAACCAGTCTTGATAAGAGCTCTGAAGCGAATGCTTTCGGATCGATTACTTCTTTGTTCAAAATAAATGAACATCATTAAGTTGGATCGATTAAATCTTTATTATTAAGCCTTATGATGAGGTTCAAAATAAATGAACACAGACTTAATCAAACGAGGATTTTATTGATCACCAAGAAAATCCTAAAATACACAGTCTGAAAATATTATTTTCTAGAAGGCGGCCTGAAGTCTGTCTTCTTTTCCCCCTTTTTGTCAGCAGCAATCTCTTGAAGAAAGTCGACAACTTGTGCTAGCTGCGCGCTGATAGCGTCAAGACGAACGTCTTGAGCGCGGAGGGAATTGGCAACAGATGCTCTGACTTCAGTGGCTAGCTCGATCTGCTCTTTTCTCAGACTGTTCTTGTAAGAGGCCTTTGAGAAAACAGATCGTTTATGCCGCGCTGAAGGCTTCCGATACTGGCAGTCATCTTCTCTTTGAAAGAAGCAAAGTCCAAGGCTGTGACCCTCTGACCTTGATGAACTTCTAGAATGCGTTGAGTCAAGGACAGACAGGTATCTGAGAAGTGCTGGATAGTCCGTGCCAGGGATGGAGGTGCGTCAGATAGCTTGCTGGGAGAGTGATCCGATGATGACATGGCATGGTCATCTTCTTCAGCAATCGGCACGATGGAAGAAATGGCAGCTTGATGACTTTCGGATCGGATCAGAGTGACCAGATCCGAAGAAAAACCTTGAACGAAGGCCAAATCTTCATCTGATGGTCCCGGAGGAGAGTGGGGACTGGGAGGTTCCTCAACTTGGAGAGCTGCAACTACTGTAGATACCACGAAATCCGGATCGATGAGGTCTGGTGCTTCAGTTGTTGCACATGCTTCAGCTGGACTGGGTTGTGCACGGGAGGCTGATGACTTCAATGGAATAGATGTTGTCGGAGAGTCCAACAGAACATTCATTGGTTCATCATCTGTTGCAGACGGAGCATTAGGCAATGGCTGCTCCGCTGTCTGGTCTGGTTCGTGCTCTGCAGGCTGATCCTCTGTCTGTTTTGCTGCATCAGAGGGAATAACCTCGATAAATGGTTCTGCCAGAGTCTTGCTTGCAGAAGGATGATCCGGGCTTGTGGCTGGAGTGGAGATACCTAGCTTCTGTCGTTGAAAACGGACAGCTAAGGATAGAGCATGAGCATCCATCTCGAGTTGAGCAATCACAGCCCCATCATCTCTGGCAGTTGGAGCAAGCGGATCGAAGTTCTTCTTTTTGGCAACTAGAAGCAGATTGGCCAGTCTGAATCTGTGTTTTGCCGTAAATAAATCTCTGCGCTGCACGGCAAGTCGAACATCATCAGTCTTTGTTCCTTTCAGAGCTTCCTCTTCCATCTTCTTCAATCTGTGCAACTTACCGTAGAACAGCTCAATGTGGTTGATAGTCCGGTACTGGACATATTCATCAAAAACCACAATGAGTTCCTTTAGCTTCTCATCAACATCCTCCATAGCGATGTCGATGGCAGTCTGCGCTGCAGATTTGGGTTTAGAAGAGAGGGGTTCGGTGAGAATGGCTTTTCCCTTGCTGGTGGAGGAAGGGGACTTAATCCCTGATTGGGTATAGTCTCCCAACTCAGTGATAACTATCCCTTTGACCACGGGATTGGCAGAGGGAATTCTAAGGGTGATTTTGGGTGCAGGGGTTGAAGCTTGTGAAAGCTGGGTGGAAGGTTGAGGGGCAGGGGTTGCTTTAGGGGGTGGCAGTATGGGTGGAGGTAGAGATTTGGTTGGTTTGGTAATCTGGGTTCGGGGCTTTTTGGGAAGTGGCTTGGTTGGTGAAGAGTGAGCAGACTGGGTTTCTTCCGAGTCAGTCTGAATGGTCAGCTTCCGCTTGACCCGAGGTTTGCGCACAACAACTTGTTCCTCGTCCTGCTCAACCTTGACTGCAGCCAGAGTAGCAGGAGTAGGCGGAACACTCTTGGACTTCAGCAGTGCAAGCCCTTTGGAGTTAAGGATCTTAAGGGGACGGAGAGCAGACGGCTTGCTCAGCTCAAGGCCTAAGGACTCCAAGAGCTTGCTGAGAGGAACAGCAAAGCATACGGCGTGCTTGGATGCAATCACCATTTCCAGCAGTACTCCAAACAAAATCATGGACCAGTTTATCTTCTGGCCGGATACAATAGCCGCCATAGCCCTGAACTTTTCGGCGGTTACAGCATCGAAACTTCCTGCTTTACCCAAAAGTGGCTTGCCTACCACTTCGCACAGCACCTGGAAATGGAAGAGCATTTCCTTCTTCTTAAAGGAGGGTTGCAATCGGTGGCCAGAAATAGAAATCTTCCCCTGAAGATCTAAGAGTGACGCTTGAGGAGTCTGTCCGAACTCTGTCAGTCCGGAATTGGGGAGGCCAAAGGTCTTGGCCATCGTCATTGGCGAGATCTCGAAAGATTTGCCCTTGACAGTAGTAGAAATGGATGTCTTCCGGGAGACGGCGTTGGCGAACAGCTCGCGGATTTCTGATTCATAAACAACTGTCCCGCACTCCAAAAAGTTCCTTAAACTAGATGATTCCAGGGCTCTAAAAATGGACACCATCGCATCATCTTCTGTCCTGTAAATGTCATCAAACTCAACGGAGAGTGAGTTATGAGTGATGGTAGCCATTTGAAAGGAGATTAAAGAAAGTGCGAAGAGTAAGAGAGTGACAGAGTAAGAAGGTAGAAAACGGTAAATTGTAAAAAGTGAACAAGTATGAAATGTTCAGCCCGCTAAATAGGAGAGAGAAGACACGTGTCTTTATCTCCAAGACTGGGAATTAAATAATTCAAAATAAACGGTCAGGATAAAGAAAGATAAGGCGGTTAAAGTACAACTAGTTAAAATGGTCAATCAGTCCGAGCTGTTGTTATTGTCCAGACAGATCATAAGATAAAATCAGACTGACAAGGATCGGTCTGAAAGTTCGGACCGGTCTGTGTCTTTCTGAACATTGTATTATCGATCTGTGGTGACAAAAATCTTCAAGTGCGAAAAGAATAAAAAACATCTAAACTAATTAAGATAAGTCAATTAAACCAAGAATTTGACGGAAATAATTAAACTTAGCCTCAGGAAGCGGTTTAGTGAAGATGTCTGCTGCTTGCTGCTCTGTTGAAATGTGCTCGATCCGAATTTCCTTTTTGCCAACATGATCTCGAACAAAATGATGTCGTATATCAATATGCTTTGTTCGAGAGTGCAGAACTGGATTATACGTTATAGCAATTGCACTTGTGTTGTCGCAAAATATCGGAGAGTCAACAGCTTGGATGCCATAGTCTTTGAGCTAGTGTTGAATCCAGAGCATTTGAGCACAACAGCTTCCAGCGGCTAGGTATTCTGCTTCAGCTGTGGATGTGGCAATCGATGTCTGCTTCTTACTGAACCAAGAGATCAATCTTTCACCTAGAAATTGACATGTTCCACTGGTGCTTTTACGATCGATCTTACACCCAGCGTAGTCTGCGTCTGAATACCCGATCAAGCTGAAGTTTGAATCTTTGGAGTACCAAAGACCAACGTTCTGAGATCCTTTTAAATATTTCAGAATACGCTTGGCAGCAATAAAATGTGATTGCTTTGGTTCTGACTGAAATCTGGCGCACATACAGACTGAAAACATAATATCGGGCCGGCTCGCTGTAAGATACAATAGCGATCCGATTAGTCCTCTATACATGGTTACTTCAACTGCCGTTCCCCCTTCATCTTTGTCTAACTTGATTGTTGGACTCATTGGAGTTGATGCAGTTGAGCATGTTTCCATTCCAAATCTCTTGAGGAGCTCTTTGGTATACTTGGTCTGATTGATGAAAATGCCATTGTTGAGCTGTTTTACTTGTAGACCCAGAAAGAATGACAATTCTCCCATCATGCTCATCTCGAACTGTCCCTGCATTAACTTAGAAAATTTCTCGCACAATTTGGGGTTAGTTGACCCAAAGATTATGTCATCAACATAAATCTGAACTAATAGGGTATGTTCCCCCTTAATGAATTTAAATAGAGTTTTATCTACTGAGCCGATCTGGAAATCATGGTTCAGCAGAAATTGAGATAGAGTGTCATACCAGGCTCTTGGAGCTTGTTTCAGACCATACACTGCTTTATTCAGTAGATATACATGATTGGGATACAAATGGTTCTGAAATCCAGGTGGTTGCTCAATGTAGACTTCTTCCTGAAGCTTTCCATTAAGAAATGCGCTCTTGACGTCCATCTGATATACTTTGAAGTCTTTAAAGGCAGCATAAGAAAGAAAGATTCGGATAGCTTCAAGTCTGGCGACTGGTGCAAATGATTCATCGAAGTCGATTCCTTCTTCTTGTCTGAATCCCTGTGCCACCAGTCTGGCTTTGTTTCTAACCACAGTTCCATCTGCGTCTAGCTTATTTCTGAAGACCCATCTTGTTCCAATAACAGGCAGATCGCTTGGTCTGGGGGTTAGACTCCAAACTTGATTTTGTTCGAACTGATTAAGCTCTTCTTGCATTGCTTTAATCCAATTGAAGTCAGTCAGAGCTTCATCGATCTTCTTGGGTTCCAGAGTTGAGATGAAGGCAGCATGAGTGAACTCATCCATCATCTGTCCTCTGGTTCTGATCGGTGCAGAAGGACTACCAATCACTAGATTATGTGGATGCTTCTTAGTCCATCGATAGCTTGACTCTGGATTGTCTGGTCCGGTCGGATGAACAGTAACAGCATGATCAGCATCTGCTTTAATATTTGAGTCAGGAGCATCCGGATCAGCTCGATCTGAAGTTTCTTCAAAGCCTTGATCCGGTCTGTCTGGTACTTCTGGTTCTGGTGGATTGTCTCTTGACCTGTTAGCTACAATCTCATCATCACTGTTAGCTTCGAGATGGATATTTTCCATCTGATTTTGAATTGATTCTTTGTTGCCCTCAACACATAAAGTTTCATCAAAGACTACATGAACAGATTCTTCTACAGTTAAAGTTCGATTATTAAAAACTCGATAAGCTTTGCTAATTGATGAATATCCTAAGAATATACCATTATCTGACTTAGCTTCAAATGCTGTAAGATGACTCTTACCATTGTTGTGAACGAAGCATTTACAGCCAAAAACATGAAAGTGAGAAACAGATGGTCTGTTACCAGTCCATATTTCATATGGAGTGAGATTCAGCTTCTTGTTAATCATAGATCGGTTTTGAGTGTAGCAAGCAGTATTTACAGCTTCTGCCCAGAACTTTTGAGAGATTCCAGAATCAGCAAGCATTGTTCTTGCTGCTTCCTTGAGCGTTCTGTTTCTTCGTTCTGCAACTCCATTCTGTTGAGGAGTTCGAGCAGCTGAAAACTCATGCTTGATTCCATGATCTTCTAGAAAGGATTCAAGATTCTGATTTGAAAACTCACTGCCTTTGTCACTTCGAATCTTGTCTATGCTGGATGATTTCTCGTTCTGAGTGCGTTTCAGCAGCTTGATCAACTTCGGACCGGTCTGATCTTTACTGCTTAAGAATATAGTCCATGTAAAGCGTGAGTAATCATCAATAACAACAAGAGTATACCGCATTCCCCCTAAACTTGTTATTGGTATAGGACCAAACAAGTCCATATGCAGTAATTCTAAACAGCGGGAGGAGGATTTGGCATTCTTGTTTTTGAAGGATGATCTGATCTGTTTGCCCATTTGGCAAGCTTCGCAGATCTTATCCTTAGCAAAATCGATCTTGGGCAGACCGATAACTAAATCATGTTTACACAGGCTAGCAATGGTCTTAAAGTTGATATGATTCAAGCGCTTATGCCACAGCCAATGTTTATTATCATTGTTAGCGATGAAGCAAGTAGGATTATCAGGTTGAGCATGATTCCAGTTAATCTTATATGTATTTCCATTCCTGATTCCTACGAGCATGGTTATACCGTCTGATGATTTAACAGTGCAAGTGTGTTTATGAAATTCTACAGCATAACCATTATCACAGAGTTGACTTATACTAATCAGATTATAACACAGATTTTCAACTAACATCACATCATTGATAATAATGTTACCATGGACAATCTTACCCTTGCCCACGGTCTTACCCTTTGAGTTATCCCCGAAAATGATTTTGGGTCCAATACATTCTGTCACTTCAGACAGCAGCTCGATGTTTCCAGTCATGTGACGGGAACACCCACTGTCCAAATACCAGTCTGATGCGAGTTTCTTCGGTACCTCGTCTGTCTGACTCATTTCTTCGTCTGCCATAAGACATTGAATATCTTCTTCGTTTTCGCTGGAAGAATATTCAGAGCTTTCCGAGTCTGAGTCTGTCTGAGCCCATTTGCTGTTTCCTTCTTCAGCTACTAGGACTTTTTGGGATTTTCCATGATTCTTGCGGTCTTTGTAGTGCTTCTTCTTTCTATCATCACGATGCTTCTCTTTCCGTTCTTCTTTCTTCGGTCTGGTGCAATCTGCAATGAAGTGTCCGGTCTTACCACAATTGTAGCAAGCCTGATCGTTAACAGTATCATCTTTTCTTGATTTATAATGATGAGAGGGTTTGAAGTTCCTCTTATTTTTAGACATAAATTTACCGAATTTCTTGATAAATAATGACATAGCATCGTTACTCATCTGTTCAGCAGATCGGTCTGATGTTGAAGCGATCTGGTCTGGAGTGGCTGCCAGGGCCTTGTTTGGTTGAGAGATGAATGGCTCTGCTTCACCTCTGCTTATCAGTTCAAACTCATAGGCCTTAAGATCTGCAAACAGATCATGAAGTTCAACCTTGTTAAGGTCTTTACATCCCATTCCTTTGGCAGAGCTCTCATTACTTTCAGAGCGATCTCTCTGTTAGAATATTCCTTCCCCAGACCATTCAGTTCATTTATAATGCCGGTGACTCTTTCATCAAACTCATTTAGAGTTTCTCCACTTTTCATCTTTATGCTCTCAAATCTTTGAAGAGCAACAGTTAACTTGTTTTCTTTGGTCTGGTCGTTGCCTTCACATAGCTGTGCTATCTTCTCCCAAATTTCTTTGGCAGTAGAGCACATTTTGATTTTGCTGAACATGTTCTTGTCTTGAACAAGATGTCTTTGGCCACATTATCGAGATTTGCTTTCTTTCCTCATTCGTCCAGAGGGATCTGTCTTTTTCCACCATTTGTGGTTCTCCATCAGAGATGGCTACTGCTGTATTGATTTTTAAAATCTTCATTGGTCCATCAGTGATGACGAACCACATATCGTCATCCTGAGCTGCCAGATGAGCTTGCATTCTGATTCTCCAGTCATCATTGTCTTCTTTTGAGAACATGGGGATTTTGTTGAATGATGCCATCAGCTTAGTAGTCTTTGTGCTGATTAAGATGACCTGCTCTGATACCACTTGTTAGGATCGGTCTGGAGTGTTTAGAGGGGGGGGGGGGGGGGGGTGAATGAACACTCCTTATAAAATTTATCCCTTGTGAATTCTTTCGGATTAGTGAAAGAAATCTGTTACTTAATCAACTCTTTGAACAGAACAGACCACTAAAAAGGTAAGTGCGGAAACGGTCTGCTCTTGTAAAAGTAAGAACGGCTCGATGGCTAAGTGCAGAAGGATAAAACACAGGATATGTTTCTGGAAGTTCGAAGGTGATGTAATCCTTCTACGTCTCCCCTTCTTCCAATTAAGGAAGGTTTATACTAGAACACTTTGATTTATACAATCCTGTTGTACAAACCCGATTCAGGCTGGATTTACCTCACTACCAGTCTGAAACTCCTAGTCACTCAACCTGCTCAGACACACTCTGTCTGACAGTTACAATAAGTTGCTCACTTCTATTTTTCAATACACAATGCGCACAGTGATCCTACAATGATCAAATGTTACAAAGTAATCGCGCTTAAATAAATAACTTCAGCTCGAGAGCTTCTGAACTTTGTAAGCGTGTGCAGTTGCTTTCTTGTGTGTTTTCCAATTGATCAGCGTGAGTTGGAATCCAGTCACTATGTCTTCCTTTTGTTGCATCCTTTTATAGTTGAGGGTAGCAACGGCATTGTTTCCCTTAATGTGCAACTTTGACTCTTTTTTAAACTCTGAGAAAGCTACAGTCTTCTTCTTCAGGACACTTGCCGTTCTGGTGTATGCTTTCGGCGACTGTCAGGTAAGCTCTTCTTTGTCTTCTTACCTTTAATGGCAATCTTCAATTTTTGATCCTTTGTAGCATTAATTATAGCATTAAATGCTACAATAAATAACCGTTAATGGTGCGGACTGAGAAGCCATCCTTTATGTATCTTTGACTGCTCTGATCTGATAAAGGTTGAGATCGATCTGAAGTATCGATCTAGTCAGTCTGGAATCCATCGATCCGGTCTGATATGTGATATTCTTTATCAGCTTGCTCTGTTTTGCGCGATCGATCTGGTATGCCTGATTTCCATCGATCCGGTCTGAAATGTTTTGTCATCTTGCTCTGTTTTGTCCGATCGATCTGGTCAATCTGATTTCTATCGATCCGGTCTGAAATGTTTTGTCATCTTTAAAATCTCAACGATAAGGTCCGGAACTAACAATGTTACATTTACACCGTTATGACTTTTGACTTTCAGAAATCAGCCCGGGCAGACATCAGAGAGGCCGTATAAATTTTTTTTATTCTAGGAAAACCCTAAAACCGAGTGAAAAATTCTTAAGCCTTTTTGAAACTAAAAATTTGAATCTACCAAAGCCAAAATGTTCTATTTACACCGTTATGACTTTTGACTTTTAGAAATCAACCCAGGCTGACATCAGAGAGGTCGTATAATTTTTATAATGCTAGGAAAACCCTAAAACAGAGTGAAAAATTGTTACGGCTTTTTGATAACTCAAAATTGGATTCTGCCAAAGCCAATATGTTACATTTACACCGTTACGAATTTTGACTTTCAGAAATCAGCCCGGGCTGACATCAAAGAGGCCGTATAATTTTTTTTATTCTGGGAAAACCCTAAAACCGAGTGAAAAATTCTTACGGCTTTTTGAAAACTCAAAATTGGAATCCGCCAAAGCCAATATGTTACATTTACATCGTTATGACTTTTGACTTTCAGAAATCAGCCCGATCTGACATCATAGAGGCCGTATAATTTTATTTCTTCTAGGAAAACCCTAAAACCGAGTGAAAAATTCTTACGCCTTTTTGAAAACTAAAAATTTGAATATGCCAAGCCAAAATGTTCTATGTACACCGTTATGACTTTTGACTTTTAGAAATCAGCACGTGTAAATTTTTTTTATTCTAGGAAAAACGAGTGAAAATTCTTACGGCTTTCTGAAAACTCAAAATTGGATTATGCCAAAGTCAATATGTTACATTTATACCGTTACGACTTTTGCTTTCAGAAATCAGCCCGGGCTAACATCAAAGAGGCCTTCTTCTAGCAAAACCCTAAAACCGAGTGAAAAATACTTACGGCTTTTTGAAAACTCAAAATTGGAATCCGCCAAAGCAAATATTTTATATTTTCACCGTTATGACTTTTGACTTTCAGAAATCAGCCCGAGCTGACATCATAGAGGCCGTATAATTTTTTTTCTTCTTGGAAAACCCTAAAACCTAACGAAAAATTCTCACGCCTTTTTGAAAACTCAAAATTGGAATATGCCTAAGCCAATAAGTTACATTTACACGGTTATGACTTTTGACTTTCTGTAATCAGCCCGGTCTGACATCATAGAGGCCGTATAATTTTTTTTCTCCTAGGAAAACCCTTAAACCGAGTGAAAAATTCTTACGGCTTTTTGAAAACTCAAAATTGGATTCTGCCAAAGCCAATATGATACATTTACATCGTTATGACTTTTGACATTTAGAAATCAGCCCGGGCTGACATCAAAGAGGCCGTATAATTTTTTTTCTTCAAGGAAAACCCTAAAACCGAGTGAAGAATTCTTACGACTTTTTGAAAACTCAAAATTGGAATCTGTCAAAGCCAATATATTACATTTACACCGTTATGACTTTTGACTTTCAGAAATCAGTCCGATCTGACATCATAGAGGACGTATAATTTTATTTCTTCTAGGAAACCCTAAAACCGAGTGAAAATTTTTACGCCTTTTGGAAAACTCAAAATTGGAATCTGCCAAAGCCAATATGTTACATTTACAACGTTATGACTTTTGACTTTCAGAAATCAGCTCGGGCTGACATCGGAGAGGCAGTATAATTTTTTTTCTTCTAGGAAAACCCTAAAACCGAGTGAAAAATTCTTACACCTTTTTGAAAACTAAAAATTTGAATCTGGTGAAGCTAAAATGTTCTATTTACACCGTTATGACTTTTGACTTTTTGAAATCAGCCCAGGCTGACATCAGAGAGGCCGTATAATTTTTTTTATTCTTGGAAAACTCTAAAACCGAGTGAAAAATTCTTACGGCTTTTTGAAAACTCAAAATTGGATTATGCCAAATCCAATATGTTACATTTACACCGTTACGACTTTTGACTTTCAGAAATCAGCTCGGGCTGACATCAAAGAGGCCGTATAATTTTTTTTCTTCTGGGAAAAATCTAAAACCGAGTGAAAAATTCTTACGGATTTTTGAAAACTCAAAATTGGAATCTGCGAAAGCCAATATGTTACATTTACACCGCTATGACTTTTGACTTTCAGAAATCAGCCCGGGCTGACATCAGAGAGGCCGTATATTTTTTTACTTCTAGGAAAACCCTATAACCGAGTGAAATATTCTTACGTCTTTTTGAAAACTAAAATTTGAATCTGCCAAAGCCAAAATGTTCTATTTACACCATTATGACTTTTGACTTTTAGAAATCAGCCCAGGCTGACATCAGAGAGGTCGTATAATTATTTTTATTCTAAGAAAACCCTAAAACCGAGTGAAAAATTCTTACGGCTTTTTGAAAACTCAAATTGGAATATGCCAAAGCCAATATGTTACATTTACACCGTTACGACTTTTGACTTTCAGAAATCAGCCCGGGCTGACATCAAAGAGGCCGTATAATTTTTTTTCTTCAGGGAAAACCCTAAAACCGAGTGAAAAAATCTTACGGCTTTTTGAAAACTCAAAATTGGAATCCGCCAAAACCAATATTTTACATTTTCACCGTTATGACTTTGACTTTCAGAAATCAGCCCGAGCTGACATCATAGAGGCCGTATAATTTTTTTTCTTCTTGGAAAACCCTAAGACCAAACGAAAAATTCTTGCGCCTTTTGAAAACTCAAAATTGGAATCTGCCAAAGCCAATATGTTACATTTACACCGGTATGACTTTTGACTTTTGGAAATCAGCCCGGTCTGATATCATAGTGGCCGTATAATTTTTTTTCTTCTAGGAAAACCCTAAAACCGAGTGAAAAATTCTTACGACTTTTTGAAAACTCAAAATTGGAATCTGTCAAAGCCAATATGTTCAATTTACACCGTTATGACTTTTGACTTTCAGAAATCAGCCCGATCTGACTTCATAGAGGTCGTATAATTTTATTTCTTCTAGGAAAACCATAAAACCGAGTGAAAAATTCTTACGGCTTTTTGAAAACTCAAAATTGGAATCTGCCAAAGCCAATATGTTACATTTATACCGTTATGACTTTTGACTTTCAGAAATCAGCCCGGGCTGACATCGGAGAGGCCGTATAATTTTTTTTCTTCTAGGAAAACCCTAAAACCGAGTGAAAAATTCTTACGCCTTTTTGAAAACTAAAAATTTGGATCTGCCGAATCCAAAATGTTATATTTACACCGTGATGACTTTTGACTTTTTGAAATCAGCCCAGGATGACATCAGAGAGGCCGTATAATTTTGTTATTCTTGAAAAAACCATAAAACCGAGTGAAAAATACTTACGGCTTTTTAAAAACCCAAAATTGGATTATGCCAAAGCCAGTATGTTACATTCACACCGTTACGACTTTTGACTTTCAGAAATCAGCCCGGGCTGACATCAAAGAGGCCGTATAATTTTTTTTCTTCTAGGAAAACCCTAAAACCGAGTGAAGAATTCTTACGGCTTTTTGAAAACTCAAAATTGGAATCTGTCAAAGCCAATATTTTACATTTACACCGTTATGACTTTTGACTTTCAGAAATCAGCCCGATCTGACATCATAGAGGCCGTATAATTTTATTTCTTCTAGGAAAACCTTAAAACCGAGTGAAAAATTCTTACGCCTTTTTGAAAACTAAAAATTTGAATCTACCGAAAGCCAAAATTTTCTATTTACACCGTTATGACTTTTGACTTTTTGAAATCAGCCCAGGCTGACATCATAGAGGCCGTATAATTTTTTTTATTCTTGTAAAACTCTAAAACCGAGTGAAAAATTCTTACGGCTTTTTGAAAACTCAAAATTGGAATATGCCAAAGCCAATATGTTACATTTACACCATTACGACTTTTGACTATCAGAATATCAGCCCGGGCTGACATCAAAGAGGCCGTATAATTTTTTTTCTTCTGGAAAACCCTAAAACCGAGTGAAAAAATCTTACGGCTTTTCGAAAACTCAAAATTGGAATCTGCCAAAGGCAATATGTTACATTTACACCGATATGACTTTTGACTTTCAGAAATCAGCCCGGTCTGACATCATAGAGGCCGTATAATTTTTTTTCTTCTAGGAAAACCCTTAAATCGAGTGAAAAATTCTTACGGTTTTTGAAAACTCAAAATTGGAATCTGTCAAAGCCAATATGTTAAATTTACACCGTTATGACTTTTGACTTTCAGAAATCAGCCCGGACTGACATCAAAGAGGTCGTATAATTTTTTTTCTTCTAGGAAAACCCTAAAACCGAGTGAATAATTTTTACGGCTTTTTGAAAACTCAAAATTGGAATCTGTCAAAGCCAATATATTACATTTACACAGTTATGACTTTTGACTTTCAGAAATCAGTCCGATCTGACATCATAGAGGCCGTATAATTTTATTTCTTCTAGGAAAACCCTAAAACCGAGTGAAAATTTTTACGCCTTTTTGAAAACTCAAAATTGGAATCTGCCAAAGCCAATATGTTACATTTACACCGTTATGACTTTTGACTTTCAGAAATCAGTCCGGGCTGACATCGGAGATGCCGTATAATTTTTTTCTTCTAGCAAAACCCTAAAAAAGAGTGAAAAATTCTTACGGCTTTTTGAAAACTCAAAATTGGAATCTGTCAAAGCCAATATGTTAAATTTACACCGTTATCACTTTTGACTTTCAGAAATCAGCCCGATCTGACATCATAAAGGCCGTATAATTTATTTCTTCTAGGAAAACCCTGAAACCGATTGAAAAATTCTTATGGCTTTTTGAAAACTCAAAATTGGAATCAGCCAAAGCCAATATGTTACATTTATACCGTTATGACTTTTGACTTTCAGAAATCAGCCCGGGCTGACATCGGAGAGGCCGTATAATTTATTTCTTCTAGGAAAATCCTAAAACCGAGTGAAAAATTCTTACGCCTTTTTGAAAACTAAAAATTTGAATTTGCCGAAGCCAAAATGTTCTATTTACACCGTTATGACTTTTGACTTTTTGAAATCAGCCCAGGCTGACATAGAGGCCGTATAATTTTTTTTATTCTTGGAAAACTCTAAAACCGAGTGAAAAATTCTTACGGCTTCTTGAAAACTCAAAATTGGATTATGCCAAATCCAATATGTTACATTTACACCGTTACGACTTTTGACTTTCAGGAATCAGCTCGGGCTGACATCAAAGAGGCCGTATAATTTTTTTTCTTCTGGGAAAAATCTAAAACCGAGTGAAAAATTCTTACGGCTTTTTGAAAACTCAAAATTGGAATCTGCGATAGCCAATATGTTACATTTACACAGTTATGACTTTTGACTTTCAGAAATCAGCCCGGAGGCCGTATAATTTTTTTTCTTCTAGAAAAACCTTATAACCTGAGTGAAAAATTCTTACGTCTTTTTGAAAAATAAAATTTGAATCTGCCAAAGCCAAAATGTTCTATTTACACCGTTATGACTTTTGACTTTTAGAAATCAGCCCAGGCTGACATCAGAGAGGTCGTATAATTATTTTTATTCTAGGAAAACCCTAAAACCGAGTGAAAAATTCTTACGGCTTTTTGAAAACTACAAATTTGAATCTACCAAAGCCAAAATGTTCTATTTACACCGTTATGACTTTTGACTTTTAGAAATCAGCCCAGGCTGACATCAGAGAGGCCGTATAAATTTTTTTATTCTCGGAAAACCCTAAAACCGAGTGAAAAATTCTTACGGCTTTTTGAAAACTCAAAATTTGATTATGCCAAAGCCAGTATGTTACATTCACACTGTTACGACTTTTGACTTTCAAAAATCTGCCCGGGCTGACATCAAAGAGGCCGTATAATGTTTTTTCTTCTAGGAAAACCCTAAAACCGAGTGAAGAATTCTTACGGCTTTTTGAAAACTCAAATTAGAATCTGTCAAAGCCAATAGATTAAATTTACACCGTTATGACATTGACTTTCAGAAATCAGCCCGATCTGACATCATAGAGGCCGTATAATTTTATTTCTTCTAGGAAAACCCTAAAACCGAGTGAAAAATTCTTACGGCTTTTTGAAAACTCAAAATTGGAATCTGCCAAAGCCAATATGTTACATTTACACCGTTATGACTTTTGACCTTCAGAAATCAGTCCGGGCTGACATCGGAGAGGCCGTATAATATTTTTCTTCTAGGAAAACCCTAAAAAAGAGTGAAAAATTCTTACGGCTTTTTGAAAACTCAAAATTGGAATCTGTCAAAGCAATATGTTAAATTTACACTGTTATGACTTTTGACTTTCAGAAATCAGCCCGATCTGACATCATAGAGGCCGTATAATTTATTTCTTCTAGGAAAACCCTGAAACCGAGTGAAAAATTCTTACGGCTTTTTGAAAACTCAAAATTGGAATCAGCCAAAGCCAATATGTTACATTTATACCGTTATGACTTTTGACTTTCAGAAATCAGCCCGGGCCGACATCGGAAAGGCCGTATAATTTTTTGAATCGGCCGAAGCCAAAATGTTCAATTTACACCGTTATGACTTTTGACTTTTTGAAATCAGCCCAGGCTGACACCAGAGAGGGCGTATAATTTTTTTTATTCCTCGAAACTCTAAAACCGAGTGAAAAATTCTTACGGCTTTTTGAAAACTCAAAATTGGATTGTGCCAAAGCCAATATGTTACATTTACACCGTTAAGACTTTTGACTTTCAGAAATCAGCCCGGGCTGAAATCAAAGAGGCCATATAAATTTTTTCTTCTGGGAAAACCCTAAAACCGAGTGAAAAATTCTTACGGCTTTTTGAAAACTCAAAATTGGAATCTGTCAAAGCCAATATTTTACATTTACACCGTTATGACTTTTGACTTTCAGAAATCAGCCCGATCTGACATCATAGAGGCAGTATAATTTTATTTCTTCAAGGAAAACCATAAAACCGAGTGAAAAATTCTTACGCCTTTTTGAAAACTAAAAATTTGAATCTACCAAAGCCAAAATGTTCTATTTACACCGTTATGACTTTTGACTTTTTGAAATCAGCCCAGGCTGACATCAGAGAGGCCGCATAATTTTTTTATTCTCGGAAAACCCTAAAACCGAGTGAAAAATTCTTACGGCTTTTTGAAAACTCAAAATTGGAATCTGTCAAAGCCAATATGTTCAATTTACACCGTTATGACTTTTGACTTTCAGAAATCAGCCCGATTTGACATCATAGAGGTCGTATAATTTTATTTCTTCTAGGAAAACCATAAAACCGAGTGAAAAATTCTTACGGCTTTTTGAAAACTCAAAATTGGAATCTGTCAAAGCCAATATGTTACATTTATACCGTTATGACTTTTGACTTTCAGAAATCAGCCCGGGCTGACATCGGAGAGGCCGTATAATTTTTTTTCTTCTAGGAAAACCCTAAAACCGAGTGAAAAATTCTTACGCCTTTTTGAAAACTTAAAATTTGGATCTTCCGAATCCAAAATGTTCTATTTACACCGTTATGACTTTTGACTTTTTGAAATCAGCCCAGGCTGACATCATAGACGCCTTATAATTTTTTTTATTCTTGTAAAACACTAAAACCGAGTGAAAAATTCTTACGGCTTTTTGAAAACTCAAAATTGGAATATGCCAAAGCCAATATGTTACATTTACACCATTACGACTTTTGACTTTCAGAAATCAGCCCAGGCTGACATCAGAGAGGCCGAATAATTTTTTTTATTCTCGGAAAACCCTAAAACCGAGTGAAAAATTCTTACGGCTTTTTGAAAACTCAAAATTGGAATCTGTCAGAGCCAATATGTTAAATTTACACCGTTATGACTTTTGACTTTCAGAAATCAGCCCGATCTGACATCATAGAGGTCGTATAATTTATTTCTTCTAGGAAAACCCTGAAACCGAGTGAAATATTCTTACGGCTTTTTGAAAACTCAAAATTGGAATCAGCCAAAGCCAATATGTTACATTTATACCGTTATGACTTTTGACTTTCAGAAATCAGCCCGGGCCGACATCGGAGAGGCCGTATAATTTTTTGAATCGGCCGAAGCCAAAATGTTCAATTTACACCGTTATGACTTTTGACTTTTTGAAATCAGCCCAGGCTGACACCAGAGAGGGCGTATAATTTTTTTTATTCCTGGAAAACTCTAAAACCGAGTGAAAAATTCTTACGGCTTTTTGAAAACTCAAAATTGGATTGTGCCAAAGCCAATATGTTACATTTACACCGTTAAGACTTTTGACTTTCAGAAATCAGCCCGGGCTGAAATCAAAGAGGCCATATAAATTTTTTCTTCTGGGAAAACCCTAAAACCGAGTGAAAAATTCTTACGGCTTTTTGAAAACTCAAAATTGGAATCTGTCAAAGCCAATATTTTACATTTACACCGTTATGACTTATGACTTTCAGAAATCAGCCCGATCTGACATCATAGAGGCAGTATAATTTTATTTCTTCAAGGAAAACCATAAAACCGAGTGAAAAATTCTTACGCCTTTTTGAAAACTAAAAATTTGAATCTACCAAAGCCAAAATGTTCTATTTACACCGTTATGACTTTTGACTTTTAGAAATCAGCCCAGGCTGACATCAGAGAGGCCGCATAATTTTTTTTATTCTCGGAAAACCCTAAAACCGAGTGAAAAATTCTTACGGCTTTTTGAAAACTCAAAATTGGAATCTGTCAAAGCCAATATGTTCAATTTACACCGTTATGACTTTTGACTTTCAGAAATCAGCCCGACCTGACATCATAGAGGTCGTATAATTTTATTTCTTCTAGGAAAACCATAAAACCGAGTGAAAAATTCTTACGGCTTTTTGAAAACTCAAAATTGGAATCTGTCAAAGCCAATATTTTACATTTACACCGTTATGACTTTTGACTTTCAGAAATCAGCCCGATCTGACATCATAGAGGCCGTATAATTTTATTTCTTCTAGGAAAACCTTAAAACCGAGTGAAAAATTCTTACGCCTTTTTGAAAACAAAAAATTTGAATCTACCAAAGCCAAAATGTTCTATTTACACCGTTATGACTTTTGACTTTTTGAAATCAGCCCAGGCTGACATCATAGACGCCGTATAATTTTTTTTATTCTTGTAAAACTCTAAAACCGAGTGAAAATTCTTACGGCTTTTTGAAAACTCAAAATTGGAATATGCCAAAGCCAATATGTTACATTTACACCATTACGACTTTTGACTATCAGAATATTAGCCCGGGCTGACATCAAAGAGGCCGTATAATTTTTTTTCTTCTGGAAAACCCTTAAACCGAGTGAAAAAATCTTACGGCTTTTTGAAAACTCAAAATTGGAATCTGCCAAAGGCAATATGTTACATTTACACCGATATGACTTTTGACTTTCAGAAATCAGCCCGGTCTGACATCATAGAGGCCGTATAATTTTTTTTCTTCTAGGAAAACCCTTAAATCGAATGAAAAATTCTTACGGTTTTTGAAAACTCAAAATTGGAATCTGTCAGAGCCAATATGTTAAATTTACACCGTTATGACTTTTGACTTTCAGAAATCAGCCCGGGCTGACACAAAGAGGCCGTATAATTTTTTTTCTTCTAGGAAAACCCTAAAACCGAGTGAATAATTCTTACGGCTTTTTGAAAACTCAAAATTGGAATCTGCCAAAGCGAATATATTACATTTACACCGTTATGACTTTTGACTTTCAGAAATCAGCCCGATCTGACATCATAGAGGCCGTATAATTTTATTTCTTCGTGGAAAACCCTAAAACCGAGTGAAAAATTCTTACGCCTTTTTGAAAACTAAAAATTTGAATATGCCAAGCCAAAATGTTCTATGTACACCGTTATGACTTTTGACTTTTAGAAATCAGCACGTGTAAATTTTTTTTATTCTAGGAAAAACGAGTGAAAATTCTTACGGCTTTCTGAAAACTCAAAATTGGATTATGCCAAAGTCAATATGTTACATTTATACCGTTACGACTTTTGCTTTCAGAAATCATCCCGGGCTAACATCAAAGAGGCCTTCTTCTAGCAAAACCCTAAAACCGAGTGAAAAATTCTTACGGCTTTTTGAAAACTCAAAATAGGAATCCGCCAAAGCAAATATTTTACATTTTCACCGTTATGACTTTTGACTTTCAGAAATCAGCCCGAGCTGACATCATAGAGGCCGTATAATTTTTTTTCTTCTTGGAAAACCCTAAAACCTAACGAAAAATTCTCACGCCTTTTTGAAAACTCAAAATTGGAATATGCCTAAGCCAATAAGTTACATTTACACAGTTATGACTTTTGACTTTCTGTAATCAGCCCGGTCTGACATCATAGAGGCCGTATAATTTTTTTTCTCCTAGGAAAACCCTTAAACCGAGTGAAAAATTCTTACGGCTTTTTGAAAACTTAAAATTGGATTCTGCCAAAGCCAATATGATACATTTACACCGTTATGACTTTTGACATTTAGAAATCAGCCCGGGCTGACATCAAAGAGGCCGTATAATTTTTTTTCTTCAAGGAAAACCCTAAAACCGAGTGAAGAATTCTTACGGCCTTTTGAAAACTCAAAATTGGAATCTGTCAAAGCTAATATATTATATTTACACCGTTATGACTTTTGACTTTCAGAAATCAGTCCGATCTGACATCATAGAGGACGTATTATTTTATTTCTTCTAGGAAAACCCTAAAACCGAGTGAAAATTTTTACGCCTTTTTGAATACTCAAAATTGGAATCTGCCAAAGCCAATATGTTACATTTACACCGTTATGACTTTTGACTTTCAGAAATCAGCTCGGGCAGACATCGGAGAGGCAGTATAATTTTTTTTCTTCTAGGAAAACCCTAAAACCGAGTGAAAAATTCTTACGCCTTTTTGAAAACTAAAAATTTGAATCTGGCGAAGCTAAAATGTTCTATTTACACCGTTATGACTTTTGACTTTTTGAAATCAGCCCAGGCTGACATCAGAGAGGCCGTATAATTTTTTTTATTCTTGGAAAACTCTAAAACCGAGTGAAAAATTCTTACGGCTTTTTGAAAACTCAAAATTGGATTATGCCAAATCCAATATGTTACATTTACACCGTTACGACTTTTGACTTTCAGAAATCAGCTCGGGCTGACATCAAAGAGGCCGTATAATTTTTTTTCTTCTGGGAAAAATCTAAAACAGAGTGAAAAATTCTTACGGATTTTTGAAAACTCAAAATTGGAATCTGCGAAAGCCAATATGTTACATTTACACCGCTATGACTTTTGACTTTCAGAAATCAGCCCGGGCTGACATCAGAGAGGCCGTATATTTTTTTTCTTCTAGGAAAACCCTATAACCGAATGAAAAATTCTTACGTCTTTTTGAAAACTAAAATTTGAATCTGCCAAAGCCAAATGTTCTATTTACACCGTTATGACTTTTGACTTTTAGAAATCAGCCCAGGCTGACATCAGAGAGGTTGTATAATTATTTTTATTCTAAGAAAACCTAAAATCGAGTGAAAAATTCTTACGGCTTTTTGAAAACACAAATTGGAATATGCCAAAGCCAATATGTTACATTTACACCGTTACGACTTTTGACTTTCAGAAATCAGCCCGGGCTGACATCAAAGAGGCCGTATAATTTTTTTTCTTCATGGAAAACCCTAAAACCGAGTGAAAAAATCTTACGGCTTTTTGAAAACTCAAAATTGGAATCCGCCAAAACCAATATTTTACATTTTCACCGTTATGACTTTTGACTTTCAGAAATCAGCCCGAGCTGACATCATAGAGGCCGTATAATTTTTTTTCTTCTTGGAAAACCCTAAAACCTAACGAAAAATTCTTGCGCCTTTTGAAAACTCAAAATTGGAATCTACCAAAGCCAATATGTTACATTTACACCGATATGACTTTTGACTTTTGGAAATCAGCCCGGTCTGATATCATAGCGGCCGTATAATTTTTTTTCTTCTAGGAAAACCCTAAAACCGAGTGAAAAATTCTTACGGCTTTTTGAAAACTCAAAATTGGAATCTGTCAAAGCCAATATGTTCAATTTACACCGTTATGACTTTTGACTTTCAGAAATCAGCCCGATCTGACGTCATAGAGGTCGTATAATTTTATTTATTCTAGGAAAACCATAAAACCGAGTGAAAAATTCTTACGGCTTTTTGAAAACTCAAAATTGGAATCTGCCAAAGCCAATATGTTACATTTTTACCGTTATGACTTTTGACTTTCAGAAATCAGCCCGGGCTGACATCGGAGAGGCCGTATATTTTTTTTCTTCTAGGAAAACCCTATAACCGAGTGAAAAATTCTTACGTCTTTTTGAAAACTAAAATTTGAATTTGCCAAAGCCAAAATGTTCTATTTACACCGTTATGACTTTTGACTTTTAGAAATCAGCCCAGGCTGACATCAGAGAGGTCGTATAATTATTTTTATTCTAAGAAAACCCTAAAATCGAGTGAAAAATTCTTACGGCTTTTTGAAAACTCAAATTGGAATATGCCAAAGCCAATATGTTACATTTACACCGTTACGACTTTTGACTTTCAGAAATCAGCCCGGGCTGACATCAAAGAGGCCGTATAATTTTTTTTCTTCAGGGAAAACCCTAAAACCGAGTGAAAAAATCTTACGGCTTTTTGAAAACTCAAAATTGGAATCCGCCAAAACCAATATTTTACATTTTCACCGTTATGACTTTTGACTTTCAGAAATCAGCCCGGGCTGACATCAAAGTGGCCGTATAATTTTTTTTCTTCTAGGAAAACCCTAAAACCGAGTGAATAATTCTTACGGCTTTTTGAAAACTCAAAATTGGAATCTGTCAAAGCCAATATATTACATTTACACCGTTATGACTTTTGACATTCAGAAATCAGTCCGATCTGACATCATAGAGGCCGTATAATTTTATTTCTTCTAGGAAAACCCTAAAACCGAGTGAAAATTTTTACGCCTTTTTGAAAACTCAAAATTGGAATCTGCCAAAGCCAATATGTTACATTTACACCGTTATGGCTTTTGACTTTCAGAAATCAGTCCGGGCTGACATCGGAGATGCCGTATAATTTTTTTCTTCTAGCAAAACCCTAAAAAAGAGTGAAAAATTCTTACGGCTTTTTGAAAACTCAAAATTGGAATCTGTCAAAGCCAATATGTTAAATTTACACCGTTATCACTTTTGACTTTCAGAAATCAGCCCGATCTGACATCATAAAGGCCGTATAATTTATTTCTTCTAGGAAAACCCTGAAACCGAGTGAAAAATTCTTATGGCTTTTTGAAAACTAAAAATTGGAATCAGCCAAAGCCAATATGTTATATTTATACCGTTATGACTTTTGACTTTCAGAAATCAGCCCGGGCTGACATCGGAGAGGCCGTATAATTTATTTCTTCTAGGAAAACCCTAAAACCGAGTGAAAAATTCTTACGCCTTTTTGAAAACTAAAAATTTGAATTTGCCGAAGCCAAAATGTTCTATTTACACCGTTATGACTTTTGACTTTTTGAAATCAGCCCAGGCTGACATCAGAGAGGCCGTATAATTTTTTTTATTCTTGGAAAACTCTAAAACCGAGTGAAAAATTCTTACGGCTTTTTGAAAACTCAAAATTGGATTATGCCAAATCCAATATGTTATATTTACACCGTTACGACTTTTGACTTTCAGGAATCAGCTCGGGCTGACATCAAAGAGGCCGTATAATTTTTTTTCTTCTGGGAAAAATCTAAAACCGAGTGAAAAATTCTTACGGCTTTTTGAAAACTCAAAATTCGAATCTGCGATAGCCAATATGTTACATTTACACCGTTATGACTTTTAACTTTCAGAAATCAGCCCGGAGGCCGTATAATTTTTTTTCTTCTAGGAAAACCCTATAACCGAGTGAAAATTTCTTACGTCTTTTTGAAAAATAAAATTTGAATCTGCCAAAGCCAAAATGTTCTATTTACACCGTTATGACTTTTGACTTTTAGAAATCAGCCCAGGCTGACATCAGAGAGGTCGTATAATTATTTTTATTCTAGGAAAACCCTAAAACCGAGTGAAAATTCTTACGGCTTTTTGAAAACTATAAATTTGAATCTACCAAAGCCAAAATGTTCTATTTACACCGTTATGACTTTTGACTTTTAGAAATCAGCCCAGGCTGACATCAGAGAGGCCGTATAAATTTTTTTATTCTCGGAAAACCTCTAAAACTGAGTGAAAAATTCTTACGGCTTTTTGAAAACTCAAAATTTGATTATGCCAAAGCCAGTATGTTACATTCACACTGTTACGACTTTTGACTTTCAAAAATCTGCCCGGGCTGACATCAAAGAGGCCGTATAATGTTTTTTTTTCTAGGAAAACCCTAAAACCGAGTGAAGAATTCTTACGGCTTTTTGAAAACTCAAAATTAGAATCTGTCAAAGCCAATAGATTATATTTACACCGTTATGACTTTGACTTTCAGAAATCAGCCCGATCTGACATCATAGAGGCCGTATAATTTTATTTCTTCTAGGAAAACCCTAAAACTGAGTGAAAAATTCTTACGGCTTTTTGAAAACTCAAAATTGGAATCTGCCAAAGCCAATATGTTACATTTACACCGTTATGACTTTTGACCTTCAGAAATCAGTCCGGGCTGACATCGGAGAGGCCGTATAATTTTTTTCTTCTAGGAAAACCCAAAAAAAGAGTGAAAAATTCTTACGGCTTTTTGAAAACTCAAAATTGGAATCTCTCAAAGCCAATATGTTAAATTTACACCGTTATGACTTTTGACTTTCAGAAATCAGCCCGATCTGACATCATAGAGGCCGTATAATTTATTTCTTCTAGGAAAACCCTGAAACCGAGTGAAAAATTCTTACGGCTTTTTGAAAACTCAAAATTGGAATCAGCCAAAGCCAATATGTTACATTTATACCGTTATGACTTTTGAGTTTCAGAAATCAGCCCGGGCCGACATCGGAGAGGCCGTATAATTTTTTGAATCGGCCGAAGCCAAAATGTTCAATTTACACCGTTATGACTTTTGACTTTTTGAAATCAGCCCAGGCTGACACCAGAGAGGGCGTATAATTTTTTTTATTCCTGGAAAACTCTAAAACCGAGTGAAAAATTCTTACGGCTTTTTGAAAACTCAAAATTGGATTGTGCCAAAGCCAATATGTTACATTTACACCGTTACGACTTTTGACTTTCAGAAATCAGCCCGGGCTGAAATCAAAGAGGCCATATAAATTTTTTCTTCTGGGAAAACCCTAAAACCGAGTGAAAAATTCTTACGGCTTTTTGAAAACTCAAAATTGGAATCTGTCAAAGCCAATATTTTACATTTACACCGTTATGACTTTTGACTTTCAGAAATCAGCCCGATCTGACATCATAGAGGCAGTATAATTTTATTTCTTCAAGGAAAACCATAAAACCGAGTGAAAAATTCTTACGCCTTTTTGAAAACTAAAAATTTGAATCTACCAAAGCCAAAATGTTCTATTTACACCGTTATGACTTTTGACTTTTAGAAATCAGCCCAGGCTGACATCAGAGAGGCCGAATAAATTTTTTTATTCTCGGAAAACCCTAAAACCGAGTGAAAAATTCTTACGGCTTTTTGAAAACTCAAAATTGGAATCTGTCAAAGCCAATATGTTCAATTTACACCGTTATGACTTTTGACTTTCAGAAATCAGCCCGATCTGACATCATAGAGGTCGTATAATTTTATTTCTTCTAGGAAAACCATAAAACCGAGTGAAAAATTCTTACGGCTTTTTGAAAACTCAAAATTGGAATCTTTCAAAGCCAATATGTTACATTTATACCGTTATGGCTTTTGACTTTCAGAAATCAGCCCAGACTGACATCGGAGAGGCCGTATAATTTTTTTTCTTCTAGGAAAACCCTAAAACCGAGTGAAAAATTCTTACGCCTTTTTGAAAACTTAAAATTTGGATCTTCCGAATCCAAAATGTTCTATTTACACCGTGATGACTTTTGACTTTTTGAAATCAGCCCAGTATGACATCAGAGAGGCCGTATAATTTTGTTATTCTTGAAAAAACCATAAAACCGAGTGAAAAATTCTTACGGCTTTTTAAAAACTCAAAATTGGATTATGCCAAAGCCAGTATGTTACATTCACACCGTTACGACTTTTGACTTTCAGAAATCAGCCCGGGCTGACATCAAAGAGGCCGTATAATTTTTTTTCTTCTAGGAAAACCCTAAAACCGAGTGAAGAATTCTTACGGCTTTTTGAAAACTCAAAATTGGAATCTGTCAAAGCCAATATTTTACATTTACACCGTTATGACTTTTGACTTTCAGAAATCAGCCCGATCTGACATCATTGTGGCCATATAATTTTATTTCTTCTAGGAAAACCTTAAAACCGAGTGAAAAATTCTTACGCCTTTTTGAAAACTAAAAATTTGAATCTGCCAAAATGTTCTATTTACACCGTTATGACTTTTGACTTTTTGAAATCAGCCCAGGCTGACATCATAGTCGCCGTATAATTTTTTTATTCTTGTAAAACTCTAAAACCGAGTGAAAAATTCTTACGGCTTTTTGAAAACTCAAAATTGGAATATGCCAAAGCCAATATGTTACATTTACACCATTACGACTTTTGACTATCAGAATATCAGCCCGGGCTGACATCAAAGAGGCCGTATAATTTTTTTTCTTCTGGAAAACCCTTAAACCGAGTGAAAAAATCTTACGGCTTTTTGAAAACTCAAAATTGGAATCTGCCAAAACCAATATTTTATATTTTCACCGTTATGACTTTTGACTTTCAGAAATCAGCTCGGGCTGACATCAAAGAGGCCGTATAATTTTTTTTCTTCTAGGAAAACCCTAAAACCGAGTGAATAATTCTTACGGCTTTTTGAAAACTCAAAATTGGAATCTGTCAAAGGCCAATATTTTACATTTACACCGTTATGACTTTTGACTTTCAGAAATCAGTCCGATCTGACATCATAGAGGCCGTATAATTTTATTTCTTCTAGGAAAACCCTAAAACCGAGTGAAAATTTTTACGCCTTTTTGAAAACTCAAAATTGGAATCTGCCAAAGCCAATATGTTACATTTACACCGTTATGACTTTTGACTTTCAGAAATCAGTCCGGGCTGACATCCGAGATGCCGTATAATTTTTTTCTTCTAGCAAAACCCTAAAAAAGAGTGAAAAATTCTTACGGCTTTTTGAAAACTCAAAATTGGAATCTGTCAAAGCCAATATGTTAAATTTACACCGTTATCACTTTTGACTTTCAGAAATCAGCCCGATCTGACATCATAAAGGCCGTATAATTTATTTCTTCTAGGAAAACCCTGAAACCGAGTGAAAAATTCTTATGGCTTTTTGAAAACTCAAAATTGGAATCAGCCAAAGCCAATATGTTACATTTATACCGTTATGACTTTTGACTTTCAGAAATCAGCCCGGGCTGACATCGGAGAGGCCGTATAATTTATTTCTTCTAGGAAAACCCTAAAACCGAGTGAAAAATTCTTACGCCTTTTTGAAAACTAAAAATTTGAATTTGCCGAAGCCAAAATGTTCTATTTACACCGTTATGACTTTTGACTTTTTGAAATCAGCCCAGGCTGACATCAGTGAGGCCGTATAATTTTTTTTATTCTTGGAAAACTCTAAAACCGAGTGAAAAATTCTTACGGCTTTTTGAAAACTCAAAATTGGATTATGCCAAATCCAATATGTTACATTTACACCGTTACGACTTTTGACTTTCAGGAATCAGCTCGGACTGACATCAAAGAGGCCGTATAATTTTTTTTCTTCTGGGAAAAATCTAAAACCGAGTGAAAAATTCTTACGGCTTTTTGAAAACTCAAAATTGGAATCTGTGATAGCCAATATGTTACATTTACACCGTTATGACTTTTGACTTTCAGAAATCAGCCCGGAGGCCGTATAATTTTTTTTCTTCTAGGAAAACCCTATAACCGAGTGAAAAATTCATACGTCTTTTTGAAAAATAAAATTGAATCTGCCAAAGCCAAAATGTTCTATTTACACTGTTATGACTTTTGACTTTTAGAAATCAGCCCAGGCTGACATCAGAGAGGTCGTATAATTATTTTTATTCTAGGGAAACCCTAAAACCGAGTGAAAAATTCTTACGGCTTTTTGAAAACTATAAATTTGAATCTACCAAAGCCAAAATGTTCTATTTACACCGTTATGACTTTTGACTTTAGAAATCAGCCCAGGCTGACATCAGAGAGGCCGTATAAATTTTTTTATTCTCGGAAAACCCTAAAACTGAGTGAAAAATTCTTACTGCTTTTTGAAAACTCAAAATTTGATTATACCAAAGCCAGTATGTTACATTCACACTGTTACGACTTTTGACTTTCAAAAATCTGCCCGGGCTGACATCATAGAGGCCATATAATGTTTTTTCTTCTAGGAAAACCCTAAAACCGAGTGAAGAATTCTTACGGCTTTTTGAAAACTCAAAATTAGAATCTGTCAAAGCCAATAGATTATATTTACACCGTTATGACTTTGACTTTCAGAAATCAGCCCGATCTGACATCATAGAGGCCGTATAATTTTATTTCTTCTAGGAAAACCCTAAAACCGAGTGAAAAATTCTTACGGCTTTTTGAAAACTCAAAATTGGAATCTGCCAAAGCCAATATGTTACATTTACACCGTTATGACTTTTGACCTTCAGAAATCAGTCCGGGCTGACATCGGAGAGGCCGTATAATTTTTTTCTTCTAGGAAAACCCTAAAAAAGAGTGAAAAATTCTTACGGCTTTTTGAAAACTCAAAATTGGAATCTGTCAAAGCCAATATGTTAAATTTACACCGTTATGACTTTTGACTTTCAGAAATCAGCCCGATCTGACATCATAGAGGCCGTATAATTTATTTCTTCTAGGAAAACCATGAAACCGAGTGAAAAATTCTTACGGCTTTTTGAAAACTCAAAATTGGAATCAGCCAAAGCCAATATGTTACATTTATACCGTTATGACTTTTGACTTTCAGAAATCAGCCCGGGCCGACATCGGAGAGGCCGTATAATTTTTTGAATCGGCTGAAGCCAAAATGTTCAATTTACACCGTTATGACTTTTGACTTTTTTAAATCAGCCCAGGCTGACACCAGAGAGGGCGTATATTTTTTTTTATTCTTGGAAAACTCTAAAACCGAGTGAAAAATTCTTACGGCTTTTTGAAAACTCAAAATTGGATTGTGCCAAAGCCAATATGTTAAATTTAAACCGTTACGACTTTTGACTTTCAGAAATCAGCCCGGGCTGAAATCAAAGAGGCCATATAAATTTTTTCTTATGGGAAAACCCTAAAACCGAGTGAATAATTCTTACGGCTTTTTGAAAACTCAAAATTGGAATCTGTCAAAGCCAATATTTTACAATTACACCGTTATGACTTTTGACTTTCAGAAATCAGCCCGATCTGACATCATAGAGGCCGTATAATTTTATTTCTTCAAGGAAAACCATAAAACCGAGTGAAAAATTCTTACGTCTTTTTGGAAACACAAAATCGGAATCTGCGAAAGCCAAAATGTTACATTTACACCGTTATGACTTTTGACTTTCAGAAATCAGCCTGGGCTGACATCATAGAGGCCATATAATTTTTTTGCTTCTAGGAAAACCCTATAACCGAGTGAAAAATTCTTACGCCTTTTTTAAAACTAAAATTTGAATGTGCCAAAGCCAAAATGTTCTATTTACACCGTTATGACTTTTGACTTAGCCCAGGCTGACATCAGAGAGGTCGTACAATTATTTTTATTCTAGGAAAACCCTAAAACAGAGTGAAAAATTCTGACGGCTTTTTGAAGACTCAAAATTGGAATATGCCAAAGCCAATATATGTTACATTTGCACCGTTACGACTTTTGACTTTCAGAAATCAGCCCGGGCTGACATCAAAGAGGCCGTATAATTTTTTTTCTTCAGGGAAAACCCTAAAACCGAGTGAAAAAATCTTACGGCTTTTTGAAAACTCAAAATTTGAATCCGCCAAAACCAATATTTTACATTTTCACTGCCATGACTTTTGACTTTCAGAAATCAGCCCGAGCTGACATCATAGAGGCCGTATAATTTTTTTTCTTCTTGGAAAACCCTAAAAACTAACGAAAAATTCTTACGCCTTTTTTAAAACTCAAAATTGGAATCTGCCAAAGCCAATATGTTACATTTACACCGATATGACTTTTGACTTTCGGAAATCAGCCCAGTCTGATATCATAGAGGCCGTATAAATTTTTTTCTTCTAGGAAAACCCTAAAACCGAGTGAAAAATTCTTACGGCTTTTTGAAAACTCAAAATTGGAATCTTTCAAAGCCAATATGTTCAATTTACACCGTTATGACTTTTGAGTTTCAGAAATCAGCCCGATCTGACATCATAGTGGCCGTATAATTTTATTTCTTCTAGGAAAACCCTAAAACCGAGTGAAAAATTCTTACGGCTTTTTGAAAACTCAAAATTGGAATCGGCCAAAGCCAATATTTTACATTTACACCGTTATGACTTTTGAATTTCAGAAATCAGTCCGATCTGACATCATAGAGGCCGTATAATTTTATTTCTTCTCGGAAAACCCTAAAACCGAGTAAAAAATTCTTACGGCTTTTTGAAAACTCAAAATTGGATTATGCCAAAGCCAGTATGTTACATTCACACCGTTACGACTTTTGACTTTCAAAAATCAGCCCGGGCTGACATCAAAGAGGCCGTATAATTTTTTTTCTTCTAGGAAAACCCTAAAATCGAGTGAAGAATTCTTACGGCTTTTTGAAAACTCAAAATTGGAATCTGTCAAAGCCAATATTTTTTACATTTACACCGTTATGACTTTTGACTTTCAGAAATCATTCCGATCAAACATCATAGAGGCCGTATAATTTTATTTCTTCTAGGAAAACCCTAAAGTCGAGTGAAAAATTCTTACGCCTTTTTGAAAACTAAAAATTGAATCTACCAAAGCCAAAATGTTCTATTTACACCGTTATGACTTTTGACTTTTAGAAATCAGCCCCGGATGACATCAGAGAGGCCGTATAAATTTTTTTATTCTCGGAAAACCCTAAAACCGAGTGAAAAATTCTTAAGGCTTTTTGAAAACTCAAAATTGGATTATGCAAAAGCCAGTATGTTACATTTACACCGTTACGACTTTGACTTTCAGAAATCAGCCCGGGGTGACATCAGAGAGGCCGTATAATTTTTTTTCTTCTAGGAAAACCCTAAAACCGAGTGAAAAATTCCTACGCCTTTTTGAAAACTAAAAATTTGAATCTGCCGAAGCCAAAATGTTCTATGTACACCGTTATGACTTTTGACTTTTTGATATCAGCCCAGGCTGACATCAGAGAGGGCGTATAATTTTTTTTATTCATGGAAAACTCTAAAACCGAGTGAAAAATTCTTACGGCTTTTTGAAAACTCAAAGTTGGAGTATGTCATAGCCAATATGTTACATTTACACCGTTATGACTTTTGACTTTCAGAAATCATCCCGGGCTGACATCGAAGAGGCCGTATAATTTTTTTTCTTCAGGGAAAACCCTAAAACCGAGTGAAAAATTCTTACGGCTTTTTGAAAACTCAAAATTAGAATCTGTCAAAGCCAATATTTTACATTTACACCGTTATGACTTTTGATTTTAAGAAATCAGCTCGATCTGACATCATAGAGGCCGTATAATTTTATTTCTTCTAGGAAAACCCTAAAACCGAGTGAAAAATTCTTACGCCTTTTTGAAAACTAAAATTTGAATCTGCCGAAGCCAAAATGTTCTATTTACACCGTTATGACTTTTGAATTTTTGAAATCAGCCCAGGCTGACATAAGAGAGGCCGTTTTTTTTTTTTATTCATGGAAAACTCTAAAACTGAGTGAAAAATTCTTACGGCTTTTTGAAAACTCAAAATTGGATTATCCCAAAGCCAGTATGTTACATTCACACCGTTACGACTTTTGACTTTGAGAAACCAGCCCTGGCTGACATCAAAGAGGCCGTATAATTTTTTTTCTTCTAGGAAAACCCAAAAACCGAGTGAAAACATTTTTACGGCTTTTTGAAAACTCAAAATTGGAATCCGCCAAAACCAATATTTTACATTTTCACTGTTATGACTTTTGACTTTCAGAATCAGCCCGAGCTGACATCATAGAGGCCGTATAATTTTTTTCTTCTTGGAAAACCCTAAAACCTAACGAAAAATTCTTACGCCTTTTTGAAAACTCAAAATTGGAATCTGCCAAAGCCAATATGTTACATTTACACCGATATGACTTTTGACTTTCGAAAATCAGCCCGGTCTGATATCATAGAGGCCGTATAATTTTTTTTCTTCTAGGAAAACCCTAAAATCGAGTGAAAAATTCTTACGGCTTTTAGAAAACTCAAAATTGGAATCTGTCAAAGCCAATATGTTCAATTTACACCGTTATGACTTTTGACTTTCAGAAATCAGCCCGATCTGACATCATAGAGGCCGTATAATTTTATTTCTTCTAGGAAAACCCTAAAACCGAGTGAAAAATTCTTATGGCTTTTTGAAAACTCAAAATTGGAATCTGCCAAAGCCAATATGTTACATTTATACCGTTATGACTTTTGACTTTCAGAAATCAGCCCGGACTGACATCGGAGAGGCCGTAAAAAATTTTTTCTTCTAGGAAAACCCTAAAATCGAGTGAAAAATTCTTACACCTTTTTGAAAACTAAAAATTTGAATCTGTCGAAGCCAAAATGTTCTATTTACACCGTTATGACTTTTGACTTTTTGAAATCATCCAAGGCTGACATCAGAGAGGCCGTATAATTTTTTTTATTCTTGGAAAACTCTAAAACCGAGTGAAAAATTCTTACGCCTTTTTGAAAACTCAAAATTGGATTACGCCAAAGCCAATATGTTACATTTACACCGTTATGACTTTTGACTTTCAGAAATCAGCCCGGGCTGACATCAGAGAGGCCGTATAAATTTTTTCTTCTAGGAAAACCCGAAAACCGAGTGAAAAATTCTTACGCCTTTTTGAAAACTAAAAATTTGAATCTACCAAAGCCAAAATGTTCAATTTACACCGTTATGACATTTGACTTTTAGAAATCAGCCAAGGCTGACATCAGAGAGGCCGTATAAATTTTTTTATTCTCGGAAAACCATAGAAACCGAGTGAAAAATTCTTACGGCTTTTTGAAAACTCAAAATTGGATTATGCCAAAGCCAGTATGTTACATTCACACCGTTACGACTTTTGACTTTCAAAAATCAGCCCGGGCTGACATCAAAGAGGCCGTATAATTTTTTTTCTTCTAGGAAAACCCTAAAATCGAGTGAAGAATTCTTACGGCTTTTTGAAAACTCAAAATTGGAATCTGTCAAAGCCAATATTTTTTACATTTACACCGTTATGACTTTTGACTTTCAGAAATCATTCCGATCAAACATCATAGAGGCCGTATAATTTTATTTCTTCTAGGAAAACCCTAAAGTCGAGTGAAAAATTCTTACGCCTTTTTGAAAACTAAAAATTGAATCTACCAAAGCCAAAATGTTCTATTTACACCGTTATGACTTTTGACTTTTAGAAATCAGCCCCGGATGACATCAGAGAGGCCGTATAAATTTTTTTATTCTCGGAAAACCCTAAAACCGAGTGAAAAATTCTTAAGGCTTTTTGAAAACTCAAAATTGGATTATGCAAAAGCCAGTATGTTACATTCACACCGTTACGACTTTTGACTTTCAGAAATCTGCCCGGGCTGACATCATAGAGGCCGTATAATTTTTTTTCTTCTAGGAAAACCCTAAAACCGAGTGAAGAATTCTTACGGCTTTTTGAAAACTCAAATTAGAATCTGTCAAAGCCAATATATTATATTTTCACCGTTATGACTTTTGACTTTCAGAAATCAGCCCGATCTGACATCATAGAGGCCTTATAATTTTATTTCTTCTAGGAAAACCCTAAAACCGAGTGAAAAATTCTTACGGCTTTTTGAAAACTCAAAATTGGAATCTGCCAAAGCCAATAAGTTACATTTACAACGTTGTGACTTTTGACTTTCAGAAATCAGTCCGCTGAAATCGTATAGGCTGTATACTTTTTTTTCTTCTATGAAAACCCTAAAAACGAGTGAAAAATTCTTACAGCTTTTTGAAAACTCAAAATTGGAATCTGTCAAAGACAATATGTTAAATTTACACCGTTATGACTTTTGACTTTCAGAAATTAGCCCGATCTGACATCATAGAGGCCGTATAATTTATTTCTTCTAGGAAAACCCCGAAACCGAGTGAAAAATTCTTACGGCTTTTTGAAAACTCAAAATTGGAATCAGCCAAAGCCAATATGTTACATTTATACCATTATGACTTTGACTTTCAGAAATCAGCCCCCCTGACATCGGAGAGGCCGTATAATTTTTTTTTCTTCTAGGAAAACCCTAAACCGAGTGAAAAATTCTTACGCCTTTTTGAAAACTAAAAGTTTGAATCTGCCGAAGTCAAAACGCTTTTTTTACACCGTTATGACTTTTTGACTTTTTGAAATCAGCCCAGGCTGACATCAGAGAGGCCGTATAATTTTTTTTATTCTTGGAAAACTCTAAAACCGAGTGAAAAATTCTTACGGCTTTTTGAAAACTCAAAATTGGATTATGCCAAAGCCAATATGTTACACTTATACCGTTACGACTTTTGACTTTCAGAAATCAGCCCGGGCTGACATCAAAGAGGCCGTATAACTTTTTTTCTTATGGGAAAACCCTAAAACCGAGTGAAAAATTCTTACGTCTTTTTGAAAACTCAAATTGGAATCTGTGAAAGCCAATATGTTACATTTACACCATTATGACTTTTGACTTTCAGAAATCAGCCCGGGATGACATCAAAGAGGCCATATAATTTTTTTTCTTCTAGGAAAACCCTATAACCGATTGAAAAATTCTTACGCCTTTTTTGAAAACTAAAAATTTGAATCTACCAAAGCCAAAATGTTCTATTTACACCGTTATGACTTTTGACATTTAGAAATCAGCCCAGGCTGACATCAGAGAGGCTGTAAAAAAATTTTTATTCTCGGAAAACCCTGAAACCGAGTGAAAAATTCTTACGGCTTTTTGAAAACTCAAAATTGGATTATGCCAAAGCCAGTATGTACATTCACACCGTTACGACTTTTGACTTTCAGAAATCAGCCCGGGCTGACATCAAAGAGGCCGTATAATTTTTTGTCTTCTAGGAAAACCCTAAAACCGAGTGAAGAATTCTTACGGCTCTTTGAAAACTCCAAATTGGAATCTGTCAAAGCCAATATATTACATTTACTCCGTTATGACTTTTGACTTTCAGAAATCCGCCCGATCTGACATCATAGAGGCCGTATAATTATATTTCTTCTAGGAAAACCCTAAAACCGAGTGAAAATTTCTTACGGCTTTTTGAAAACTCAAATTGGAATCTGCGAAAGCCAATATGTTACATTTACACCATTATGACTTTTGACTTTCAGAAATCAGCCCGGGATGACATCAAAGAGGCCGTATAATTTTTTTCTTCTAGGAAAACCCTATAATCGAGTGAAAAATTCTTACGCCTTTTTGAAAACTAATAATTTGAATCTACCAAAGCCAAAATGTTCTATTTACACCGTTATGACTTTTGACTTTTAGAAATCAGCCCAGGCTGACATCAGAGAGGTCGTATAAATTTTTTTATTCTCGAAAAACCCTAAAACCGAGTGAAAAATTCTTGTGGCTTTTTGAAAACTCAAAATTGGATTATGCCAAAGCCAGTATGTTACATTCACACCGTTACGACTTTTGACTTTCAGAAATTTGCCCGGGCTGACATCTAAGAGGCCGTATAATTTTTTTTCTTCTAGGAAAACCCTAAAACCGAGTGAAGAATTCTTACTGCTTTTTGAAAACTCAAAATTGGAATCTGTCAAAGCCAATATATTACATTTACGCCGTTATGACTTTTGACTTTGAGAAATCAGCCCGATCTGACATCATAGAGGCCGTATAATTTATTTTTTCTAGGAACACTGTAGGATCGAGCGCTTACCGCTTTACCAATAACTATAGTTAAGGGTAATGGCGCAACATCAATCTTTTCAACCATACACTGGCACAAGCGCCACGTGTTCGACCGATCACAAAGCAAAGGCAATTGTTGAACCCCAACAATCCCTCCCCCAATAATTGCACTCTCTGCAACTCATGGGAATCGAACACGCGACCTTGGCTCTGATACCAATTGTAGGATCGAGCGCTTACCGCTTTACCAATAACTATAGTTAAGGGTAATGGCGCAACATCAATCTTTTCAACCATACACTGGCACAAGCGCCACGTGTTCGACCGATCACAAAGCAGAGGCAATTGTTGAACCCCAACAAACACCCTAAAACCGAGTGAAAAATTCTTACGGCTTTTTGAAAACTCAAAATTTGAATCTGCCAAAGCCAATATGTTACATTTACACCGTTATGACTTTTGACTTTCAGAAATCAGCCCGGGCTGACATCAGAGAGGCCGTATAAATTTTTTTACTTCTAGGAAAACCCTAAAACCAAGTGAAAAATTCTTACGGCTTTTTGAAAACTCAAAATTGGAATCTGTCAAAGCCAATATTTAAATTTACACCGTTATGACTTTTGACTTTCAGAAATCAGCCCGATCTCACATCATAGATGCCGTATAATTTTATTTCTTCTAGGAAAACCCTAAAACCGAGTGAAAAATTCTTACGGCTTTTTGAAAACACAAAATCTGAATCTGCCAAAGCAAATTTGTTACATTTATACCATTATGACTTTTGACTTTCAGAAATCAGCCCGGGCTGACATCTGTGAGGCCGTATAATTTTTTTTCTTCTAGGAAAACCCTAAAACCGAGTGAAAAAATTCTTACGCCTTTTTGAAAACTAAAAATTTGAATCTGCCGAAGCCAAAATGTTCTATTTACACCGTTATGACTTTTGACTTTTTGAAATCAGCCCAGGCTGACATCAGAGAGGCCGTATAATTTTTTTTATTCTTGGAAAACTCTAAAATCGAGTGAAAAATTCTTACGGCTTTTTGAAAACTCAAAATTGGATTATGCCAAAGCCAATATGTTACATTTACACCGTTACGACTTTTGACTTTCAGAAATCAGCCCGGGCTGACATCAAAGAGGCCGTATAATTTTTTTTCTTCTGGGAAAACCCTAAAACCGAGTGAAAAATTCTTACGGCTTTTTGAAAACTCAAAATTGGAATCTGAGAAAGCCAATATGTTACATTTACACCGTTATGACTTTTGACTTTCAGAAATCAGCCCGGGCTGACATCAGAGAGGCCGTATAATTTTTTTTCTTCTAGGAAAACCCTATAACCGAGTGAAAAATTCTTACGCCTTTTTGAAAACTAAAAATTAGAATCTACCAAAGCCAAAAAATGTTCTATTTACACCGTTAAGACTTTTGACTTTTAGAAATCAGCCTAGGTGACATCAGAGAGGCCGTATAAATTTTTTTATTCTCGAAAAACCATAAAACCGAGTGAAAAATTCTTACGGCTTTTTGAAAACTCAAAATTGGATTATGCCAAAGGCAGTATGTTACATTCACACCGTTACGACTTTTGACTTTCAGAAATCAGCCCGGGCTGAAATCAAAGAGGCCGTATAATTTTTTTTCTTCTAGGAAAACCCTGAAACCGAGTGAAGAATTCTAACGGCTTTTTGAAAACTCAAAATTGGAATCTTTCAAAGCCAATATATTACATTTACATCGTTATGACTTTTGACTTTCAGAAATCAGCCCGATCTGACATCATAGAGGCCGTATAATTTTATTTCTTCTAGGAAAACCCTAAAACCGAGTGAAAAATTCTTACGGCTTTTTGAAAACTCAAAATTGGAATCTGCCAAAGCTAATATGTTACATTTACACCGTTATGACTTTTGACTTTCAGAAATCAGCCCGGGATGACATCGGAGAGGCCGTATAAATTTTTTTCTTCTAGCAAAACCCTAAAACGGAGTGAAAAATTCTTATGGCTTTTTGAAAACTCAAAATTGGAATCTGTCAAAGCCAATATGTTAAATTTACACCGTTATGACTTTTGACTTTCAGAAATCAGCCCGATCTGACATCATAGAGGCCGTATAATTTTATTTCTTCTAGGAAAACCTTAAAACCGAGTGAAAAATTCTTACGGCTTTTTGAAAACTCAAAATTGTAATCTGTCAAAGCCAATATGTTACATTTATACCGTTATGAGTTTTGACTTTCCGAAATCAGCCCGGGCTGACATCGGAGAGGCCGTATAATTTTTTTTCTTCTAGAAAACCCTAAAACCGACTGAAAAATTCTTACGGCTTTTGAAAAGTAAAAATTTGAATCTGCCGAAGCCAAAATGTTCTATTTACGCCATTATGACTTTTGAATTTTTGAAATCAGCCCAGGCTGACATCAGAGAGGCCGTATAATTTTTTTTATTCTTGGAAAACTCTAAAACCGAGTGAAAAGTTCTTACGGCTTTTTGAAAACACAAAATTGGATTATGCCAAAGACAATATGTTACATTTAAACCGTTACGACTTTTGAGTTTCAGAAATCAGCCCGGGCTGACATCAAAGAGGCCGTATAATTTTTTTTCTTCTGGGAAAAACCAAAAACGAGTGAAAAATTCTTACGGCTTTTTGAAAACTCAAAATTGGAATCTGCGAAAGCCAATATGTTATATTTACACCGTTATGACTTTTGACTTTCAGAAATCAGCCCGGGCAGACATCAGAGAGGCCGTATAATTATTTTTCTTCTGGGAAAACCCTATAAACGAGTGAAAAATTCTTAAGCCCTTTTGAAAACTAAAAATTTGAATATACCAAAGCCAAAATGTTCTATTTACACCGTTATGACTTTTGACTTTTAGAAATCAGCCCAGGCTGACATCAGAGAGGCCGTAAAAAAAATTTTATTCTCGGAAAACCCGAAAACCGAGTGAAAAATTCTTACAGCTTTTTGAAAACTCAAAATTGGATTATGCCAAAGCCAGTATGTTACATTCACACAGTTACGACTTTTGACTTTCAGAAATCTGCCCGGGCTGACATCAAAGAGGCCGTATAATTTTTTTCTTCTAGGAAAACCCTAAAACCGATTGAAGAATTCTTACGGCTTTTTGAAAACTCAAAATTGGAATCTGTCAAAGCCAATATATTACATTTACACCGTTATGACTTTTGACTTTGAGAAATCAGCCCGATCTGACATCATAGAGGCCGTATAATTTTATTTCTTCTAGGAAAACCCGAAAACCGAGTGAAAAATTCATACGCCTTTTTGAAAACTAAAAATTTGAATCTGCCGAAGCCAAAATGTTACATTTACACCGTTATGACTTTTGACTTTTTGAAATCAGCTCAGGCAGACATCAGAGAGGTCGTATAATTTTTTTTATTCTTGGAAAACTCTAAAACGAGTGAAATTTTTTTACGACTTTTTGAAAACTCAAAATTGGATTATGCCAAAGCCAATATGTTACATTTACACCGATACGACTTTTGACTTTCAGAAATCAGCCCTGACTGACATCAAAGAGGCCGTATAATTTTTTTTCTTCTGGAAAAAACCCTAAAACCGAGTGAAAAATTCTTACGACTTTTCGAAAACTCAAAATTGGAATCTGCGAAAGCCAATATGTTACATTTACACCGTTATGTCTTTTGACTTTCAGAATCAGCCCGGGCTGACATCAGAGAGGCCGCATAATTTTTTTTCTTCTAGGAAAACCCTAAAACTGAGTGAAAAATTCTTACGCCTTTTTGAAAACTAAAAATTTGTATCTACGAAAGACAAAATGTTCTATTTACATCGTTATGACTTTTGACTTTTAGAAATCAGCCCAGGCTGACATCAGAGAGGCCGTATACATTTTTTTATTCTCGGAAAACATTAAAACCGAGTGAAAAATTCTTACGGCTTTTTGAAAACTCAAAATTGGATTATGTCAAAGCCAGTATGTTACATTCACACCGTTACGACTTTTGACTTTCAGAAATCAGCCCTGGCTGACATCAAAGAGGCCCTATAATTTTTTTTCTTCTAGGAAAACCCTAAACCCGAGTGAAGAATTCTTACGGCTTTTTGAAAACTCAAAATTGGAATCTGTCAAAGCCAATATTTTACATTTACACGGTTATGACTTTTGACTTTCCGAAATCAGTCCGATCTAACATCATAGAGGCCCTATAATTTAATTTCATCTAGGAAAACCCTAAAGCCGAGTGAAAAATTCTTACGCCTTTTTGAAAACTAAAAATTTGAATCTACCAAAGCCAAAATGTTCTACTTACACAGTTATGACTTTTGACTTTTAGAAATCAGCCCATGCTTACATCAGAGAGGCCGTATAAATTTTTTTATTCTCGAAAAACCCTAAAACCGAGTGAAAAATTCTTACGGCTTTTTGAAAACTCAAAATTGGATTATGCCAAAGCCAGTATGTTACATTCACACCGTTACGACTTTTGACTTTCAGAAATCTGCCCGGGCTGACATCAAAGAGGTCGTATAATTTTTTTTCTTCTAGGAAAACCCTAAAACCGGGTGAAGAATTCTTACGGCTTTTTGAAAACTCAAATTAGAATCTGTCAAAGCCAATATATTATATTTACACCGTTATGACTTTTGACTTTCAGAAATCAGCCCGATCTGACATCATAGAGGCCGTATAATTTTATTTCTTCTAGGAAAACCCTTAAACCGAGTGAAAAATTCTTACGATTTTTTGAAAACTCAAAATTGGAATCTGCCAAAGCCAATATGTTACATTTACACCTTTGTGACTTTTGACTTTCAGAAATCAGTCCGGGCTGGCATCGGAGAGGCCGTATAATTTTTTTTTCTTCTTGGAAAACCCTAAATGTTCTATTTGCACCGTTATGACTTTTGACTTTTTGAAATCAGCCCAGGCTATAATCAGAGAGGCCGTGTAATTTTTTTTATTCTTGGAAAACACTAAAACCGAGTCAAAAATTCTTACGGCTTTTTGAAAACTCAAAATTGGATTATGCCAAAGCCAATATGTTACATTTATACTGTTACAACTTTTGACTTTCAGAAATCAGCCCGGGCTGACATCAAAGAGGCCGTATAATTTTTTTTCTTCTGGGAAAAACCCTAAAACCGAGTGAAAAATTCTTACGGCTTTTTGAAAACTCAAATTGGAATCTGCGAAAGCCAATATGTTACATTTACACCATTATGACTTTGACTTTCAGAAATCAGCCTGGGCTGACATCAAAGAGGCCGTATAATTTTTTTTCTTCTAGGAAAACCCTATAACCGAGTGAAAAATTCTTACGCCTTTTTGAAAACTAAAAATTTGAATCTACCAAAGCCAAAATGTTCTATTTACACCGTTATCACTTTTGAATTTGAGAAATCAGCCCAGGCTGACATCAGAGAGGCCGTAAAAAAAATTTTATTCTCGGAAAACCCAAAAATCGAGTGAAAAATTCTTACGGCTTTTTGAAAACTCAAAATTGGATTATGCCAAAGCCAGTATGTTACATTCACACCGTTACGACTTTTGACTTTCAGAAATCTGCCCGGGCTGACATCAAAGAGGCCGTAAAATTTTTGGTCTTCTAGGAAAACCCTAAAACCGAGTGAAGAATTCTTACGGCTTTTTGAAAACTCAAAATTGGAATCTGTCAAAGCCAATATATTACATTGACACCGTTATGACTTTTGACTTTCAGAAATCAGCCCGATCTGACATCATAGAGGCCGTATAATTTTATTTCTTCTAGGAAAACCCAAAAACCGAGTGAATTTGTTACGGCTTTTTGAAAACTCAAAATTGGAGTCTGCCAAAGACAATATGTCACATTTACACCGTTATGACTTTTGACTTTCAGAAATCAGCCCGGGCTGACATCGGAGAGGCCGTATAATTTTTTTTCGTCAAGGAAAACCCTAAAACCGAGTGAAAAATTCTTACCGCTTTTTGAAAACTAAAAATTTGAATCTGCCGAAGCCAAAATGTTCTATTTACACTTCTATGACTTTTGACTTTTTGAAATCAGCCGAGGCTGACATCAGAGAGGCCGTATAATTTTTTTATTCTTGGAAAACTCTAAAACCGAGTGAAAAAGTCTTTCGGCTTTTTGAAAACTCAAAATTGGATTATGCCAAAGCCAATATGTTAAATTTACACCGTTACGACTTTTGACATTCAGAAATCAGCCGGGGCTGACATCAAAGAGGCCGTATAATTTTTCTCCTTCTGGGAAAAACCTAAAACCGAGTGAAAAATTCTTACGGCTTTTTGAAAACTCAAAATTGGAATCTGCGAAAGCCAATATGTTACATTTACATCGTTATGTCTTTGGACTTTCACAAATCAGCCCGGGCTGACATCAAAGAGGCCGTATAATTTTTTTCTTCTATGAAAACCCTATAGCCGAGTGAAAAATTCTTACGCCTTTTTGAAAACTAAAAATTTGAATCTACCAAAGCCAAATGTTCTATTTACACCGTTATGACTTTTGACTTTTAGGAATCAGCCAAGGCTGACATCAGAGAGGCCGTATAAATTTTTTTATTCTCGGAAAACCCTAAAATCGAGTGAAAATTTTTTACGGATTTTTGAAAACTCAAAATTGGATTATGCCAAAGCCAGTATGTTACATTCACACCGTTACGACTTTTGACTTTCAGAAATCAGCCCGGGCTGACATCAAAGAGGCCGTATAATTTTTTGTCTTCTAGGAAACCCAAAAATCGAGTGAAGAATTCTTACGGCTTTTTGAAAACTCAAAATTGGAATTTGTCAAAGCCAATATATTACATTTACACCGTTATGACTTTGACTTTCAGAAATCAGCCCGATTTGACATTATAGAAGTCGTATAATTTTATTTCTTCTAAGAAAACCCTAAAACCGAGTGAAAAATTCTTACGTCTTTTTGAAAACTCAAAATTGGAATCTGCCAAAGCCAATATGTTGCATTTACACCGTTATGACTTTGACTTTCAGAAATCATCCCGGGCTGACATCGGAGAGGACGTATAATTTTTTTTCTTCTGGGAAAACCCTAAAACCGAGTGAAAAATTCTTACGCCTTTTTGAAAACCAAAAATTTGAATCTGCCGAAGCCAAAATGTTCTATTTACACAGTTATGACTTTTGACTTTTGAAATCAGCCCAGCCTGACATCAGGGAGGCCGTGTCATTTTTTTTATTCTTGGAAAACTCTAAAACCGAAGGAAAAATTCTTACGACTTTTTGAAAACACAAAATTGGATTATGCCAAAGCCAATATGTTACGTTTACACCGTTACGACTTTCAGAAATCAGCCCGATTTGACATCATAGAAGTCGTATAATTTTATTTTTTCTAGGAAAACCCTAAAACTGAGTGAAAATTTCTTACGTCTTTTGAAAACTCAAATTGGAATCTGGCAAAGCCAATATGTCACATTTACACCGTTATGACTTTGACTTTCAGAAATCATCCGGGCTGACATCGGAGAGGCCGTATAAATTTTTTTATTCTCGGAAAACCATAAAACCGAGTCAAAAATTCTTACGGCTTTTTGAAAACTCAAAATTGGATTATGCCAAAGCCAGTATGTTACATTCACACTGTTACGACTTTTGACTTTCAGAAATCAGCCCGGGCTGAAATCAAAGAGGCCGTATAATTTTTTTTCTTCTAGGAAAACCCTAAAACCGAGTGAAGAATTCTTACGGCTTTTTGAAAACTCAAAATTGGAATCTTTCAAAGCCAATATATTACATTAAACCGTTATGACTTATGACTTTCAGAAATCAGCCCGATCTGACATCATAGAGGCCGTATAATTTTATTTCTTCTTGGAAAACCCTAAAACCGAGTGAAAAATTCTTACGGCTTTTTGAAAACTCAAAATTGGAATCTGCCAAAGCCAATATGTAACATTTACACCGTTATGACTTTTGACTTTCAGAAATCAGCCCGATCTGACATCATAGAGGCCGTATAATTTTATTTCTTCTAGGAAAACCTTAAAATCGAGTGAAAAATTCCTACGGCTTTTTGAAAACCAAAAATTGGAATCTGCCAAAGCCAAAATGTTCTATTTACGTCGTTATGACTTTAGAATTTTTGAAATCAGCCCAGGCTGACATCAGAGAGGCCGTATAATTTTTTTTATTCTTGGAAAACTCTAAAACCGAGTGAAAAATTCTTACGGCTTTTTGAAAACTCAAAATTGGACTATGCCAAAGCCAATATGTTACATTTACACCGTTACGACTTTTGACTTTCAGAAATTTGCCCGGGCTGACATCAAAGAGGCCGTATAATTTTTTTTCTTCTAGGAAAACCCTAAAACCGAGTGAAGAATTCTTACTGCTTTTTGAAAACTCAAAATTGGAATCTGTCAAAGACAATATATTACATTTACACCGTTATGACTTTTGACTTTGAGAAATCAGCCCGATCTGACATCATAGAGGCCGTAAAATTTATTTCCTCTACGAACACCCTAAAACCGAGTGAAAAATTCTTACGGATTTTTGAAAACTCAAAATTTGAATCTGCCAAAGCCAATATGTTACATTTACACCGTTATGACTTTTGACTTTCAGAAATCAGCCCGGGCTGACATCGGAGAGGCCGTATAATTTTTTTTCTTCTAGGAAAATCCTAAAACCGAGTGAAAAATTCTTACGGCTTTTTGAAAACTTAAAATTGGAATCTGTCAAAGCCAATATGTTACATTTACACCCGTTATGACTTTTGACTTTCAGAAATCAGCCCGGGCTGACATCGGAGAGGCCGTATAATTTTTTTTCTTCTAGGAAAACCCTAAAACCGAGTGAAAAATTCTTACGCCTTTTTGAAAACTAAAAATTTGAATCTGCCGAAGCCAAAATGTTCTATTTACACCGTTATGACTTTTGACTTTTTGAAATCAGCCCAGGCTGACATCAGAGAGGCTGTATATTTTTTTTATTCATGGAAAACTCTAAAACCGAGTGAAAAATTCTTACGGCTTTTTGAAAACTCAAAATTGGATTATGCCAAAGCCAATATGTTACATTTACACCGTTATGACTTTTGACTTTCAGAAATCGGCCCGGGCTGACATCAAAGAGGCCGTATAATTTTTTTTCTTCTGCGAAAACCCTAAAACCGAGTGAAAAATTCATACGACCTTTTGACAACTCAAAATTGGAATCTGCGAAAACCAATATGTTACATTTACACCGTTATGTCTTATGACTTTCATAAATCAGCCCGGGCTGACATCAGAGAGGCCGTATAATTTTTTTTCTTCTAGGAAAACCCTATAAACCGAGTGAAAAATTCTTACGCCTTTTGAAAACTCAAAATTGGAATCTGCCAAGCCAATATGTTACATTTACACCGTTATGACATTTTGACTTTCATAAATCAGCACGGCTGACATCAGAGAGGCCGTATAATTTTTTTCTTCTAGGAAAACCCTAAACCGAGTGAAAAATTCTTACGGCCTTTTGAAAACTCAAAATTGGAATATGCCAAAGCCAATATGTTACATTTACACCGTTATGACATTTGACTTTCAGAAATCAGCCCGGGCTGACATCAAGAGAGGCCGTATAATTTTTTTCTTCTAGGAAAACCCTAAAACCGAGTGAAGAAATTCTTACGGCTTTTTGAAAACTCAAAATTGGAATCTGTCCAAAGCCAATATGTTACATTTACACCGTTATGACATTTGACTTTCATAAATCAGCCCGAGGCTGACATCAGAGAGGCCGTATAATTTTTTTTCTTCTAGGAAAACCCTAAAACCGAGTGAAAAATTCTTACGCCTTTTTGAAAACTCAAATTGGAATCTGCCAAAGCCAATATGTTACATTTACACCGTTATGACATTTGACTTTCATAAATCAGCCGGGCTGACATCAGAGAGGCCGTATAATTTTTTTTCTTCTAGGAAAACCCTAAAACCGAGTGAAAAATTCTTACGCCTTTTTGAAAACTCAAAATTGGAATCTGCCGAAGCCAATATGTTACATTTACACCGTTATGACATTTGACTTTCATAAATCAGCCCGAGGCTGACATCAGAGAGGCCGTATAATTTTTTTATTCTAGGAAAACCCTAAAACCGAGTGAAAAATTCTTACGGCCTTTTTGAAAACTCAAAATTGGAATCTGCCAAAGCCAATATGTTACATTTACACCGTTATGACATTTGACTTTCATAAATCAGCCCGGGCTGACATCAGAGAGGCCGTATAATTTTTTTTCTTCTAGGAAAACCCTAAAACCGAGTGAAGAATTCTTACGGCTTTTTGAAAACTCAAAATTGGAATCTTTCAAAGCCAATATATTACATTTACACCGTTATGACTTTTGACTTTCAGAAATCAGCCCGATCTGACATCATAGAGGTCGTATAATTTTATTTCTTCTTGGAAAACCCTAAAACCGAGTGAAAAATTCTTACGGCTTTTTGAAAACTCGAAATTGGAATCTGCCAAAGCCAATATGTTACATTTACACCGTTATGACTTTTGACTTTCAGAAATCAGCCTGATCTGACATCAAAGAGGCCGTATAATTTTATTTTTCTAGGAAAACCTTAAAACCGAGTGAAAAATTCTTACGGCTTTTTGAAAACTCAAAATTGGAATCTGCCAAAGTCAATACGTTACATTTATACCGTTATGAGTTTTGACTTTGAGAAATCAGCCCGGGCTGACATCGGAGAGGCCGTATAATTTTTTTTCTTCTAGAAAACCCTAGAACAGAGTGAAAAATTCTTACGCCTTTTTGAAAACTCAAATTGGAATCTGCCAAAGCCAATATGTTACATTTACACCGTTATGACATTTGACTTTCATAAATCAGCCCGGGCTGACATCAGAGAGGCCGTATAATTTTTTTCTTCTAGGAAAACCCTAAAACCGAGTGAAAAATTCTTACGGCCTTTTTGAAAACTCAAAATTGGAATCTGCCAAAGCCAATATGTTACATTTACACCGTTATGACATTTGACTTTCATAAATCAGCCCGGGCTGACATCAGAGAGGCCGTATAATTTTTTTTCTTCTAGGAAAACCCTAAAACCGAGTGAAAAATTCTTACGGCTTTTTGAAAACTCAAAATTGGAATCTGCCAAAGCCAATATGTTACATTTACACCGTTATGACATTTGACTTTCATAAATCAGCCCGGGCTGACATCAGAGAGGCCGTATAATTTTTTTCTTCTAGGAAAACCCTAAAACCGAGTGAAAAATTCTTACGGCCTTTTTGAAAACTCAAAATTGGAATCTGCCAAAGCCAATATGTTACATTTACACCGTTATGACATTTGACTTTCATAAATCAGCCCGGGCTGACATCAGAGAGGCCGTATAATTTTTTTTCTTCTAGGAAAACCCTAAAACCGAGGTGAAAAATTCTTACGCCTTTTTGAAAACTCAAAATTGGAATCTGCCAAAGCCAATATGTTACATTTACACCGTTATGACATTTGACTTTCATAAATCAGCCCGGGCTGACATCAGAGAGGCCGTATAATTTTTTTTCTTCTAGGAAAACCCTAAAACCGAGTGAAAAATTCTTACGCCTTTTTGAAAACTCAAAATTGGAATCTGCCGAAGCCAATATGTTACATTTACACCGTTATGACATTTGACTTTCATAAATCAGCCCGGGCTGACATCAGAGAGGCCGTATAATTTTTTTTCTTCTAGGAAAACCCTAAAACCGAGTGAAAAATTCTTACGGCCTTTTGAAAACTCAAAATTGGAATCTGCCAAAGCCAATATGTTACATTTACACCGTTATGACATTTGACTTTCATAAATCAGCCCGGGCTGACATCAGAGAGGCCGTATAATTTTTTTTCTTCTAGGAAAACCCTAAAACCGAGTGAAAAATTCTTACGCCTTTTTGAAAACTCAAAATTGGAATCTGCCAAAGCCAATATGTTACATTTACACCGTTATGACATTTGACTTTCATAAATCAGCCCGGGCTGACATCAGAGAGGCCGTATAATTTTTTTTCTTCTAGGAAAACCCTAAAACCGAGTGAAAAATTCTTACGCCTTTTTGAAAACTCAAAATTGGAATCTGCCAAAGCCAATATGTTACATTTACACCGTTATGACATTTGACTTTCATAAATCAGCCCGGGCTGACATCAGAGAGGCCGTATAATTTTTTTTCTTCTAGGAAAACCCTAAAACCGAGTGAAAAATTCTTACGGCCTTTTGAAAACTCAAAATTGGAATCTGCCAAAGCCAATATGTTACATTTACACCGTTATGACATTTGACTTTCATAAATCAGCCCGGGCTGACATCAGAGAGGCCGTATAATTTTTTTTCTTCTAGGAAAACCCTAAAACCGAGTGAAAAATTCTTACGCCTTTTTGAAAACTCAAAATTGGAATCTGCCAAAGCCAATATGTTACATTTACACCGTTATGACATTTGACTTTCATAAATCAGCCCGGGCTGACATCAGAGAGGCCGTATAATTTTTTTCTTCTAGGAAAACCCTAAAACCGGAGTGAAAATTCTTACGGCCTTTTGAAAACTCAAAATTGGAATCTGCCAAAGCCAATATGTTACATTTACACCGTTATGACATTTGACTTTCATAAATCAGCCCGGGCTGACATCAGAGAGGCCGTATAATTTTTTTTCTTCTAGGAAAACCCTAAAATCGAGTGAAAAAATTCTTACGCCTTTTTGAAAACTCAAAATTGGAATCTGCCAAAGCCAATATGTTACATTTACACCGTTATGACATTTGACTTTCATAAATCAGCCCGGGCTGACATCAGAGAGGCCGTATAATTTTTTTTCTTCTAGGAAAACCCTAAAACCGAGTGAAAAATTCTTACGCCTTTTGAAAACTCAAAATTGGAATCTGCCGAAGCCAATATGTTACATTTACACCGTTATGACATTTGACTTTCATAAATCAGCCCGGGCTGACATCAGAGAGGCCGTATAATTTTTTTTCTTCTAGGAAAACCCTAAAACCGAGTGAAAAATTCTTACGGCCTTTTTGAAAACTCAAAATTGGAATCTGCCGAAAGCCAATATGTTACATTTACACCGTTATGACATTTGACTTTCATAAATCAGCCCGGGCTGACATCAGAGAGGCCGTATAATTTTTTTTCTTCTAGGAAAACCCTAAAACCGGGTGAAAAATTCTTACGGCATTTTGAAAACTCAAAATTGGAATCTGCCAAAGCCAATATGTTACATTTACACCGTTATGACATTTGACTTTCATAAATCAGCCCGGGCTGACATCAGAGAGGCCGTATAATTTTTTTTCTTCTAGGAAAACCCTAAAACCGAGTGAAAAATTCTTACGCATTTTTGAAAACTCAAAATTGGAATCTGCCAAAGCCAATATGTTACATTTACACCGTTATGACATTTGACTTTCATAAATCAGCCCGGGCTGACATCAGAGAGGCCGTATAATTTTTTTTCTTCTAGGAAAACCCTAAAACCGAGTGAAAAATTCTTACGCATTTTGAAAACTCAAAATTGGAATCTGCCAAAGCCAATATGTTACATTTACACCGTTATGACATTTGACTTTCATAAATCAGCCCGGGCTGACATCAGAGAGGCCGTATAATTTTTTTTCTTCTAGGAAAACCCTAAAACCGAGTGAAAAATTCTTACGCCTTTTGAAAACTCAAAATTGGAATCTGCCGAAGCCAATATGTTACATTTACACCGTTATGACATTTGACTTTCATAAATCAGCCCGGGCTGACATCAGAGAGGCCGTATAATTTTTTTTCTTCTAGGAAAACCCTAAAACCGAGTGAAAAATTCTTACGCCTTTTTGAAAACTCAAAATTGGAATCTGCCAAAGCCAATATGTTACATTTACACCGTTATGACATTTGACTTTCATAAATCAGCCCGGGCTGACATCAGAGAGGCCGTATAATTTTTTTTCTTCTAGGAAAACCCTAAAACCGAGTGAAAAATTCTTACGGCATTTTTGAAAACTCAAAATTGGAATCTGCCGAAGCCAATATGTTACATTTACACCGTTATGACATTTGACTTTCATAAATCAGCCCGGGCTGACATCAGAGAGGCCGTATAATTTTTTTTCTTCTAGGAAAACCCTAAAACCGAGTGAAAAATTCTTACGCCTTTTTGAAAACTCAAAATTGGAATCTGCCAAAGCCAATATGTTACATTTACACCGTTATGACATTTGACTTTCATAAATCAGCCCGGGCTGACATCAGAGAGGCCGTATAATTTTTTTCTTCTAGGAAAACCCTAAAACCGAGTGAAAAATTCTTACGCCTTTTGAAAACTCAAAATTGGAATCTGCCAAAGCCAATATGTTACATTTACACCGTTATGACATTTGACTTTCATAAATCAGCCCGGGCTGACATCAGAGAGGCCGTATAATTTTTTTCTTCTAGGAAAACCCTAAAACCGAGTGAAAAATTCTTACGGCCTTTTTGAAAACTCAAATTGGAATCTGCCAAAGCCAATATGTTACATTTACACCGTTATGACATTTGACTTTCATAAATCAGCCCGGGCTGACATCAGAGAGGCCGTATAATTTTTTTTCTTCTAGGAAAACCCTAAAACCGAGTGAAAAATTCTTACGCCTTTTTGAAAACTCAAAATTGGAATCTGCCAAAGCCAATATGTTACATTTACACCGTTATGACATTTGACTTTCATAAATCAGCCCGGGCTGACATCAGAGAGGCCGTATAATTTTTTTTCTTCTAGGAAAACCCTAAAACCGAGTGAAAAATTCTTACGCCATTTTGAAAACTCAAAATTGGAATCTGCCAAAGCCAATATGTTACATTTACACCGTTATGACATTTGACTTTCATAAATCAGCCCGGGCTGACATCAGAGAGGCCGTATAATTTTTTTTCTTCTAGGAAAACCCTAAAACCGAGTGAAAAATTCTTACGCCTTTTTGAAAACTCAAAATTGGAATCTGCCAAAGCCAATATGTTACATTTACACCGTTATGACATTTGACTTTCATAAATCAGCCCGGGCTGACATCAGAGAGGCCGTATAATTTTTTTTCTTCTAGGAAAACCCTAAAACCGAGTGAAAAATTCTTACGGCCTTTTTGAAAACTCAAAATTGGAATCTGCCAAAGCCAATATGTTACATTTACACCGTTATGACATTTGACTTTCATAAATCAGCCCGGGCTGACATCAGAGAGGCCGTATAATTTTTTTTCTTCTAGGAAAACCCTAAAACCGAGTGAAAAATTCTTACGCCTTTTTGAAAACTCAAAATTGGAATCTGCCGAAAGCCAATATGTTACATTTACACCGTTATGACATTTGACTTTCATAAATCAGCCCGGGCTGACATCAGAGAGGCCGTATAATTTTTTTTCTTCTAGGAAAACCCTAAAACCGAGGTGAAAAATTCTTACGGCCTTTTTGAAAACTCAAAATTGGAATCTGCCGAAAGCCAATATGTTACATTTACACCGTTATGACATTTGACTTTCATAAATCAGCCCGGGCTGACATCAGAGAGGCCGTATAATTTTTTTTCTTCTAGGAAAACCCTAAAACCGAGTGAAAAATTCTTACGCCTTTTTGAAAACTCAAAATTGGAATCTGCCAAGCCAATATGTTACATTTACACCGTTATGACATTTGACTTTCATAAATCAGCCCGGGCTGACATCAGAGAGGCCGTATAATTTTTTTTCTTCTAGGAAAACCCTAAAACCGAGGTGAAAAATTCTTACGGCCTTTTGAAAACTCAAAATTGGAATCTGCCAAAGCCAATATGTTACATTTACACCGTTATGACATTTGACTTTCATAAATCAGCCCGGAGCTGACATCAGAGAGGCCGTATAATTTTATTTCTTCTAGGAAAACCCTAAAACCGAGTGAAAAATTCTTACGGCTTTTTGAAAACTCAAAATTGGAATCTGCCAAAGCCAATATGTTACATTTACACCGTTATGACATTTGACTTTCATAAATCAGCCCGGGCTGACATCGAGAGGCCGTATAATTTTTTTTCTTCTAGGAAAACCCTAAAACCGAGTGAAAAATTCTTACGCCTTTTTGAAAACTCAAAATTTGAATCTGCCGAAGCCAATATGTTACATTTACACCGTTATGACATTTGACTTTCATAAATCAGCCCGGGCTGACATCAGAGAGGCCGTATAATTTTTTTTATTCTAGGAAAACCCTAAAACCGAGTGAAAAATTCTTACGGCCTTTTTGAAAACTCAAAATTGGAATATGCCAAAGCCAATATGTTACATTTACACCGTTATGACATTTGACTTTCATAAATCAGCCCGGGCTGACATCAGAGAGGCCGTATAATTTTTTTTCTTCTAGGAAAACCCTAAAACCGAGTGAAAAATTCTTACGCCTTTTTGAAAACTCAAAATTGGAATCTGCCAAAGCCAATATGTTACATTTACACCGTTATGACATTTGACTTTCATAAATCAGCCCGGGCTGACATCAGAGAGGCCGTATAATTTTTTTCTTCTAGGAAAACCCTAAAACCGAGTGAAAAATTCTTACGGCCTTTTGAAAACTCAAATTGGAATCTGCCAAAGCCAATATGTTACATTTACACCGTTATGACATTTGACTTTCATAAATCAGCCCGGGCTGACATCAGAGAGGCCGTATAATTTTTTTCTTCTAGGAAAACCCTAAAACCGAGTGAAAAATTCTTACGCCTTTTTGAAAACTCAAAATTGGAATCTGCCAAGCCAATATGTTACATTTACACCGTTATGACATTTGACTTTCATAAATCAGCCCGGCTGACATCAGAGAGGCCGTATAATTTTTTTTCTTCTAGGAAAACCCTAAACCGAGTGAAAAATTCTTACGCCTTTTTGAAAACTCAAATTGGAATCTGCCGAAGCCAATATGTTACATTTACACCGTTATGACATTTGACTTTCATAAATCAGCCCGGGCTGACATCAGAGAGGCCGTATAATTTTTTTCTTCTAGGAAAACCCTAAAACCGAGTGAAAAATTCTTACGCCTTTTTGAAAACTCAAAATTGGAATCTGCCGAAGCCAATATGTTACATTTACACCGTTATGACATTTGACTTTCATAAATCAGCCCGGGCTGACATCAGAGAGGCCGTATAATTTTTTTTCTTCTAGGAAAACCCTAAAACCGAGTGAAAAATTCTTACGCCTTTTTGAAAACTCAAAATTGGAATCTGCCGAAAGCCAATATGTTACATTTACACCGTTATGACATTTGACTTTCATAAATCAGCCCGGGCTGACATCAGAGAGGCCGTATAATTTTTTTTCTTCTAGGAAAACCCTAAAACCGAGTGAAAAATTCTTACGCCTTTTTGAAAACTCAAAATTGGAATCTGCCAAAGCCAATATGTTACATTTACACCGTTATGACATTTGACTTTCATAAATCAGCCCGGGCTGACATCAGAGAGGCCGTATAATTTTTTTCTTCTAGGAAAACCCTAAAACCGAGTGAAAAATTCTTACGCCTTTTTGAAAACTCAAATTGGAATCTGCCAAAGCCAATATGTTACATTTACACCGTTATGACATTTGACTTTCATAAATCAGCCCGGGCTGACATCAGAGAGGCCGTATAATTTTTTTTCTTCTAGGAAAACCCTAAAACCGAGTGAAAAATTCTTACGCCTTTTGAAACTCAAAATTGGAATCTGCCGAAGCCAATATGTTACATTTACACCGTTATGACATTTGACTTTCATAAATCAGCCCGGGCTGACATCAGAGAGGCCGTATAATTTTTTTCTTCTAGGAAAACCCTAAAACCGAGTGAAAAATTCTTACGGCTTTTTGAAAACTCAAAATTGGAATTATGCCAAAGCCAATATGTTACATTTACACCGTTATGACATTTGACTTTCAGAAATCAGCCCGGGCTGACATCAAAGAGGCCGTATAATTTTTTTTCTTCTAGGAAAACCCTAAAACCGAGTGAAAAATTCTTACGGCTTTTTGAAAACTCAAAATTGGAATCTTCCAAAGCCAATATATTACATTTACACCGTTATGACATTTGACTTTCAGAAATCAGCCCGGATCTGACATCATAGAGGCCGTATAATTTTATTTCTTCTAGGAAAACCCTAAAACCGAGTGAAAAATTCTTACGGCTTTTTGAAAACTCAAAATTGGAATCTGCCAAAGCCAATATGTTACATTTACACCGTTATGACATTTTGACTTTCAGAAATCAGCCCGGGCTGACATCAGAGAGGCCGTATAATTTTTTTCTTCTAGGAAAACCCTAAAACCGAGTGAAAAATTCTTACGCTTTTTGAAAACTCAAAATTGGAATCTGCCAAAGCAATATGTTACATTTACACCGTTATGACATTTGACTTTCATAAATCAGCCCGGGCTGACATCAGAGAGGCCGTATAATTTTTTTTCTTCTAGGAAAACCCTAAACCGAGTGAAAAATTCTTACGCCTTTTTGAAAACTCAAAATTGGAATCTGCCAAAGCCAATATGTTACATTTACACCGTTATGACATTTGACTTTCATAAATCAGCCCGGCTGACATCAGAGAGGCCGTATAATTTTTTTTCTTCTAGGAAAACCCTAAAACCGAGTGAAAATTCTTACGCCTTTTGAAAACTCAAAATTGGAATCTGCCAAAGCCAATATGTTACATTTACACCGTTATATGACATTTGACTTTCATAAATCAGCCCGGGCTGACATCAGAGAGGCCGTATAATTTTTTTTCTTCTAGGAAAACCCTAAAACCGAGTGAAAAATTCTTACGGCCTTTTTGAAAACTCAAATTGGAATCTGCCAAAGCCAATATGTTACATTTACACCGTTATGACATTTGACTTTCATAAATCAGCCCGGGCTGACATCAGAGAGGCCGTATAATTTTTTTCTTCTAGGAAAACCCTAAAACCGGGTGAAAAATTCTTACGCCTTTTGAAAACTCAAAATTGGAATCTGCCAAGCCAATATGTTACATTTACACCGTTATGACATTTGACTTTCATAAATCAGCCCGGGCTGACATCAGAGAGGCCGTATAATTTTTTTTCTTCTAGGAAAACCCTAAAACCGAGTGAAAAATTCTTACGGCATTTTGAAAACTCAAAATTGGAATCTGCCAAAGCCAATATGTTACATTTACACCGTTATGACATTTGACTTTCATAAATCAGCCCGGGCTGACATCAGAGAGGCCGTATAATTTTTTTTCTTCTAGGAAAACCCTAAAACCGAGTGAAAAATTCTTACGCCTTTTTGAAAACTCAAAATTGGAATCTGCCAAAGCCAATATGTTACATTTACACCGTTATGACATTTGACTTTCAGAAATCAGCCCGGGCTGACATCGGAGAGGCCGTATAATTTTTTTTTCTTCTAGGAAAACCGTAAAACCGAGTGAAAAATTCTTACGCCTTTTTGAAAACTAAAAATTGAATCTGCCGAAGCCAAACTGTTCTATTTTACACCGTTATGACTTTTGACTTTTTAGAAATCAGCCCAGGCTGACATCAGAGAGGCCGTATAAATTTTTTTATTCTCGAAAACCCATAAAATCGAAGTGACAAATTCTTACGGCTTTTTGAAACTCAAAATTGGATATGCCAAAGCCAGTATGTTACATTTCACACCGTTACGACTTTTGACTTTCAGAAATCAGCCCGGGATCAAATCAAAGAGGCCGTATAATTTTTTTTTCTTCTAGGAAAACCCTAAAACCGAGTGAAGAATTCTTACGGCTTTTTGAAATCTCAAATTGGAATCTTTCAGAGCCAATATATTACATTCTACACCGTTATGACATTTGACTTTCAGAAATCAGCCCGATCTGACATCATAGAGGTCGTATAATTTTATTTCTTCTAGGAAAACCCTAAAACCGAGTGAAAAATTCTTACGGCTTTTTGAAAACTCGAAATTGGAATCTGCCAAAGCCAATATGTTACATTTACACCGTTATGACTTTTGACTTTCAGAAATCAGCCCGATCTGACATCATAGAGGCCGTATAATTTTATTTCTTCTAGGAAAACCTTAAAAACCGAGTGAAAAATTCTTACCGCTTTTTGAAAACTCAAAATTGGAATCTGCCAAAGTCACTATGTTACATTTATACCGTTATGAGTTTTGACTTTCAGAAATCAGCCCGGGCTGACATCGGTGAGGCCGTATAATTTTTTTTCTTCTAGAAAACCCTAGAACCGAGTAAAAAATTCTTACGCCTTTTTGAAAACTAAAAATTTGAATCTGCCAAAGCCAAAATATTCTATTTACACCGTTATGACATTTGACTTTTTGAAATCAGCCCAGGCTGACATCAGAGAGACCGTATAATTTTATTTCTTCTAGGAAAACCTTAAAACCGAGTGAAAAATTCTTACGGCTTTTTGAAAACTCAAAATTCGATTCTGCCAAAGCCATTATGTTACATTAATATCGTTAATAGTTTTGACTTTCAGAAATCAGCCCGGGCTGACATCGGAGAGGCTGTATAATTTTTTTTCTTCTAGAAAACCCTAAAACCGAGTGAAAAATTCTTACGCCTTTTTGAAAACTAAAAATTGAATCTGCCGTAGCCAAAATGTTCTATTTACATCGTTATGACTTTTGAATTTTTGAAATCATCCCAGGCTGACATCAGAGAGGCCGTATAATTTTTTTTATTCTTGGAAAACTCTAAAACCGAGTGAAAAATTCTTACGGCTTTTTGAAAACTCAAAATTGGACTATGCCAAAGCCAGTATGTTAAATTTACACCGTTACGACTTTTGACTTTCAGAAATTTGCCCGGGCTGACATCAAAGATGCCGTATAATTTTTTTCTTCTTGGAAAACCGTAAAACCGAGTGAAGAATTCTTACTACTTTTTGAAAACTCAAAATTGGAATTTGTCAAAGCCAATATATTACATTTACACCGTTATGACTTTTCACTTTCAGAAATCAGCCCGATTTGACATCATAGAAGTCGTATAATTTTATTTCTTCTAGGAAAACCCTAAAACCGAGTGAAAAATTCTTACGTCTTTTTGAAAACTCAAATTGGAATCTGCCAAAGCCAATATGTTACATTTACACCAGTTATGACTTTGACTTTCAGAAATCATCCGGGCTGACATCGGAGAGGCCGTATAATTTTTTTTCTTCTAGGGAAAACCGTAAAACCGAGTGAAAAATTCTTACGCCTTTTTGAAAACTAAAAATTTGAATCTGCCGAAGCCAAAATGTTCTATTTACACCGTTATGACTTTTGACTTTTTGAAATCAGCCCAGGCTGACATCAGAGAGGCCGTATAAATTTTTTTATTCTCGAAAAACCATAAAATCGAGTGAAAAATTCTTACGGCTTTTTGAAAACTCAAAATTGGATTATGCCAAAGCCAGTATGTTACATTCACACCGTTACGACTTTTGACTTTCAGAAATCAGCCCGGGATCAAATCAAAGAGGCCGTATAATTTTTTTTCTTCTAGGAAAACCCTAAAACCGAGTGAAGAATTCTTACGGCTTTTTGAAACTCAAAATTGGAATCTTTCAAAGCCAATATATTACATTTACACCGTTATGACTTTTGACTTTCATAAATCAGCCCGATCTGACATCATAGAGGTCGTATAATTTTATTTCTTCTAGGAAAACCCTAAAACCGAGTGAAAAATTCTTACGGCTTTTTGAAAACTCGAAATTGGAATCTGCCAAAGCCAATATGTTACATTTACACCGTTATGACTTTTGACTTTCAGAAATCAGCCCGATCTGACATCATAGAGGCCGTATAATTTTATTTCTTCTAGGAAAACCTTAAAACCGAGTGAAAAATTCTTACCGCTTTTTGAAAACTCAAAATTGGAATCTGCCAAAGCCAATATGTTACATTTACACCGTTATGACATTTGACTTTCATAAATCAGCCCGGGCTGACATCAGAGAGGCCGTATAATTTTTTTTCTTCTAGGAAAACCCTAAAACCGAGTGAAAAATTCTTACGCCTTTTTGAAAACTCAAAATTTGAATCTGCCGAAGCCAATATGTACATTACACCGTTATGACATTTGACTTTTCATAAATCAGCCCGGGCTGACATCAGAGAGGCCGTATAATTTTTTTTCTTCTAGGAAAACCCTAAAACGAGTGAAAAATTCTTACGCCTTTTTGAAAAACTCAAATTGGAATTCTGCCAAAGCCAATATGTTACATTTACACCGTTATGACATTTGACTTTCATAAATCAGCCCGGGCTGACATCAGAGAGGCCGTATAATTTTTTTTCTTCTAGGAAAACCCTAAAACCGAGGTGAAAAATTCTTACGCCTTTTTGAAAACTCAAAATTGGAATCTGCCAAGCCAATATGTTACATTTACACGTTATGACATTTGACTTTCATAAATCAGCCCGGGCTGACATCAGAGAGGCCGTATAATTTTTTTTCTTCTAGGAAAACCCTAAAACCGAGTGAAAAATTCTTACGCCTTTTTGAAAACTCAAAATTGGAATCTGCCAAAGCCAATATGTTACATTTACACCGTTATGACATTTGACTTTCATAAATCAGCCCGGGCTGACATCAGAGAGGCCGTATAATTTTTTTTCTTCTAGGAAAACCCTAAAACCGAGTGAAAAATTCTTACGCCTTTTTGAAAACTCAAAATTGGAATCTGCCAAAGCCAATATGTTACATTTACACCGTTATGACATTTGACTTTCATAAATCAGCCCGGGCTGACATCAGAGAGGCCGTATAATTTTTTTTCTTCTAGGAAAACCCTAAAACCGAGTGAAAAATTCTTACGCCTTTTTGAAAACTCAAAATTGGAATCTGCCAAAGCCAATATGTTACATTTACACCGTTATGACATTTGACTTTCATAAATCAGCCCGGGCTGACATCAGAGAGGCCGTATAATTTTTTTTCTTCTAGGAAAACCCTAAAACCGAGTGAAAAATTCTTACGGCTTTTTGAAAACTCAAAATTGGAATCTGTCAAAGCCAATATGTTACATTTACACCGTTATGACATTTGACTTTCAGAAATCAGCCCGATCTGACATCATAGATGCCGTATAATTTTATTTCATCTAGGAAAACCCTAAAACCCAGTGAAAAATTCTTACGGCTTTTTGAAAACTCAAAATTGGAATCTGCCAAAGCCAATATGTTACATTTATACCGTTATGACATTTGACTTTCAGAAATATGCCCGGGCTGACATCAGAGAGGCCGTATAATTTTTTTTCTTCTAGGAAAACCCTAAAACCGAGTGAAAAATTCTTACGCCTTTTTGAAAACTAAAAATTGGAATCTGCCGAAGCCAATATGTTACTATTTACACCGTTATGACATTTGACTTTATGAAATCAGCCCAGGGCTGACATCAGAGAGGCCGTATAATTTTTTTTCTTCTAGGAAAACCTAAAACCGAGTGAAAAATTCTTACGGCCTTTTTGAAAACTCAAATTGGAATCTGCCAAAGCCAATATGTTACATTTACACCGTTATGACATTTGACTTTCATAAATCAGCCCGGGCTGACATCAGAGAGGCCGTATAATTTTTTTTCTTCTAGGAAAACCCTAAAACCGAGTGAAAAATTCTTACGCCTTTTTGAAAACTCAAAATTGGAATCTGCCAAAGCCAATATGTTACATTTACACCGTTATGACATTTGACTTTCATAAATCAGCCCGGGCTGACATCAGAGAGGCCGTATAATTTTTTTTCTTCTAGGAAAACCCTAAAACCGAGTGAAAAATTCTTACGCCTTTTTGAAAACTCAAAATTGGAATCTGCCAAAGCCAATATGTTACATTTACACCGTTATGACATTTGACTTTCATAAATCAGCCCGGGCTGACATCAGAGAGGCCGTATAATTTTTTTTCTTCTAGGAAAACCCTAAAACCGAGTGAAAAATTCTTACGCCTTTTTGAAAACTCGAAATTGGAATCTGCCAAAGCCAATATGTTACATTTACACCGTTATGACATTTGACTTTCAGAAATCAGCCCGGGCTGACATCAGAGAGGCCGTATAATTTTTTTTCTTCTAGGAAAACCCTAAAACCGAGTGAAAAATTCTTACGCCTTTTTGAAAACTCAAAATTGGAATCTGCCAAAGTCCAATATGTTACATTTATACCGTTATGACAGTTTGACTTTCAGAAATCAGCCCGGGCTGACATCAGGTGAGGCCGTATAATTTTTTTCTTCTAGAAAACCCTAAACCGAGTGAAAAATTCTTACGCCTTTTTGAAAACTCAAAATTGAATCTGCCAAAGCCAAATATTTACTATTTACACCGTTATGACATTTGACTTTCATGAAATCAGCCCAGGCTGACATCAGAGAGGCCGTATAATTTTTTTCTTCTAGGAAAACCTAAAACCGAGTGAAAAATTCTTACGGCTTTTTGAAAACTCAAAATTGGAATCTGCCAAGCCAATATGTTACATTTATACCGTTATGAGTTTTGACTTTCAGAAATCAGCCCGGGCTGACATCGGAGAGGCCGTATAATTTTTTTTCTTCTAGAAAACCCTAAACCGAGTGAAAAATTCTTACGCCTTTTTGAAAACTAAAAATTTGAATCTGCCGAAGCCAAATATGTTCTATTTACACCGTTATGACATTTTGACTTTTTGAAATCAGCCCAGGCTGACATCAGAGAGGCCGTATAATTTTTTTTTATTCTGGAAAACCTCTAAAACCGAGTGAAAAATTCTTACGGCTTTTTGAAAACTCAAAATTGGAATATGCCAAAGCCAGTATGTTACATTTACACCGTTACGACTTTTGACTTTCAGAAATCAGCCCGGGCTGACATCAAAGAGGCCGTATAATTTTTTTTCTTCTTAGGAAAACCCTAAAACCGAGTGAAGAATTCTTACGGCTTTTTGAAAACTCAAAATTGGAATCTTGTCAAAGCCAATATATTACATTTACACCGTTATGACTTTTCACTTTCAGAAATCAGCCCGATTTGACATCATAGAAGTCGTATAATTTTATTTCTTCTAGGAAAACCCTAAAACCGAGTGAAAAATTCTTACGTCTTTTTGAAAACTCAAATTGGAATCTGCCAAAGCCAATATGTTACATTTACACCATTATGACTTTGACTTTCAGAAATCATCCCGGGCTGACATCGGAGAGGCCGTATAATTTTTTTTTCTTCTGGGAAAACCGTAAAACCGAGTGAAAAATTCTTACGCCTTTTTGAAAACTAAAAATTTGAATCTGCCGAAGCCAAAATGTTCTATTTACACCGTTATGACTGTTGACTTTTTGAAATCAGCCCAGGCTGACATCAGAGAGGCCGTATAAATTTTTTTATTCTCGAAAACCATAAAATCGAGTGAAAAATTCTTACGGCTTTTTGAAAACTCAACATTGGATTATGCCAAAGCCAGTATGTTATATTCACACCGTTACGACTTTTGACTTTCAGAAATCAGCCCGGGATCAAATCAAAGAGGCCGTATAATTTTTTTTCTTCTAGGAAAACCCTAAAACCGAGTGAAGAATTCTTACGGCTTTTTGAAACTCAAAATTGGAATCTTTCAAAGCCAATATATTACATTTACACCGTTATGACTTTTGACTTTCATAAATCAGCCCGATCTGACATCATAGAGGTCGTATAATTTTATTTCTTCTAGGAAAACCCTAAAACCGAGTGAAAAATTCTTACGGCTTTTTGAAAACTCGAAATTGGAATCTGCCAAAGCCAATATGTTACATTTACACCGTTATGACTTTTGACTTTCAGAAATCAGCCCGATCTGACATCATAGAGGCCGTATAATTTTATTTCTTCTAGGAAAACCTTAAAACCGAGTGAAAAATTCTTACCGCTTTTTGAAAACTCAAAATTGGAATCTGCCAAAGTCACTATGTTACATTTATACCGTTATGAGTTTTGACTTTCAGAAATCAGCCCGGGCTGACATCGGTGAGGCCGTATAATTTTTTTTCTTCTAGAAAACCCTAGAACCGAGTGAAAAATTCTTACGCCTTTTTGAAAACTAAAAATTTGAATCTGCCGAAGCCAAAATATTCTATTTACACCGTTATGACATTTGACTTTTTGAAATCAGCCCAGGCTGACATCAGAGAGACCGTATAATTTTATTTCTTCTAGGAAAACCTTAAAACCGAGTGAAAAATTCTTACGGCTTTTTGAAAACTCAAAATTCGATTCTGCCAAAGCCATTATGTTACATTTATATCGTTAATAGTTTTGACTTTCAGAAATAAGCCCGGGCTGACATCGGAGAGGCTGTATAATTTTTTTTTCTTCTAGAAAATCCTAAAACCGAGTGAATCTGCCGAAGCCAAAATGTTCTATTTACGTCGTTATGACTTTTGAATTTTTGAAATCAGACCAGGCTGACATCAGAGAGGCCGTATAATTTTTTTTATTCTTGGAAAACTCTAAAAACGAGTGAAAAATTCTTACGGCTTTTTGAAAACTCAAAATTGGACTATGCCAAAGCCAGTATGTTACATTTACACCGTTACGAGTTTTGACTTTCAGAAATTTGCCCGGGTTGACATCAAAGATGCCGTATAATTTTTTTCTTCTAGGAAAACCCTAAAACCGAGTGAAGAATTCTTACTGCTTTTTGAAAACCCAAAATTGGAATCTGTCAAAGACAATATATTACATTTACACCGTTATGACTTTTGACTTTGAGAAATCAGCCCGATCTGACATCATGGAGTCCGTATAATTTATTTCCTCTAGGAACACCCTAAAACCGAGTGAAAAATTCTTACCGCTTTTTGAAAACTCAAAATTTGAATCTGCCAAAGCCAATATGTTACATTTACACCGTTATGACTTTTGACTTTCAGAAATCAGCCCGGGCTGACATCGAAGAGGCCGTATAATTTTTTTTCTTCTAGGAAAACCCTAAAACCGAGTGAAAAATTCTTACGGCTTTTTGAAAACTCAAAATTGGAATCTGTCAAAGCCAATATGTTAAATTTACATCGTTATGACTTTTGACTTTCAGAAATCAGCCCGATCTGACATCATAGATGCCGTATAATTTTATTTCATCTAGGAAAACCCTAAAACCCAGTGAAAAATTCTTACGGCTTTTTGAAAACTCAAAATTGGAATCTGCCAAAGCCAATATGTTACATTTATACCGTTATGACTTTTGACTTTCAGAAATATGCCCGGGCTGACATCGGAGAGGCCGTATAATTTTTTTTCTTCTAGGAAAACCCTAAAACCGATTGAAAAATTCTTACGCCTTTTTGAAAACTAAAAATTTGAATCTGCCGAAGCCAAAATGTTCTATTTACACCGTTATGACTTTTGACTTTTTGAAATCAGCCCATGCTGACATCAGAGAGGCTGTATAAATTTTTTTATTCTTGGAAAACTCTAAAACCGAGTGAAAAATTCTTACGGACTTTTCGAAAACTCAAAATTGGATTATGCCAAAGCCAATATGTTACATTTACACCGTTATGACTTTTGACTTTCAGAAATCAGCCAGGGCTGACATCAAAGAGGCCGTATAATTTTTTTTCTACTGGGAAAACCCTAAAACCGAGTGAAAAATTCTTACGGCTTTTTGAAAACTCAAAATTGGAATCTGCGAAAGCCAATATGTTACATTTACACCGTTATGTCTTTTAGACTTTCAGAAATCAGCCCGGGCTGACATCAGAGAGGCCGTATAATTTTTTTTCTTCTAGGAAAACCCTATAACCTAGTGAAAAATTCTTACGCCTTTTTGAAAACTAAAAATTTGAATCTACCAAAGCCAAAATGTTCTATTTACACCGTTATGACTTTTGACTTTTAGAAATCAGCCCAAGCTGACATCAGAGAGGCCGTATAAATTTTTTTATTCTCGAAAAACCCAAAAATCGAGTGAAAAATTCTTACGGCTTTTTGAAAACTCAAAATTGGATTATGCCAAAGCCAGTATGTTACATTCACACCGTTACGACATTTTGACTTTCAGAAATCAGCCCGAGGCTGACATCAAAGAGGCCGTATAATTTTTTGTCTTCTAGGAAAACCCAAAAACCGAGTGAAGAATTCTTACGGTTTTTTGAAAACTCAAAATTGGAATTTGTCAAAGCCAATATATTACATTTACACCGTTATGACTTTTGACTTTCAGAAATCAGCCCCGATTTGACATCATAGAAGTTGTATAATTTTATTTCTTCTAGGAAAACCCTAAAACCGAGTGAAAAATTCTTACGTCTTTTTGAAAACTCAAATTGGAATCTGCCGAAGCCAAAATGTTCTATTTACACAGTTATGACTTTTGACTTTTTGAAATCAGCCCAGGCTGACATCAGAGAGGCCGTATAATTTTTTTTATTCGTGGAAAACTCAAAAACTGAGTGAAAAATTATTACGACTTTTTGAAAACTCAAAATTGGATTATGCCAAAGCCAATATGTTACATTTACACCGTTACGACTTTCAGAAATCAGCCCTGGCCTGACATCAAATAGGCCGTATAATTTTTTTTCTTCTGGGAAAACCCTAAATCCGAGTGAAAAATTCCTACGGCTTTTTGAAAACTAAAAATTGGAATCTGCGAAAGCCAATATGTTACATTTGCACCGTTATGATTTTTGACTTTCAGAAATCTGCCCGGGCTGAAATCAGAGAGGCCGTATAATTTTTTTTCTTCTAGGAAAACCCTAAAACCGAGTGAAAATTCTTACGCCTTTTTGAAAACTAAAAATTTGAATCTACCAATGCCAAAATGTTCTATTTACACCGTTATGACTTTTGACTTTTAGAAATCATCCCAGGCAGACATCAGAGAGGCCGTATAAATTTTTTTATTCTCGAAAACCATAAAACCGAGTGAAAAATTCTTACGGCTTTTTGAAAACTCAAAATTGGATTATGCCAAAGCCAGTATGTTACATTCACACCGTTACGACTTATGACTTTCAGAAATCAGCCCGGGCTGAAATCAAAGAGGCCGTATAATTTTTTTTCTTCTAGGAAAACCCTAAAACCGAGTGAAGATTTCTTACGGCCTTTTGAAAACTCAAAATTGGAATCTTTCAAAGCCAATATATTACATTTACACCGTTATGACTTTTGACTTTCAGAAATCAGCCCGATCTGACATCATAGAGGCCGTATAATTTTATTTCTTCTTGGAAAACCCTAAAACCGAGTGAAAAATTCTTACGGCTTTTTGAAAACTCGAAATTGGAATCTGCCAAAGCCAATATGTTACATTTACACCGTTATGACTTTTGACTTTCAGAAATCAGCCCGATCTGACATCATAGAGGCCGTATAATTTTATTTCTTCTTGGAAAACCTTAAAACCGAGTGAAAAATTCTTATGGCTTTTTGAAAACTCAAAATTGGAATCTGCCAAAGCCAATATGTTACATTTACACCGTTATGACTTTTGACTTTCAGAAATCAGCCTATGTTACATTTACACCGTTATGACTTTTGACTTTCAGAAATCAGCCCGGGCTGACATTGGAGAGGCCGTATAATTTTTTTTCTTCTAGGAAAACCCTAAAACCGAGTGAAAAATTCTTACGGCTTTTTGTAAACTCAAATTTGGAATCTGCAAAGTAAAAATGTTAAATATACACCGTTATGACTTTTGACTTTCAGAAATCAGCCCGATCTGACATCATAGAGGCCGTATAATTTTATTTCTTCTAGGAAAACCTTAAAACCGAGTGAAAAATTCTTACGGCTTTTTGAAAACTCAAAATTCGATTCTGCCAAAGCCATTATGTTACATTTATATCGTTAATAGTTTTGACTTTCAGAAATAAGCCCGGGCTGACATCGGAGAGGCTGTATAATTTTTTTTCTTCTAGAAAATCCTAAAACCGAGTGAAAAATTCTTACGCCTTTTTGAAAACTAAAAATTTGAATCTGCCGAAGCCAAAATGTTCTATTTACGTCGTTATGACTTTTGAATTTTTGAAATCAGCCCAGGCTGACATCAGAGAGGCCGTATAATTTTTTTTATTCTTGGAAAACTCTAAAACCGAGTGAAAAATTCTTACGGCTTTTTGAAAACTCAAATTGGATTATGCGAAAGCCAATATGTTACATTTACACCGTTATGTCTTTTGACTTTCAGAAATCAGCACGGGCTGACATCAGAGAGGCCGTATAATTTTTTTTCTTCTAGGAAAACCCTATAACCGAGTGAAAAATTCTTACGCCTTTTTCAAAACTAAAAATTGGATTATCCAAAGCCAATATGTTACATTTACACCGTTATGACTTTTGACTTTCAGAAATCAGCCCGGGCAGACATCAAAGAGGCCGTATAATTTTTTGTCTTCTAGGAAAACCCTAAAACCGAGTGAAGAATTCTTACGGTTTTTGAAAACTCAAAATTGGAATCTGTCTAAGCCAATATATTACATTTACACCGTTATGAATTTTGACTTTCAGAAATCAGCCCGATCTGACATCATAGAGGCCGTATAATATTTTTTTTCTTCTAGGAAAACCCTAAAACCGAGTGAAAAATTCTTACGTCGTTTTGAAAACTAAAAAATTGAATCTGCCGAAGCCAAAATGTTCTATTTACACAGTTATGACTTTTGAATTTTTGAAATCAGCCCAAGCTGACATCAGAGAGGCCGTATAATTTTTTTATTCTTGGAAAACTCTAAAACGAGTGAAATTTTTTTACGACTTTTTGAAAACTCAAAATTGGATTAGGCCAAAGCCAATATGTTACATTTACACCGCTACGACTTTTGACTTTCCGAAATCAGCCCGGGCTGACGTCAAAGAGGCCGTATAATTTTTTTTCTTCTAGGAAAACCCTAAAACTGAGTGAAAAATTCTTACGGCTTTTTGAAAACTCAAAATTGGAATCTGCGAAAGCCAATATGTTACATTTACACCGTTATGACTTTTGACTTTCAGAAATCAGCCTGGGCGGACATCAGAGAGGCCGTATAATTTTTTTTCTTATAGGAAAACCCTATAACCGAGTGAAAAATTCTTAAGCCTTTTTGAAAACTAAAAATTTGAATCTGCCTAAGCCAAAATGTTCTATTTACACCGTTATGACTTTTGACTTTTAGAAATCAGCCCAGGCTGACATCAGAGAGGTCGTATAATTATTTTTATTCTAGGAAAACCCTAAAATCGAGTGAAAAATTCTTACGGTTTTTGAAAACTCAAAATTGGAATCTGTCAAAGCCAATATATTACATTTACACCGTTATGAATTTTGACTTTCAGAAATCAGCCCGATCTGACATCATAGAGGCCGTATATTTTTTTTTCTTCTAGGAAAACCCTAAAACCGAGTGAAAAATTCTTACGTCTTTTTGAAAACTAAAAAATTGAATCTGCCGAAGCCAAAATGTTCTATTTACACAGTTATGACTTTTGACTTTTTGAAATCAGCCCAAGCTGACATCAGAGAGGCCGTATAATTTTTTTTATTCTTGGAAAACTCTAAAACGAGTGAAATTTTTTTACGACTTTTGGAAAACTCAAAATTGGATTAGGCCAAAGCCAATATGTTACATTTACACCGCTACGACTTTTGACTTTCAGAAATCAGCCCGGGCTGACGTCAAAGAGGCCGTATAATTTTTTTTCTTCTAGGAAAACCCTAAAACTGAGTGAAAAATTCTTACGGCTTTTTGAAAACTCAAAATTGGAATCTGCGAAAGCCAATATGTTACATTTACACCGTTATGACTTTTGACTTTCAGAAATCAGCCTGGGCGGACATCAGAGAGGCCGTATAATTTTTTTTCTTATAGGAAAACCCTATAACCGAGTGAAAAATTCTTAAGCCTTTTTGAAAACTAAAAATTTGAATCTGCCTAAGCCAAAATGTTCTATTTACACCGTTATGACTTTTGACTTTTAGAAATCAGCCCAGGCTGACATCAGAGAGGTCGTATAATTATTTTTATTCTAGGAAAACCCTAAAATCGAGTGAAAAATTCTTACGGCTTTTTGAAAACTCAAAATTGGAATATGCCAATGCCAATATGTTACATTTACACCGTTACGACTTGTGACTTTCAGAAATCAGCCCGGGCTGACATCAAAGAGGCAGTATAATTTTTTTTCTTCAGGGAAAACCCAAAGACCGAGTGAAAAAATCTTACGGCTTTTTGAAAACTCAAAATTGGAATCCGCCAAAGCCAATATTTTACATTTTCACCGTTATGACTTTTGACTTTCAGAAATCAGCCCGGTCTGACATCATAGAGGCCGTATAATTTTATTTCTTCTAGGAAAACCCTAAAACCGAGTGAAAAATTCTTACGGCTTTTTGAAAACTCAAAATTGGAATCTGCCAAGGCCAATATGTTACATTTATACCGTTATGACTTTTGAATTTCAGAAATCTTCCGGGCTGACATCGGAGAGGCCGTATAATTTTTTTTCTTCTAGGAAAACCCTAAAACGAGTGAAAAATTCTTACCCCTTCTTGAAAACTAAAAATTTGAATCTGCCGAAGCCAAAATGTTCTATTTTCACCGTTATGACTTTTGACTTTTTGAAATCAGCCCAAGCAGACATCAGAGAGGCCGTATAATTTTTTTATTCTTGGAAAACTCTAAAACCGATTGAAAAATTCTTACGGCTTTTTGAAAATTCAAAATTGGATTATGCCAAAGCCAATATGTTACATTTACACCGTTACGACTTTTGACTTTCAGAAATCAGCCCGGGCTGACATCAAAGACGCTGTATAATTTTTTTTCTTCTAGGAAAACCCTAAAACCGAGTGAAAAATTCTTACGGCTTTTTGAAAACTCAAAATTGGAATCTGCGAAAGCCAATATGTTACATTTACACCGTTATGACTTTTGACTTACAGAAATCAGCCCGGGCTGACATCAGAGTGGCCATATAATTTTTTTTCTTCTTGGAAAACCCTATAACCGAGTGAAAAATTCTTACGCCTTTTTGAAAACTAAAAATTTGAATCTACCAAAGCCAAAATGTTCTATTTACACCGTTATGACTTTTGACTTTTAGAAATCAGCCCAGGCTGACATCAGAGAGGCCATATAATTTTTTTTGTTCTCGGAAAACCCTAAAACCGAGTGAAAATTCTTACGGCTTTTTGAAAACTCAAAATTGGATTATGCCAAAGCCAGTATGAAACATTCACACCGTTACGACTTTTGACTTTCAGAAATCAGCCCGGGCTGACATCAAAGAGGTCGTATAATTATTTTTCTTCTAGGAAAACCCTAAAACCGAGTGAAGAATTCTTACAGCTTTTGAAAACTCAAAATGGGAATCTGTCAAAGTCAATATATTACATTTACAGCGTTATGACTTTTGACTTTCAGAAATCAGCCCGATCAGACATCATAGAGGACATATAATTTTATTTCTTCTAGGAAAACCTTAAACCGAGTGTAAAATTCTTACGGCTTTTTGAAAACTCAAAATTGGAATCTGCCAAAGCCAATATGTTACATTTACACCGTTATGACATTTGAATTTCAGAAATCAGCCCGGGCTGACATCGTAGAGGTCGTATAATTTTTTTTCTACTAGGAAAACCCTAAAACCGAGTAAAAAATTCTTACGCCTTTTTGAAAACTAAAAATTTGAATCTGCCGAAGCCAAATGTTCTATTTACACCCTTATGACTTTTGACTTTTTGAAATCAGCCGAGGCTGACAACATAGAGGCCGTATAATTTTTTTTATTCTTGGAAAACTCTAAAACCGAGTGAAAAGTCTTACGGCTTTTTGAAAACTCAAATTGGATTATGCCAAAGCTAGTATGTTACATTCACACCGTTACGACTTTTGACTTTCAGAAATCTGCCCGGGCTGACATCAAAGAGGCCGTATAATTTTTTTTCTTCTAGGAAAACCCTAAACCGATTGAAGTTCTTACGGCTTTTTGAAAACTCAAAATTGGAATCTGTCAAAGCCAATATATTACATTTACACCGTTATGACTTTTGACTTTGAGAAATCAGCCCGATCTGACATCATAGAGGCCGTATAATTTTATTTCTTCTAGGAAAACCCTAAAACCGAGTGAAAAATTCTTACGGCTTTTTGTAAACTCAAATTGGATTCTGTCAAAGTCAATATGTTAAATTAACACCGTTATGAATTTTGACTTTCAGAAATCCGCCCGATCTGACATCATAGAGGCCGTATAATTTTATTTCATCTAGGAAAACCTTAAACCGAGTGAAAAATTCTTACCGCTTTTGAAAACTCAAAATTGGAATCTGCCAAAGTCACTATGTTACATTTATACCGTTATGAGTATTGACTTTCAGAAATCAGCCCGGGCTGACATCGGTGGAGGCCGTATAATTTTTTTTCTTCTAGAAAACCCTCAGAACCGAGTGAAAAATTCTTACGCCTTTTTGAAAACTAAAAATTTGAATCTGCCGAAGCCAAAATATTCTATTTACACCGTTATGACATTTGACTTTTTGAAATCAGCCCAGGCTGACATCAGAGAGACCGTATAATTTTATTTCTTCTAGGAAATCTTAAAACCGAGTGAAAAATTCTTACGGCTTTTTGAAAACTCAAAATTCGATTCTGCCAAGCCATTATGTTACATTTATATCGTTAATAGTTTGACTTTCAGAAATAAGCCCGGGCTGACGCGGAGAGGCTGTATAATTTTTTTTCTTCTAGAAAATCCTAAAACCGAGTGAAAAATTCTACGCCTTTTTGAAACTAAAATTTGCATTGAATCTGCCGAAGCCAAAATGTTCTATTTACGTCTTATGGACTTTTGAATTTTTGAAATCAGCCCAGGCTAGGCATCAGAAGAGCCGTATAATTTTTTTATTTCACTTAGGGGAAAAACCTCTAAACCCGATGTGAGTAAACAATTCTTACGCTCCTTTGAAAACTCAAATTGGACTATGCAAAGCCAGTATGTTAGCATTAACAACCGATTACGAGTTTTGACTTTCGAGAAAATGTGCCCGGGCCTGTACATCAAATATGCCGTATAATTTTTGTCTTCTAGAAAAACCCTAAAACCGA
>CAJQUN010000623.1:0-276056 GCA_907163345.1 Haberlea rhodopensis | reverse complement strand
GTGATTCACAATTCATTAAACATGCAATTACAGATACACCCTAAACATCTAATCTGACTTTCACAACCTTGCTATCAATCACAGATAGCTCAAATGCCTTAGCATTTATTTTACCATCCTTCATTATACTTACAGACATCTCAAGTGTCTTATAATGAATACATGATTCTACAAACCTAGACATCTCAAATGTCTTACGAAGAATACATGATTTTACGATCTTCCCAGGCATCTCAAATGCCACTATATAAATCAATAAACCCAGTACCCCATATATCATGCAAGAGTCATCCTACTCTAGTGTCACGCACGCTACAAGCGGCGATATCAAGATTTGGGTCATTCCTTGGCTATATCAACATATTATGTATAACCATACGCAAAACATTCAATGCAATCAAAAACACCTTATGCATTTCACATATATTAGTAATGCTCGTACGTCGCACGTACCTTAAATCTCCGAAGTCCGAGCCAAGCCTTGCTCGAGTTCCATGCCCCGAGGAATGATGTGCTAACACGATAAACAATTCACCAATAATTTACGAACATGTACCTATGCTCAAGCACACCCATATCCCTCACAACATTGTCAATACACGACAATTATCCTCTTAAAAGACCCGGGGCAGGGTACATGCAGGGAAGGAAATAAATGAGACAATCGAAATTTTTTCAAGAATGCCCTACAAATCGAACCTTAATCTCACAATTTCGAACCCAATAAAATACCATAATTCATCTAAAATGTCAATTAATCATCCAAGCAAGAATCAACATCCCACATGCCAAACCCCCATTTGAAATCCAAACCCTAAATTCGAACCCAAACACCTTTAAATTCGAAAACCCTAAAATTTCAAATTCGAACCAAGCTTCTCAATCACGATCTCAATCAAGCATCATAATACACCTAAGACATGAATAATCCATCAATTGCAAGAAATCACCTTTGCCAAAACCCCCAATAATTCGAAATTTAATCCCTACGAAATTCGGGAAATTCGAAACAATAAAGGCATGGAATACATGAAAAAGACGAACAAGGGTTAGGGAGATTACCCAACGAAATCGGAAGCAAAACAACCGAAAATCGAAGAACCCTAGAAATTGGGGATCGACGCTTACCAGCAAAATCGACTCCCAACACGCGACGAAACCTTCAATTGATGAGAGGGAAAGAAGCGCCTCGTCGAGACGAAGAGTGGGTAGGTCGCACGCCCCGAACGGCGGCCGGACGGCGGCGGGCGGAGCGCTTTTGCGCGCGGCTCGCTGTAGCAGCGGGAAAATCGCACGCGGGAGAGAGGGAAGGAATTGGGGCTGAAATAAATTATACTAAAATCTCGGGTTCAACTTGTATTTATAGCAAAATACCCCGAAAAATTAATAGCCCCACAAATACATCATGATTCCTTAAAAATCATCTGTTTTCAAAAACTCTCTCTCTAACTCCAAAATCCTCTACCGGTGCTCACACAGCACCCGAGATTCCGAGACACATCAAAAACCCAACTCTTAGGTTTTACACCGTAATGTGAATACAATCTCAACCTCTGGATCCAACGATCCCAACTGCCCAAATAAACGAGCCCAGAAGCCCAACCCTCGATTAAATCCAAATCGCCACGTAAAACCACTTTAGGGATTATTAATACTACGGGATTAACACCTATAATCCCTGGTCATCACAATATCCCCCACTAAAAGAATTTCGTCCTCGAAATTAGCACTGGTGTATCACGTAACACCCAGGCTACACAACAACATGAAGCCATAACCTCGATTCTTGACCATATCAGAATCGTATTAATAAACGCGAGGATACTTACCTCTCATCTAACTCTGAAACAGAGCGACATACCAAAACCAACATAACACCCAAGAGGTAAAACGTACCTCGATGCGGGTCATCCCAAAAGTCAGCCTCTCATGACTGCGAAACAACTGATACTTACGACTGTAGATCAGACAGTCATCCTTCGTTCTAATACAACAGTACGAACACATCCTGAATGACACCTCAACCGTAAGAACGTTGACCTCGTGTCAAACTCTGGAGTGGAATAGACTTCCAAATCCATCATAACGTCAAAGAGCGTCAGCACAACTCAACGCTAACAGTCCAAAAGCAGTTAGTCAACTGAACTGCAAGGATTCGAATCGCTCTTGATTCTATCGTAGATATCATCCAATGACATTTTACTAAGACTCTCGATGTCTAACATACATCGTTACGAGGGAAACACTAGTACAACCACGGTGTACACATACCAAACCTGGTTTCCACTTTCAAACTTCCTCCATCGAAGGAGTAGTCGCCTCATTGCAACTTAATTTGGGCAACTCACGGCCACAAATTCAAACAAAAGACATCTCACAAGATGTCCACCTCCGGATGTTCCAAGAATCACGTCCTGATCATAAATAACAACCGAGACTCCGCAGAGTTTAAATTCTTAAGGGGCATGCAATAAACCCATTGCATCCTCAACGCTTGTGTCGTCAGCGACACTCAACCAATCCGAAATCCTGCCATCCCTTGAAAATCCTCGGATTTAACAATCCAAACTTGGGAAGGCTGTCGCATAACTCGAAGGAAAACACCAACAAGGGAAATACCTTAACCCTCACAAGAAAATCCCTCCTCAAGGGAGTCAACTAACTTCACGATCATTCCTCATAATCATCGTGCCATGGAGATTCCCAATCTCAAGGTGTTCCATATCTCTCATCAGAGATTTAACCATCCAAAAATAGCATAACTCTATGCTTAACAGAGGAAATCAATAACTGGCATCCGTATACTCACCGGTATACCTGCCTAAGCACTGATGTCACATGCATACTCAATGCACTCGGCTCGGGTATCTACCACATATCCCTAAGCCCCAAACACAACCGTCAATTCTGAGTCATTCCTTACTCAGTGGAGGATGAAAATCGACGATTAACAATACACGGTGTGATTCCCAAAATCAACACCACTTGCAAACTTACCGAATCTTTCAAGATTCCCAAATAGGTATAATACTACCTCCTTCCTCGCAAGGGAAGTGCCATCGAACTCGAGATCCACAAGTCTCGAACCATCGTTCGGAAAAACTGGATACAATAACACCCATTGTATCCCAATACACGGGTTCCTTTAGATTGAGTCAATAACAACCTGATGACTCTCTTGTTGGTACTCCAACATCCTGAGCTGTCCCAGACAAGTCTCCAAGATTAAACATAAACGTATACACGTTTCAGCGAGGCACGCACAACCTAAATGACATGGTGACTACTAGAGTCCACCACAATCCACATCGTATCACCTTACGATTTGCCAAACTTGGTTCCAACGAGCAGTGTAACGGCTCTAGCAAGCCCATCATGGTGCTACACACACGCGGCAGACAACCTAGTCTCTGCCTCTCTTTAGGTTTACCTCAAACCTACCAATAAGACGGACGTTTCCACATGGTATAACATACTATGGGAGGAAAACTCAATAGAGTAGTGGTCTTTATCCAACATTCCTCAATGCCGATACACCCTGGACAACCCAATGTCCCTATGTACTTAACATAAACCTGATCCTACTCCCTTAGGACCCATCCTACACCCTCAAGGGTGGTGTGACCATGTCCACCACATGTCACATCGACAGAAAGCGCGTACTTTCCTCCATGATTACTCCTGTCGTCAAATCACATGGCCAAAAGCCACTCCAACGAGCATACCTCAAGGGTATCACCACTCGTAAAATGATTACCCCCAAACATAAGCTGCGGTACAATCACATGTACAGCGCATCCATCCATTCCTCGAGCAACCCGCTCGGTATAAGGGTCACGTCCATCGGTGTCGCACACACCACCTTGTGCTCGGTACTGGCACCCAAGGCATACCACAGAATACGTATACTCAACGCATCGATCATCGTAACGATGATGCATGTCTAATAAGACATCTCCTACACTATCGTCATCGTCATCCCGTGACGACACATGCCAACTCATGGCATCTAAAACATTGCCCACTAGTGACGATACATGTACATCAGCGTATGTCATCCACTCTCATGCTAGTAAAATAGGCATAATAAAACATGTATATCAATGCATGCCAGCTACAATAAAGCTAATAAATAGCAATATCTCATACCTCATCGCTAGCAATATAGCGTCATACCTGTCTCCGTCGCTCAAAAAATAGTGCGTAATCAGCACCCATCGCTCGAAGGCGGCAAAATCCTGTGCTGAGTACATAGCGGCAAATCCCTCGCTATAGAATCGACGGCATGACACCTCGTCATATAATAAGTGGCATGAAACCTCGCTATACACCTGAGTATGAATCATCGTCCACATAGTAGCGGAAAGAGGCATCGCTATCAATACACCTGGCGGAATGAACCATCGCCAATCAATATAGCGGAATGAACCATCGCTATAAATACCCCTGGCGGAATGAACCATCGCCAATCAACATAGCGGAATGAACCGTCGCTATAAATACACCTGGCGGAATGAACCATCGCCAATAGATATAGCGGAAAGAACCATCGCTATAAATACACCTGGCGGAATGAACCCATCGCCAATCAATATAGCGGAATGAACCGTCGCTATAAATACACCTGGCGGAATGAAACCATCGCCAATAGATATAGCGGAATGAACCGTCGCTATAAATACACCTGGCGGAATGAACCATCGCCAATAGATATAGCGGAATTGAACCGTCGCTATAAACCGTGTCCTCATAGAGAAATGAATATAAATCGACACAGCGGGACACATCACCGCTATCATCGTGTCATCACAAAGGAATGAATCATTCATCCTAACAAGCGGCATCTCATCCTCGCTTCTTCATACAAGCGGTCCTATCATCCTCGCTGTATGGCATTACCCCCCGCCTCCATGTGCAAGCGAGCATCCCCGCCCCGCTCCACATTTTAGCGTACAAGCATAAGCTTCTTCATACAAGCGGTATATCATCCTCGCTTCGTATGGAATACCCCGCCTCCATGTGCAAGCGAGCATCCCGCCCGCTCCACATTTTTAGCGGTCAAGCGTAAGTATAAAAATTCTCACTGTCATAAGCAGGACTCCTGGAATGTATAATCATCATCCCTTTTTATACTCCATATTTCCTGTAACCTGCAACCATCAAGGGTTAACAACAATAGCCATATACGCTATGCATCCACATTCAATTCGTAATAAAACACATTATGAGAATGTATGGTTTCACAAATAAATGTCATGATAACCTTCTTTAAATCCTTATTTCATCCTGAGCCCTTATCATTAGTACATTTAATGCTTCTTGCTACTCCAGGAAAGCGGAATTCTTCCTCGCTTCCACTGGACTTTAGCGTTGCTACTCCATGTAAGCGGAACTCTTCATCGCTTCCAATGGACTTTAGCGTTGCTACTCCATATAAGCGGGACTCTTCATCGCTTCATATGGACTTTAGCATAAGCCATTAAAATCCTTACTAAGATAACTTTGACTCAAGACATGCATATGCAAAACAATGCACAATAACATATATCATAACCTCAATGCACCACTTTGCATTCATCATGTGTCAACAAGACAACGTAAAATACATGTTACCTCGGAAATATCCCTTTATCTGATTTCTTAAAACCAGCTTCCTTGGCACATAACACACGGAGTGCCAGACATCCCCATAAATGTCATCCTATCGTGTTCCACACGATTCCTGCAACCACAATGGTTAGCAATACCACTTTTCATATCATAATAGCACATAAACAATTTGCTATGTCATACAACATTAATGCCATCATGCATAAATATGTGCTATCAATAACTTCCTAGGCCCTTAACAGCCCCAATGAGCAACCACTGCTCTGATACCACTAATGTAAGGACCCCAAGCCCTTAAAACCTTGATTAGTGTATTAACCACTATGTGTGGTACATGCTTTCTATAAATGTCAATCGGGAAGCTCTGATGATACTTAATCATTGCCTGTCAATAAAAGACTCATATGTTTGCCCTTTACCAACCCCTTGGTGCCACTTTTCACATTGTAAACTTTTACAAAAAATTTGGGCAGAGTCTCCCCATAAATAGAGCTATCCCAAAACAGAGTACAACACATAACAAAATTCCCGGCCAGGGAACACATAATACTCAACAGAAAGCAGTAATACAAGTAGATTCCCAGCCAGGGAAGACACCACACATATGTCAACAAAAGTGGGTTCCAACACCCACATAATACACCAATGACTCTCATATCATTCTAGCAATTCAACCTAATTGCATGCAACCTTAAATGAAAGAGAGAAAGGCTCATGCCTTTATATACAATCCATATACAAGTATAATCGTGCTCACATGCGAGCATCATGAATATGAATATGTATAAACCCTCAGGCGTATATATAGGTACTCTATACGATACCGTGCTCCATCAAGCCCTGGTACCCACGATCCTGGGAGTACCTCAAATCAACAGCTCGAGCTCAGCTCCATAGCCATCGATGTACCTGTCCACCTGTCCCAACAGAGACAGCCCCCAACGGGGTGAGTCATACCAATACACAAAATCCCATAATCATAATAATGAAATTCATAATTTACAACAAAGGTAAATGCTAATGAATTTAAATGATACTCCCTGGATGGCAACATCCTCATCCGGGATTCCGTGTACTGTCCCTGTTCTCACAACATCAAACTCATCAAATCTCATAAATCAGTAAATCAACACATTGATTTACACATCGCATGCCTGATCCTCGAATATCAACATATAGTGATTACAAATTCATTAAACATGCAATTACAGATATCACAATATCTAATACTGATTTCACAACCTTGCTATCAATCACAGATAGCTCAAATGCCTTAGCATTTATTTTACCAATCCTTCATTATACTTAGACATCTCAAAGTGTCTTATAATGAATACATGAGTCTACAAACCTAGACATCTCAAATGTCTTACGAAGAATACATGATTTTACGATCATTCCCAGGCATCTCAAATGCCCTAATATAATCAAATAAACCCAGTACCCCATATATCATGCAAGAGTCATCCTACTCTAGTGTCACGCACGCTACAAGCGGCGATATCAAGATTTGGGTCATTCCTTGGCTATATCAACATGTATGTATAACCATACGCAAAACATTCAATGCAATCAAAAAACACCTTATGCATTTCACATATATATAGTAATGCTCGTACGTCGCACGTACCTTAAATCTCCGAAGTCCGAGCCAAGCCTTGCTCGAGTTCCATGCCCCGAGGAATGATGTGCTAACACGATAAACAATTCACCATTATTTACGAACATGCAACCTATGCTCAAGTACACCCATATCCCTCACAACATTGTCAATACACGACAATTATCCTCTTAAAAGACCGGGGCAGGGTACATGCAGGGAAGGAAATAAATGAGACAATCGAAATTTGTTCAAGAATGCCCTACAAAAATCGAACCTTAATCTCACAATTTCGAACCCAATAAAATACCATAATTCATCTAAAATGTAAATTAATCAATCCATAGCATGAATAATCATCCCACATGCCAAACCCCCAAATTTGAAATCCAAATCCCTAAAATTCGAAACCCAAACAAGCCTTTAAATTCGAACCCTAACAATTCTTCAAATTCGAACCAAAGTTTCTCAATTCGATCTCAAACAAGCATCATAATACACCTAAGATGTGAATTAAACCATCAATGGCAAGAATCATCACCTTTGCCAAAAACCCCCCAATAATTCGAATTTAATCCCTACGAAATTGGGGAAATTCGGAAACAATAAAGGGCATGGAAATACAGGAAAAAGAACGAACAAGGGGTTAGGGAGATTACCCAACGAAATCGAAGCAAAAACAAAACGAAATCGAAGAACCCTAGAAATTGGGGATCGACGCTTACCAGCAAAATCCGACTTCCACACGCGACGAAACCTCGAATTGATGGAGGGAAAGAAGCGCCTCGTCGAGACGAAGACGGGGGTAGGTCGCACGCCCCGAACGGCTGCCGGACGGCGGCGGGCGGAGGCGGCTTTTGCGCGCGGCAGCGCTGTAGCAGCGGGAAAATCGCACGCGGAGAGAGGGAAGGAATTGGGGCTGAAAATGAAATTAATACTAAAATCTCGGGTTCAACTTGTATTTATAGCAAAAATACCCCGAAAAAATAATAGCCCCACAAATACATCATGATTCCTTAAAAATCATCTGTTTTCAAAAACTCTCTCTAACTCCAAAATCCTCTACCGGTGCTCACATAGCACCCGAGATTCCGAGACACATCAAAACCCAACTCTTAGGTTTTACACCGTAATGTGAATACAATCTCAACCTCTGGATCCAACGATCCCAACTGCCCAAATAAACGAGCCCAGAAGGCCCAATACCTCGATTAAACTCCAAATCGTCACGTAAAACCACTTTAGGGATTATTAATACTCCGGGATTAACACCTATAATCCCTGGTCATCACAGCCCGGGCTGATTTATGAAAGTCAAATGTCATAACTGTGTAAATGTAACATATTGGCTTTGGCAGATTCCAATTTTGAGTTTTCAAAAGGCGTAAGAAATTTTTCACTGGTTTTAGGGTTTTCCCTAGAAGAAAAAAAATTATACAGCCTCTCTGACGTCTGCACGGGTTGATTAATGAAAGTTAAATGTCATAACTGCGTAAATGTAACATATTGGCTTTGGCAGATTCCAATTTTGAGTTTTTAAAAAGCCGTAAGAATTTTTCACTCGGATTGTAGGGTTTTCCTAGAAGGAAAAAAATTTATACGGCCTCTCTGATGTCAACCGCCTGGCTTATTTATGAAAGTCAAATGTCATAACGGTGGTAAATGTAACATATTGGCTTTGGCTGAATTCAATTTTGAGTTTTCAAAAAGGCGTAAGAATAGTTCACCCGGTTTTAGGGTATGCCGAGAAGAAAAAAAATTACTACGGCCTCTCTGACGTCAGCCCGGGCCTGATTTATGAAAGTCAAATGTCATAACTGTGTAAAATTTAACATATTGGTTTGGCAGATTCAATTTTGGAGTGTTCAAAAAGGCGTAAGATTATTTAAACCAAAACCCCGGTTTTAGGTTTTTCCTCTAGAAGAAAAAAATTATAAACGGCCTCTCTGATGTTCAGCCTCGGGCTGCATTTATGAAAGTCAAATGTCATAATCGGTTGTAAATGTAACATATTGGCTTTGGCAGATTCCAATTTTGAGTTTTCAAAAAGGCGTAAGAATTTTTCACTCGGTTTTAGGGTTTTCCTAGAAGAAAAAAAATTATACGGCCTCTCTGATGTCAGCCCGGGCTGATTTATGAAAGTCAAATGTCATAACGGTGTAAATGTAACATATTGGCTTTGGCAGATTCCAATTTTGAGTTTTCAAAAAGGCGTAAGAATTTTTCACTCGGTTTTAGGGTTTTCCTAGAAGAAAAAAATTATACGGCCTCTCTGATGTCAGCCCGGGCTGATTTATGAAAGTCAAATGTCATAACGGTGTAAATGTAACATATTGGCTTTGGCAGATTCCAATTTTGAGTTTTCAAAAAGGCGTAAGAATTTTTCACTCGGTTTTAGGGTTTTCCTAGAAGAAAAAAAATTATACGGCCTCTCTGATGTCAGCCCGGGCTGATTTATGAAAGTCAAATGTCATAACGGTGTAAATGTAACATATTGGCTTTGGCAGATTCCAATTTTGAGTTTTCAAAAAGCGTAAGAATTTTTCACTCGGTTTTAGGGTTTTCCTACGGCCTCTCTGATGTCAGCCCGGGCTGATTTATGAAAGTCAAATGTCATAACGGTGTAAATGTAACATATTGGCTTTGGCAGATTCCAATTTTGAGTTTTCAAAAAGGCGTAAGAATTTTTCACTCGGTTTTAGGGTTTTCCTAGAAGAAAAAAAATTATACGGCCTCTCTGATGTCAGCCCGGGCTGATTTATGAAAGTCAAATGTCATAACGGTGTAAATGTAACATATTGGCTTTGGCAGATTCCAATTTTGAGTTTTCAAAAAGGCGTAAGAATTTTTCACCCGGTTTTAGGGTTTTCCTAGAAGAAAAAAAATTATACGGCCTCTCTGATGTCAGCCCGGGCTGATTTATGAAAGTCAAATGTCATAACGGTGTAAATGTAACATATTGGCTTTGGCAGATTCCAATTTTGAGTTTTCAAAAGGCGTAAGAATTTTTCACCCGGTTTTAGGGTTTTCCTAGAAGAAAAAAAATTATACGGCCTCTCTGATGTCAGCCCGGGCTGATTTATGAAAGTCAAATGTCATAACGGTGTAAATGTAACATATTGGCTTTGGCAGATTCCAATTTTGAGTTTTCAAAAAGGCGTAAGAATTTTTCACTCGGTTTTAGGGTTTTCCTAGAAGAAAAAAAATTATACGGCCTCTCTGATGTCAGCCCGGGCTGATTTATGAAAGTCAAATGTCATAACGGTGTAAATGTAACATATTGGCTTTGGCAGATTCCAATTTTGAGTTTTCAAAAAGGCGTAAGAATTTTTCACCGGTTTTAGGGTTTTCCTAGAAGAAAAAAAATTATACGGCCTCTCTGATGTCAGCCCGGGCTGATTTATGAAAGTCAAATGTCATAACGGTGTAAATGTAACATATTGGCTTTGGCAGATTCCAATTTTGAGTTTTCAAAAGGCGTAAGAATTTTTCACTCGGTTTTAGGGTTTTCCTAGAAGAAAAAAAATTATACGGCCTCTCTGATGTCAGCCCGGGCTGATTTATGAAAGTCAAATGTCATAACGGTGTAAATGTAACATATTGGCTTTGGCAGATTCCAATTTTGAGTTTTCAAAAAGGCGTAAGAATTTTTCACCGGTTTTAGGGTTTTCCTAGAAGAAAAAAAATTATACGGCCTCTCTGATGTCAGCCCGGGCTGATTTATGAAAGTCAAATGTCATAACGGTGTAAATGTAACATATTGGCTTTGGCAGATTCCAATTTTGAGTTTTCAAAAAGGCGTAAGAATTTTTCACTCGGTTTTAGGGTTTTCCTAGAAGAAAAAAAATTATACGGCCTCTCTGATGTCAGCCCGGGCTGATTTATGAAAGTCAAATGTCATAACGGTGTAAATGTAACATATTGGCTTTGGCAGATTCCAATTTTGAGTTTTCAAAAAGGCGTAAGAATTTTTCACCCGGTTTTAGGGTTTTCCTAGAAGAAAAAAATTATACGGCCTCTCTGATGTCAGCCCGGGCTGATTTATGAAAGTCAAATGTCATAACGGTGTAAATGTAACATATTGGCTTTGGCAGATTCCAATTTTGAGTTTTCAAAAAGGCGTAAGAATTTTTCACCCGGTTTTAGGGTTTTCCTAGAAGAAAAAAAATTATACGGCCTCTCTGATGTCAGCCCGGGCTGATTTATGAAAGTCAAATGTCATAACGGTGTAAATGTAACATATTGGCTTTGGCAGATTCCAATTTTGAGTTTTCAAAAAGGCGTAAGAATTTTTCACCGGTTTTAGGGTTTTCCTAGAAGAAAAAAAATTATACGGCCTCTCTGATGTCAGCCCGGGCTGATTTATGAAAGTCAAATGTCATAACGGTGTAAATGTAACATATTGGCTTTGGCAGATTCCAATTTTGAGTTTTCAAAAAGGCGTAAGAATTTTTCACCGGTTTTAGGGTTTTCCTAGAAGAAAAAAAATTATACGGCCTCTCTGATGTCAGCCCGGGCTGATTTATGAAAGTCAAATGTCATAACGGTGTAAATGTAACATATTGGCTTTGGCAGATTCCAATTTTGAGTTTTCAAAAAGGCGTAAGAATTTTTCACTCGGTTTTAGGGTTTTCCTAGAAGAAAAAAATTATACGGCCTCTCTGATGTCAGCCCGGGCTGATTTATGAAAGTCAAATGTCATAACGGTGTAAATGTAACATATTGGCTTTGGCAGATTCCAATTTTGAGTTTTCAAAAGGCGTAAGAATTTTTCACCCGGTTTTAGGGTTTTCCTAGAAGAAAAAAAATTATACGGCCTCTCTGATGTCAGCCCGGGCTGATTTATGAAAGTCAAATGTCATAACGGTGTAAATGTAACATATTGGCTTTGGCAGATTCCAATTTTGAGTTTTCAAAAAGGCGTAAGAATTTTTCACCCGGTTTTAGGGTTTTCCTAGAAGAAAAAAAATTATACGGCCTCTCTGATGTCAGCCCGGGCTGATTTATGAAAGTCAAATGTCATAACGGTGTAAATGTAACATATTGGCTTTGGCAGATTCCAATTTTGAGTTTTCAAAAGGCGTAAGAATTTTTCACCCGGTTTTAGGGTTTTCCTAGAAGAAAAAAAATTATACGGCCTCTCTGATGTCAGCCCGGGCTGATTTATGAAAGTCAAATGTCATAACGGTGTAAATGTAACATATTGGCTTTGGCAGATTCCAATTTTGAGTTTTCAAAAAGGCGTAAGAATTTTTCACCCGGTTTTAGGGTTTTCCTAGAAGAAAAAAATTATACGGCCTCTCTGATGTCAGCCCGGGCTGATTTATGAAAGTCAAATGTCATAACGGTGTAAATGTAACATATTGGCTTTGGCAGATTCCAATTTTGAGTTTTCAAAAGCCGTAAGAATTTTTCACCCGGTTTTAGGGTTTTCCTAGAAGAAAAAAAATTATACGGCCTCTCTGATGTCAGCCCGGGCTGATTTATGAAAGTCAAATGTCATAACGGTGTAAATGTAACATATTGGCTTTGGCAGATTCCAATTTTGAGTTTTCAAAAAGGCGTAAGAATTTTTCACCGGTTTTAGGGTTTTCCTAGAAGAAAAAAAATTATACGGCCTCTCTGATGTCAGCCCGGGCTGATTTATGAAAGTCAAATGTCATAACGGTGTAAATGTAACATATTGGCTTTGGCAGATTCCAATTTTGAGTTTTCAAAAAGTAAGAATTTTTCACTCGGTTTTAGGGTTTTCCTAGAAGAAAAAAAATTATACGGCCTCTCTGATGTCAGCCCGGGCTGATTTATGAAAGTCAAATGTCATAACGGTGTAAATGTAACATATTGGCTTTGGCAGATTCCAATTTTGAGTTTTCAAAAAGGCGTAAGAATTTTTCACTCGGTTTTAGGGTTTTCCTAGAAGAAAAAAAATTATACGGCCTCTCTGATGTCAGCCCGGGCTGATTTATGAAAGTCAAATGTCATAACGGTGTAAATGTAACATATTGGCTTTGGCAGATTCCAATTTTGAGTTTTCAAAAAGCCGTAAGAATTTTTCACCGGTTTTAGGGTTTTCCTAGAAGAAAAAAAATTATACGGCCTCTCTGATGTCAGCCCGGGCTGATTTATGAAAGTCAAATGTCATAACGGTGTAAATGTAACATATTGGCTTTGGCAGATTCCAATTTTGAGTTTTCAAAAAGCGTAAGAATTTTTCACCCGGTTTTAGGGTTTTCCTAGAAGAAAAAAAATTATACGGCCTCTCTGATGTCAGCCCGGGCTGATTTATGAAAGTCAAATGTCATAACGGTGTAAATGTAACATATTGGCTTTGGCAGATTCCAATTTTGAGTTTTCAAAAAGGCGTAAGAATTTTTCACCCGGTTTTAGGGTTTTCCTAGAAGAAAAAAAATTATACGGCCTCTCTGATGTCAGCCCGGGCTGATTTATGAAAGTCAAATGTCATAACGGTGTAAATGTAACATATTGGCTTTGGCAGATTCCAATTTTGAGTTTTCAAAAAGCCGTAAGAATTTTTCACTCGGTTTTAGGGTTTTCCTAGAAGAAAAAAAATTATACGGCCTCTCTGATGTCAGCCCGGGCTGATTTATGAAAGTCAAATGTCATAACGGTGTAAATGTAACATATTGGCTTTGGCAGATTCCAATTTTGAGTTTTCAAAAAGGCGTAAGAATTTTTCACCCGGTTTTAGGGTTTTCCTAGAAGAAAAAAAATTATACGGCCTCTCTGATGTCAGCCCGGGCTGATTTATGAAAGTCAAATGTCATAACGGTGTAAATGTAACATATTGGCTTTGGCAGATTCCAATTTTGAGTTTTCAAAAAGGCGTAAGAATTTTTCACCCGGTTTTAGGGTTTTCCTAGAAGAAAAAAAATTATACGGCCTCTCTGATGTCAGCCCGGGCTGATTTATGAAAGTCAAATGTCATAACGGTGTAAATGTAACATATTGGCTTTGGCAGATTCCAATTTTGAGTTTTCAAAAGGCGTAAGAATTTTTCACCGGTTTTAGGGTTTTCCTAGAAGAAAAAAAATTATACGGCCTCTCTGATGTCAGCCCGGGCTGATTTATGAAAGTCAAATGTCATAACGGTGTAAATGTAACATATTGGCTTTGGCAGATTCCAATTTTGAGTTTTCAAAAGGCCGTAAGAATTTTTCACCCGGTTTTAGGGTTTTCCTAGAAGAAAAAAATTATACGGCCTCTCTGATGTCAGCCCGGGCTGATTTATGAAAGTCAAATGTCATAACGGTGTAAATGTAACATATTGGCTTTGGCAGATTCCAATTTTGAGTTTTCAAAAAGGCGTAAGAATTTTTCACCCGGTTTTAGGGTTTTCCTAGAAGAAAAAAATTATACGGCCTCTCTGATGTCAGCCCGGGCTGATTTATGAAAGTCAAATGTCATAACGGTGTAAATGTAACATATTGGCTTTGGCAGATTCCAATTTTGAGTTTTCAAAAAGGCGTAAGAATTTTTCACCCGGTTTTAGGGTTTTCCTAGAAGAAAAAAAATTATACGGCCTCTCTGATGTCAGCCCGGGCTGATTTATGAAAGTCAAATGTCATAACGGTGTAAATGTAACATATTGGCTTTGGCAGATTCCAATTTTGAGTTTTCAAAAAGGCGTAAGAATTTTTCACCCGGTTTTAGGGTTTTCCTAGAAGAAAAAAAATTATACGGCCTCTCTGATGTCAGCCCGGGCTGATTTATGAAAGTCAAATGTCATAACGGTGTAAATGTAACATATTGGCTTTGGCAGATTCCAATTTTGAGTTTTCAAAAAGGCGTAAGAATTTTTCACCCGGTTTTAGGGTTTTCCTAGAAGAAAAAAAATTATACGGCCTCTCTGATGTCAGCCCGGGCTGATTTATGAAAGTCAAATGTCATAACGGTGTAAATGTAACATATTGGCTTTGGCAGATTCCAATTTTGAGTTTTCAAAAGCCGTAAGAATTTTTCACCCGGTTTTAGGGTTTTCCTAGAAGAAAAAAATTATACGGCCTCTCTGATGTCAGCCCGGGCTGATTTATGAAAGTCAAATGTCATAACGGTGTAAATGTAACATATTGGCTTTGGCAGATTCCAATTTTGAGTTTTCAAAAAGCCGTAAGAATTTTTCACTCGGTTTTAGGGTTTTCCTAGAAGAAAAAAAATTATACGGCCTCTCTGATGTCAGCCCGGGCTGATTTATGAAAGTCAAATGTCATAACGGTGTAAATGTAACATATTGGCTTTGGCAGATTCCAATTTTGAGTTTTCAAAAGGCGTAAGAATTTTTCACTCGGTTTTAGGGTTTTCCTAGAAGAAAAAAAATTATACGGCCTCTCTGATGTCAGCCCGGGCTGATTTATGAAAGTCAAATGTCATAACGGTGTAAATGTAACATATTGGCTTTGGCAGATTCCAATTTTGAGTTTTCAAAAGGCGTAAGAATTTTTCACCCGGTTTTAGGGTTTTCCTAGAAGAAAAAAATTATACGGCCTCTCTGATGTCAGCCCGGGCTGATTTATGAAAGTTAAATGTCATAACGATTGTAAATGATATACTAATTGTCTTTGGCAGATTCCATTTTGAAGTTTCAAAAAAGCGTAAGAATTTTCACTCGTTTTTAGGGTTTCCTAGAAGAAAAAAAATTATAACGGCATCTCTGATGTCACCCGGTTGATTTATGAAAGTCAAATGTCATAACGTGTAAATGTAAACATATTGGCTTTTGGCAGGATTCCATTTTGAGTTTTCAAAAAGCCGTAATAATATTTCACCCGGTTTTATGGTTTGCCTAGAGAAAAAAAATTATACGGCCTCTCTGATGTCCAGCCCGGCTGATTTATGAAAGTCAAAATGTCATAACGGTGTAAATGTAACAGATTGGCTTTGGCAGATTCCCATTTTGAGTTTTCAAAAAGCAGTAAGAATTTGTCACTCGGTTTTAGGGTTTTCCTAGAAGAAAAAAATTATGACCTCTCTGATGTCAACCCGGGCTGATTTATGAAAGTCAAATGTCATAACGTGTAAATGTAACATATTGGCTTTGGCAGATTCCAATTTTGAGTTTTCAAAAAGGCGTAAGAATTTTTCACCGGTTTTAGGGTTTTCCTAGAAGAAAAAAAATTATACGGCCTCTCTGATGTCAGCCCGGGCTGATTTATGAAAGTCAAATGTCATAACGGTGTAAATGTAACATATTGGCTTTGGCAGATTCCAATTTTGAGTTTTCAAAAGGCGTAAGAATTTTTCACCCGGTTTTAGGGTTTTCCTAGAAGAAAAAAAATTATACGGCCTCTCTGATGTCAGCCCGGGCTGATTTATGAAAGTCAAATGTCATAACGGTGTAAATGTAACATATTGGCTTTGGCAGATTCCAATTTTGAGTTTTCAAAAAGGCGTAAGAATTTTTCACCCGGTTTTAGGGTTTTCCTAGAAGAAAAAAAATTATACGGCCTCTCTGATGTCAGCCCGGGCTGATTTATGAAAGTCAAATGTCATAACGGTGTAAATGTAACATATTGGCTTTGGCAGATTCCAATTTTGAGTTTTCAAAAAGCGTAAGAATTTTTCACCGGTTTTAGGGTTTTCCTAGAAGAAAAAAATTATACGGCCTCTCTGATGTCAGCCCGGGCTGATTTATGAAAGTCAAATGTCATAACGGTGTAAATGTAACATATTGGCTTTGGCAGATTCCAATTTTGAGTTTTCAAAAAGCCGTAAGAATTTTTCACCCGGTTTTAGGGTTTTCCTAGAAGAAAAAAATTATACGGCCTCTCTGATGTCAGCCCGGGCTGATTTATGAAAGTCAAATGTCATAACGGTGTAAATGTAACATATTGGCTTTGGCAGATTCCAATTTTGAGTTTTCAAAAAGCGTAAGAATTTTTCACTCGGTTTTAGGGTTTTCCTAGAAGAAAAAAAATTATACGGCCTCTCTGATGTCAGCCCGGGCTGATTTATGAAAGTCAAATGTCATAACGGTGTAAATGTAACATATTGGCTTTGGCAGATTCCAATTTTGAGTTTTCAAAAATGCCTTAAGAATTTTTTCACCCGGTTTTAGGGTTTTCCTAGAAGAAAAAAAATTATACGCGCCTTCTGATGTCAACCCTGGGCGATTTATGAAAGTCAAATGTCATAACGGATGTAAATGTAACATATTGTCTTTGGCAGATTCCAATTTTGAGTTTTCCAAAAGGCGTAGAGAATTTTCACTCGGTTTTAGGGTTTTCCTAGAAGAAAAAAAATTATACGGCATCTCTGATGTCAGTCCGGGTTGATTTATGACAAGTCAATGTCATAACGGTGTAAATGTACATATTGGCTTTGGCAGATTCCAATTTTGAGTTTTTCAAAAAAGCCGAATAATTTTCACCCGGGATTTATGGTTTGCCTAGAAGAAAAAAATTTATACGGCTCTCTGATGTCAGCCGGAATGATTTATGAAAGTCAAATGCCATAACGGTGTAAATGTAAACATATTGGCTTTGGCAGATTCCAATTTTGTGTTTTCAAAAAGTCGTAAGAATTTTTCACCCGGTTTTAGGGTTTTCCTAGAAGAAAAAAAATTATACGGCCTCTCTGATGTCAGCCCGGGCTGATTTATGAAAGTCAAATGTCATAACGGTGTAAATGTAACATATTGGCTTTGGCAGATTCCAATTTTGAGTTTTCAAAAGGCGTAAGAATTTTTCACCCGGTTTTAGGGTTTTCCTAGAAGAAAAAAAATTATACGGCCTCTCTGATGTCAGCCCGGGCTGATTTATGAAAGTCAAATGTCATAACGGTGTAAATGTAACATATTGGCTTTGGCAGATTCCAATTTTGAGTTTTCAAAAAGCGTAAGAATTTTTCACCCGGTTTTAGGGTTTTCCTAGAAGAAAAAAAATTATACGGCCTCTCTGATGTCAGCCCGGGCTGATTTATGAAAGTCAAATGTCATAACGGTGTAAATGTAACATATTGGCTTTGGCAGATTCCAATTTTGAGTTTTCAAAAAGGCGTAAGAATTTTTCACCCGGTTTTAGGGTTTTCCTAGAAGAAAAAAATTATACGGCCTCTCTGATGTCAGCCCGGGTTGAATTTATGAAAGTCAAATGTGCATAACGGTGTAAATGTAACATATTGGCTTTGGCAGATTCCAATTTTGTGTTTTCAAAAATGCCGTAAGAATTTTTCACCCGGTTTAGGGTTTTCTAGAACAAAAAAAATTATACGGCCTCTCTGATGTCAGCCCGGGCTGATTTATGAAAGTCAAATGTCATAATGGTGTAAATGTAACATACTTGGCTTTGGCAGATTCCAATTTTGAGTTTTCAAAAGTCGTAAGAATTTTTCACCCGGTTTTAGGGTTTTTCCTAGAAGAAAAAAAATTATACGGCCTCTCTGATGTCAGCCCGGGCTGATTTATGAAAGTCAAATGTCATAACTGTGTAAATGTAACATATTGCTTTGGCAGATTCCAATTTAGAGTTTTCAAAAATGCGTAAGAATTTTTCACCTCGGTTTTAGGGTTTTCCTAGAAGAAAAAAAATTATACGGCTCTCTCTGATGTCAGCCCGGGTTGAATTATGAAAGTCAATGTCATAACGGTGTAAATGTAACATATTGGCTTTGGCAGATTCCAATTTTGTGTTTTCAAAATGCCGTAATAATTTTCACCTGGTTTTTATGGTTTTCCTAGAACAAAAAAAATTATACGGCATCTCGGATGTCATGTCCCGGCATGATTTATGAAAGTCAAATGTCATAATGTTGTAAATGTAAATATGGCTTTGGCAGATTCCAATTTTTGAGTTTTCAAAAAGCCGCTAAGAATTTTTCACCCGGTTTTAGTGTTTTTCTTAGAAGAAGAAAATTATACGGCCTCTCTGATGTCAGCCCGGGTTGATTTATGAAAGTCAAATGTCATAACTATGTAAATGTAACATATTAGCTTTGGCAGATTCCAATTTTGAGTTTCAAAATGCCGTAGAATTTTTCACCCGATTTTAGGGTTTTCCTAGAAGAAAAAAAATATACGGCCTCTCTGATGTCAGCCCGGGCTGATTTATGAAAGTCAAATGTCATAACGGTGTAAATGTAACATATTGGCTTTGGCAGATTCCAATTTTGAGTTTTCAAAAAGCCGTAAGAATTTTTCACCCGGTTTTAGGGTTTTCCTAGAAGAAAAAAAATTATACGGCCTCTCTGATGTCAGCCCGGGCTGATTTATGAAAGTCAAATGTCATAACGGTGTAAATGTAACATATTGGCTTTGGCAGATTCCAATTTTGAGTTTTCAAAAAGGCGTAAGAATTTTTCACCCGGTTTTAGGGTTTTCCTAGAAGAAAAAAAATTATACGGCCTCTCTGATGTCAGCCCGGGCTGATTTATGAAAGTCAAATGTCATAACGGTGTAAATGTAACATATTGGCTTTGGCAGATTCCAATTTTGAGTTTTCAAAAAGGCGTAAGAATTTTTCACCCGGTTTTAGGGTTTTCCTAGAAGAAAAAAAATTATACGGCCTCTCTGATGTCAGCCCGGGCTGATTTATGAAAGTCTAAATGTCATAACGGTGTAAATGTAACATATTGGCTTTGGCAGATTCCAATTTTGAGTTTTCAAAAGCCGTAATAATTTTTCACCCGGTTTTATGGTTTGTCTAGAAGAAAAAAATTATACTGCCTCTCTGATGTCAGCCCGGATGATTATGAAAGTCAAATGTCCATAACGGTGTAAATGTAACATATTGGCTTTGGCAGATTCCAATTTTGAGTTTTCAAAATGCCGTAAGAATTTTTCACCCGGTTTTAGGGTTTTCCTAGAAGAAAAAAAATTATACGGCCTCTCTGATGTCAGCCCTGGGCTGATTTATGAAAGTCAAATGTCATAACGGTGTAAATTAACATATTGTCTTTGGCAGATTCCAATTTTGAGTTTTCAAAAGCGTAAGAATTTTTTCACTCGGTTTTAGGGTTTTCCTAGAAGAAAAAAAATTATACGGCCTCTCTGATGTCAGCCGGGTTGATTTATGAAAGTCAAATGTCATAACTGGTGTAAATGTAACATATTGGCTTTGGCAGATTCCAATTTTGAGTTTTCAAAAAGCCGTAAGAATTTTTCACCGGTTTTAGGGTTTTCCTAGAAGAAAAAAAAGTATACGCCTCTCTGATGTCAGCCCGGGATGATTTATGAAAGTCAAATGTCATAACGGTGTAAATGTAACATATTGGCTTTGGCAGATTCCAATTTTGAGTTTTCAAAAAGCCGTAAGAATTTTTCACCCGTTTTAGGGTTTTCTTAGAAGAAAAAAAATTATACGGCCTCTCTGATGTCAACCCGGGCTTGATTATGAAAGTCAAATGTCATAACGGTGTAAATTTAACATATTGGCTTTGGCAGATTCCAATTTTGTAGTTTTCAAAAATGCCGTAAGAATTTTCACCCGGTTTTAGGGTTTTCCTAGAAGCAAAAAAAAGTATACGGCCTCTCTGAGGTCAGCCCCGGGCTGATTTATGAAAGTCAAATGTCATAATGGTGTAAATGTAACATATTGGCTTGGCTGATTCCAATTATGTGTTTTCAAAATGCCTTAAGAAATTTTCACCCGGTTTTAGGGTTTTCCTAGAAGAAAAAAAATTATACGGCATCTGTGAGGTCAGCCCGGGTTAATTTATGAAAGTCAAATGTCATAACGGTGTGTAAATGCAACATATTGGCTTTGACAGATTCCAATTTTGAGTTTTCAAATAGCCGTAGGAATTTTTCACCCGGTTTTAGTGTTTTCCTTGAAGAAAAAAAATTATACGGCCTCTCTGATGTCAGCCCGGTTTGAATTATGAAAGTCAATGTCATAACGGTGTAAATGTAACATATTGGCTTTGGCAGATTCCAATTTTGTGTTTTCAAAATGCCGTAAGAATTTTTCACCCGGTTTTAGGGTTTTTCCTAGAACAAAAAAAAAGTGTACGGCCTCTCTGATGTCAGCCCGGGCTGATTTATGAAAGAAATGTCATAATGGTGTAAATGTATCATACTGGCTTTGGCAGATTCCAATTTTGAGTTTTCAAAAAGCCGTAAGAATTTTTCACCCGGTTTTAGTGTTTTTCTTGAAGAAAAAAAATTATACGGCCTCTCTGATGTCAGCCCGGGTTGATTTATGAAAGTCAAATGTCATAACTGTGTAAATGTAACATATTAGCTTTGGCAGATTCCAATTTAGAGTTTTCAAAATGCCGTAAGAATTTTTCACCCGGTTTTAGGGTTTTCCTAGAAGAAAAAAAATTATACGGCCTCTCTGATGTCAGTCCGGGCTGATTTATGAAAGTCAAATATCATAACGGTATATAATGTAACATATTGGCTTTGACAGATTACAATTTTGAGTTTTCAAAAAGGCGTAAGAAATTTTCATTCGGTTTTAGGGTTTTCCTAGAAGAAAAAAATTATATGGCCTCTCTGATGTCAGCCCGGGCAGATTTATGAAAGTCAAATGTCATAACGGTGTAAACGTAACATATTGGCTTTGACAGATTCCAATTTTGAATTTAAAAAGCGGTAAGAAATTTTAACCCGGTTTTAGAGTTTTCCTAGAATAAAAAAAATTATACGGCCTCTATGATGTCAGCCCGGGCTGATTATTGAAATTCAAATGTCATAACGGTGTAAATGTAACATATTGGCTTTGGCAGATTCCAATTTTGAGTTTCAAAAGCCGTATGAATTTTTCAACCGGTTTTAGGGTTTTTGTTAGGATCGATTTCGGGGGTGGGTTGCCATTCCACACCCGAGTTCAACCAACTTGAGCTTCAATAGCTCGTGTTCTTGAAATAATTGCACCGAGAGATTATATCGAGTTCGGTTACAAAACCGAGCGGAAGACACTCGACATAACCCGCTCTAAAACCGATTACTCATTTGAAAGGCATTTTAAAGATATGCAAGAAAGTATGTAAAAACAGTAAGGTAAATAACACAAACATTTGTTTCTGGAAGTTCGAAGCACAACGCTGCTACATCTCCCCTTCTTCCATCTCATGGAAGGATACACTAGAAGACTTTGATTTATACAACTCTTTGTACAAACCCGGTCCAGTTGGGCATTCCCCATCCAACTAGAACTCCTAGCAACTCAACTATGTATGTTCTTTAATGTCTCACATACAAAGACCTCTCAATCGGTTGTGATGAATCATCAACCGTTACAATGGTATTCACTCTTCTATTTTAGCTCTCAAATACAATGAATAGAGTGAATACAAAGGCACAAATGATTCCATAATGAATCTGATACAACAAGGTAAGAGGTGCCAAAGGTTTGAGGAGTGCTCTCTATTTAGCAGCTTTTGTCTTTGAAGTTCCTCAATTGAATCCCAAGTGGGTTTGCTTTGGAATGTTTGGATTGATCTTCAATCAGCTGTTATTGAGCTTCCAAATCATGTATATATAGCCCCAAGTAATGATATATACGTTAGATACAAGAATATAACCATTGGGACAGTTTTGGTAAGCTTTCAAACATTGCAACGGTCATATTCTGCTTCTGGGCTATTTTTGGAAGTCTGCTGGTCTGGTCAGCCAGTTGGTCTGGTCAGCTGGTCTGGTCAGCTGGACTGGTCATCCAGTTGGTCTGGTCAGCTGGTCTTGTCATCCAGTTGGTCTGGTCAGCTGGACTGGTCATCCAGTTGGTCTGGTCAGCTGGTCTGCACATCCAGTTGGTCTGGTCAGCTGGACTGGTCACCAGTTGGTCTGGTCAGCTGGACTGCACATCCAGTTGGTCTGGTCAACTGGTACTCCAACTGGTACTCCAACTGGTCCTTCAGCTGGTACTCCAGCTTGTCCCTTCAGCTGGTACTCCAGCTGGTCTGAGGTCTGCTGGTACCCTGCTGCCCAACATCTGCTGTTCTGTTCTCTTGGTTATATCTCTTGATTCGTTGATTTCTGGGCAAAGTGATCTTCATGTAAGTTGTATCCCTTTCTCTTAGCTTTCCACGGAATCAAGAATCGCTCGATTTCGAGTTCGTATGAGAGAGTTATACTCGAAATACGAGGCGATGGTCCTGCTGTATGTTTGCTGGATGCAGCAGCACATGGTATGACTTGCAGAAGCTTTTTGGCCATCTTAACGTCCGGTTCAGTCTTTCACTTCCAAAGATGACTTGTAGATCTTTGTCTTATCTTTCCAACCCATACTGATTCGTTCCGTTCCAATAAGCGAGCTATGAGTTATGATCAATTTAGTAAGCAGCGCTCGGGCTCTACTGGATGCTGAATTCTCATTTCAGCAACCAAACTCAATGTCATTTCTTAGCAGATCATCAAGCTGTAAAATATCATCTATGAACTGCACACTTGATGAAATATGTTAGAAACACAAAAACAAGTTTTGTTAACATCAAAACTAAGATTATTCGGTTTTCCAAAACCCAACAATCTCCCCCTTTTTGATGATCACAAAACTTGAATAAAAAATATGAAACATTAAAGCACAATGTTGCATAAAAATATTTTTTAAACAACATATTTCTCCCCCTTTTTGTGTGAATCAAAAGGAAGACAAATAAAATTTACTCCCCCTCTAGGGTTGAGATTAAACTCTCCCCCTTAATTTTAAAAGGTTTGAAAATTTGAGCAAGTGAGGGGCAAATGGGGTAGGCTAAAATAGATTATAAAACATGTAATGCACATTAATTTTTAAATAAAAATAACCTCTTTTGATGATGCATGAAGCATACTTGGCAACAAATTTGAATTTCTTGACAAAACTCAACAATGTCCATTTCATCTTTCTGCGGTGGTAGCACACTTAGTCCAACTTGAACTAATAAACTGCTTTTCCTCAAGCAAATTTGGGCTGCAAGACCTATACCGTTGCGATCCTCTATGAGTCTAGTTTGCAACGCAAAAAACGGTTCGTCATTTGAACATCCGAGCTAGAAGTTATGCCAATTTTCCCAAAGTCGCTGCAAGCTGCCAGAAAACTAAAATGCTTCGAAAATTGTTAGATAAAATCACAAAATAAAAATTTTAAACTAAAAAACGAGTTAATAAAAGATTGAACGAAAATTAAACCTTTAAATTAGATTTTAAAATTATTTTCGTGCAAAATGAATGCAATGAAATTGATTTTTATGCCAAAAATTTTCATACACCAAGTTTTAGAAAATTATGCTATGAAAATAATTTCATGCTCATGAGAAAATTTTGAAAAAGATTTTAAAAGAAATCCGCTACAAAAGTCGGTTCAAATGCTTTCCAAGAACAACCCGCTCTGATACCACATATCATCATCTTGAGCACTTAGATGTGCTTGCATACGGATCCTCCAGTCATCATATTCGTCTTTCTTGAACATTGGAATCTTGCTGAATGAGGCCATCAGTTTTTGGTAAATAGTAGTTTCTCAAGATTGAGAAGACCTAAGCTCTGATACCACTTGTTAGGATCGATTTCGGGGGTGGGTTGCCATTCTACACCCGAGTTCAACCAACTTGAGCTTCAATAGCTCGTGTTCTTGAAATAATTGCACCGAGAGATTATATCGAGTTCGGTTACAAAACCGAGCGGAAGACACTCGACATAACCCGCTCTAAAACCGATTACTCATTTGAAAGGCATTTTAAAGATATGCAAGAAAGTATGTAAAAACAGTAAGGTAAATAACACAAACATTTGTTTCTGGAAGTTCGAAGCACAACGCTTCTACATCTCCCCTTCTTCCATCTCATGGAAGGATACACTAGAAGACTTTGATTTATACAACTCTTTGTACAAACCCGGTCCAGTTGGGCATTCCCCATCCAACTAGAACTCCTAGCAACTCAACTATGTATGTTCTTTAATGTCTCACATACAAAGACCTCTCAATCGGTTGTGATGAATCATCAACCGTTACAATGGTATTCACTCTTCTATTTTAGCTCTCAAATACAATGAATAGAGTGAATACAAAGGCACAAATGATTCCATAATGAATCTGATACAACAAGGTAAGAGGTGCCAAAGGTTTGAGGAGTGCTCTCTATTTAGCAGCTTTTGTCTTTGAAGTTCCTCAATTGAATCCCAAGTGGGTTTGCTTTGGAATGTTTGGATTGATCTTCAATCAGCTGTTATTGAGCTTCCAAATGATGTATATATAGCCCCAAGTAATGATATATACGTTAGATACAAGAATATAACCGTTGGGACAGTTTTGGTAAGCTTTCAAACATTGCAACGGTCATATTCTGCTTCTGGGCTATTTTTGGAAGTCTGCTGGTCTGGTCAGCCAGTTGGTCTGGTCAGCTGGTCTGGTCAGCTGGACTGGTCATCCAGTTGGTCTGGTCAGCTGGTCTTGTCATCCAGTTGGTCTGGTCAGCTGGACTGGTCATCCAGTTGGTCTGGTCAGCTGGTCTGCACATCCAGTTGGTCTGGTCAGCTGGACTGGTCACCAGTTGGTCTGGTCAGCTGGACTGCACATCCAGTTGGTCTGGTCAACTGGTACTCCAACTGGTACTCCAACTGGTCCTTCAGCTGGTACTCCAGCTTGTCCCTTCAGCTGGTACTCCAGCTGGTCTGAGGTCTGCTGGTACCCTGCTGCCCAACATCTGCTGTTCTGTTCTCTTGGTTATATCTCTTGATTCGTTGATTTCTGGGCAAAGTGATCTTCATGTAAGTTGTATCCCTTTCTCTTAGCTTTCCACGGAATCAAGAATCGCTCGATTTCGAGTTCGTATGAGAGAGTTATACTCGAAATACGAGGCGATGGTCCTGCTGTATGTTTGCTGGATGCAGCAGCACATGGTATGACTTGCAGAAGCTTTTTGGCCATCTTAACGTCCGGTTCAGTCTTTCACTTCCAAAGATGACTTGTAGATCTTTGTCTTAGCTTTCCAACCCATACTGATTCGTTCCGTTCCAATAAGCGAGCTATGCGTTATGATCAATTTAGTAAGCAGCGCTCGGGCTCTACTGGATGCTGAATTCTCATTTCAGCAACCAAACTCAATGTCATTTCTTAGCAGATCATCAAGCTGTAAAATATCATCTATGAACTGCACACTTGATGAAATATGTTAGAAACACAAAAACAAGTTTTGTTAACATCAAAACTAAGATTATTCGGTTTTCCAAAACCCAACAGTTTTCCTAGAAGAAAAAAATTATATTGCCTCTTTGATGTTAGCCCGGGCTGATTTATGAATGTCAAATGTCATAACTGTGTAAATGTAACATATTGGCTTTGGCAGATTACAATTTTGAGTTTTCAAAAAGGCGTAAGAAATTTTCATTCGGTTTTAGGGTTTTCCTAGAAGAAAAAAATTATATGGCCATTCTGATGTCAGCCCGGGCTGATTTATGAAAGTTAAATGTCATAACGATGTAAATGTAATATATTGTCTTTGGCAGATTCCAATTTTGAATTTCAAAAAAGCGTAAGAATTTTTCACTCGGTTTTAGGGTTTTCCTAGAAGAAAAAAAATTATACGGCATCTCTGATGTCAGCCCGGGTTGATTTATGAAAGTCAAATGTCATAACGGTGTAAATGTAACATATTGGCTTTTACAGATTCCAATTTTGAGTTTTCAAAAAGCCGTAAAAATTTTCACCCGGTTTTATGGTTTGCCTAGAAGAAAAAAAATTATACGCCTCTCTGATGTCAGCCCAGGCTGATTTATGAAAGTCAAATGTCATAACGGTGTAAATGTAACATATTGGCTTTGGCAGATTCCAATTTTGAGTTTCAAAAGCCGTATGAATTTTTCACCCGGTTTTAGGGTTTTCCTAGAAGAAAAAAAATATATTGCCTCTTTGATGTTAGCCCGGGCTGATTAATGAAAGTCAAATGTCATAACGTGTAAATGTAACATATTGTCTTTGGCAGATTCCAATTTTGAGTTTTCGAAAAGCCGTAAGAATTTTTCACCCGGTTTTTAGGGTTTTCCTAGAAGAAAAAAAATTATACGGCCTCTCTGATGTCAACCTGGGCTGATTTATGAAAGTCAAATGTCATAACGGTGTAAATGTAACATATTGGTTTTGGCAGATTCAAATTTTGAGTTTTCAAAATGCCTTAAGAATTTTTCACCCGGTTTTAGGGTTTTCCTTGAAGAAAAAATATTATACGACCTCTCTGATGTCAGTCCAGGCTGATTTATGAAAGTCAAATGTCATAAGGTGTAAATGTAACATATTGTCTTTGGCAGATTCCAATTTTGAGTTTTCAAAAAGGCGTAAGAATTTTTCACTCGGTTTTAGGGTTTTCCAAGAAGAAAAAAAATTATACGGCCTCTCTGATGTCAGCCCGGGTTGATTTACGAAAGTCAAATGTCATAAAAGTGTAAATGTAACATATTGGCTAGATTCAAATTTAGAGTTTTCGAAATGCTGTAAGAAGTTTTCACCCGATTTTAGGGTTTTCCTAGACGAAAAAAATTATACGGCCTCTCTGATGTCAGCCCGGGCTGATTTATGAAAGTCAAATGTCATAACGATGTAAATGTAACATATTGGCTTTGGCAGATTCCAATTTTGAGTTTTCAAAAAGCCGTAAGAATTTTCACCCAGTTTTAGGGTTTTCCTAGAAAAAAAAAATTATACGGCCTCTCTGATGTCAGCCTGTGCTGATTTATGAAAGTCAAATGTCATCACGATGTAAATGTAACATATTGGCTTTGGCAGATTCCAATTTTGAGTTTTCAAAAATGCGTAATAATTTTTCACTCGGTTTTAGGGTTTTCCTAGAAGAAAAAACATTATACAGCATCTCTGATGTCAGTCCGGGTTGATTTATGAAACTCAAATGTCATAACGGTATAAATGTAACATATTGGCTTTGGCAGATTCCAATTTTGAGTTTTCAAAATGCCTTAAGAATTTTTCACCCGGTTTTAGGGTTTTCCTAGAAGAAAAAAAATTATACGGCCTCTCTGATGTCAACCTGGGCGGATTTATGAAAGTCAAATGTCATAACGGTGTAAATGTAACATATTGTCTTTGGCAGATTCCAATTTTGAGTTTTCCAAAAGGCGTAAGAATTTTTCACTCGGTTTTAGGGTTTTCCTAGAAGAAAAAAAATTATACGGCATCTCTGATGTCAGTCCGGGTTGATTTATGAAAGTCAAATGTCATAACGGTGTAAATGTAACATATTGGCTTTGGCAGATTCCAATTTTGAGTTTTCAAAAAGCCGTAATAATTTTCACCCGGTTTTATGGTTTGCCTAGAAGAAAAAAATTATACGGCCTCTCTGATGTCAGCCCGGAATGATTTATGAAAGTCAAATGCCATAACGGTGTAAATGTAACATATTGGCTTTGGCAGATTCCAATTTTGTGTTTTCAAAAAGTCGTAAGAATTTTTCACCCGGTTTTAGGGTTTTCTAGAAGAAAAAAATTATACGGCCTCTCTGATGTCAACCCGGGCTGATTTATGAAAGTCAAATGTCATAACGGTGTAAATTTAACATATTGGCTTTGGCAGATTCCAATTTTTAGTTTTCAAAAAGCCGTAAGAATTTTTCACCCGGTTTTAGAGTTTTCCTAGAAGAAAAAAAATTATACGGCCTCTCTGAGGTCAACCCGTGCTGATTTATGAAAGTCAAATGTCATAATGGTGTAAATGTAACATATTGGCTTTGGCTGATTCCAATTATGTGTTTTCAAAATGCTTTAAGAAATTTTCACCCGGTTTTAGGGTTTTCCTAGAAGAAAAAAAATTATACGGCATCTCTGATGTCAGCCCGGGTTGGTTTATGAAAGTCAAATGTCATAACAGTGTAAATGTAACATATTGGCTTTGATAGATTCCAATTTTGAGTTTTCAAATAGCCGTAGGAATTTTTCACCCGGTTTTAGTGTTTTCCTTGAAGAAAAAAAATTATACGGCCTCTCTGATGTCAGCCCGGGTTGAATTATGAAAGTCAAATGTGATAACGGTGTAAATGTAACATATTGGCTTTGGCAGATTCCAATTTTGTGTTTTCAAAATGCCGTAAGAATTTTTCACCCGGTTTTAGGGTTTTCCTAGAACAAAAAAAATTATACGGCCTCTCTGATGTTAGCCCGGGCTGATTTATGAAAGTCAAATGTCATAATGGTGTAAATGTAACATACTGGCTTTGGCAGATTCCAATTTTGAGTTTTCAAAAAGTCGTAAGAATTTTTCACCCGGTTTTAGTGTTTTTCTTGAAGAAAAAAAATTATACGGCCTCTCTGATGTCAGCCCGGGTTGATTTATGAAAGTCAAATGTCATAACTGTGTAAATGTAACATATTAGCTTTGGCAGATTCCAATTTAGAGTTTTCAAAATGCCGTAAGAATTTTCACCCGGTTTTAGGGTTTTCCTAGAAGAAAAAAAATTATACGGCCTCTCTGATGTCAGCCCGGGCTGATTTATGAAAGTCAAATATCATAACGGTATAAATGTAACATATTGGCTTTGGCAGATTACAATTTTGAGTTTTCAAAAAGGCGTAAGAAATTTTCATTCGGTTTTAGGGTTTTCCTAGAAGAAAAAAAATTATATCGCCTCTCTGATGTCTGCCCGGGCAGATTTATGAAAGTCAATTGTCATAACTGCGTAAACGTAACATATTGGCTTTGGCAGATTCCAATTTTGATTTTCAAAAAGCCGTAAGAATTTTCACCCGGTTTTAGAGGTTTTCCTAGAAGAAAAAAAATTATACGGCCTCTATGATGTCAGCCCGGGCTGATTAATGAAATTCAAATGTCATAACGGTGTAATGTAACATATTGGCTTTGGCAGATTCCAATTTGAGTTTTCAAAAGCCGTATGAATTTTCACCGGTTTTATGGTTTTCCTAGAAGAAAAAAATTATATTGCCTCTCTTGATGTCTAGCCCGGGCTGATTTATGAAAGTCAAATGTCATAACGGTGTAAATGTAACATATTGGCTTTGGCAGATTACAATTTTGAGTTTTCAAAAAGGCGTAAGAAATTTTCATTCGGTTTTGGGTTTTCTTAGAAGAAAAAAATTATATGGCCATTCTGATGTCAGCCCGGGCTGATTATGAAAGTTAAATGTCATAACGGTTGTAAATGTAACATATTGGTCTTTGTCAGATTCCAATTTTGAGTTTCAAAAGCCGTATGAATTTTTCACCCGGTTTTATGGTTTTCCTAGAAGAAAAAAAATTATATTGCCTCTCTGATGTCATCCCGGGCTTATTAATGAAAGTCAAATGTCATAACGGTATAAATGTAACATATTGGCTTTGGCAGATTCCAATTTTGAGTTTTCAAAAGGCCTTAAGAATTTTTCACCCGGTTTTAGGGTTTTCCTAGAAGAAAAAAAATTATACGGCCTCTCTGATGTCAGCCTGGGCGGATTTATGAAAGTCTAAATGTCATAACGGTGTAAATGTAACATATTGTCTTTGGCAGATTCCAATTTTGAGTTTTCCAAAAGGCGTAAGAATTTTTCACTCGGTTTTAGGGTTTTCCTAGAAGAAAAAAAATTATACGGCCTCTCTGATGTCAGTCCGGGTGATTTATGAAAGTCAAATGTCATAACGGTGTAAATGTAACATATTGGCTTTGGCAGATTCCAATTTTGAGTTTTCAAAAAGCCGTAAGAATTTTTTCACCCGGTTTAGGGTTTTCCATAGAAGAAAAAAATTATACGGCCTCTCTGATGTCAGCCCGGGCTGATTTATGAAAGTCAAATGTCATAACGGTGTAAATGTAACATATTGGCTTTGGCAGATTCCAATTTGAGTTTTCCAAAATGCGTAAGAATTTTCACCCGGTTTTAGGGTTTTCCTAGAAGAAAAAAAATTATACGGCCTCTCTGATGTCAACCCGGGTGATTTATGAAAGTCAAATGTCATAACGGTGTAAATGTAACATATTGGCTTTGGCAGATTCCCAATTTGAGTTTTCAAAAAGCCGTAGAATTTTTCACCCGGTTTAGGTTTTCCTAGAAGAAAAAAAATTATACGGCCTCTCTGATGTCAGCCCGGCTGATTATGAAAGTCAAATGTCATAACGGTGTAAATGTAACATATTGGCTTTGGCAGATTCCAATTATGAGTTTTCAAAAAGGCGTAAGAATTTTTCACCCGGTTTTAGGGTTTTCCTAGAAGAAACAAATTATACGGCCTCTCTGATGTCAGCCTCGGGCTGATTTATGAAAGTCAAATGTCATAACGTGTAAATGTAACATATTGGCTTTGGCAGATTCCAATTTTGAGTTTTCAAAAAGGCGTAAGAATTTTGTCACCCGGTTTTAGGAGTTTTCCACGAAGAAAAAAAATTATACGGCCTCTCTGATGTCAGCCCGGGCTGATTTATGAAAGTCAAATGTTCATAATGGTGTAAATGTAACATATTGGCTTTGGCAGATTTCCAATTCTGAGTTTTCAAAAATGCCGTAAGAATTTTCTACCCGGTTTTAGGGTTTCCTAAGAAGAAAAAAAATTATACGGCCTCTATGATGTCAGCCGGGCTTGATTTATGAAAGTCAAATGTCATAACGGTGTAACTGTAACATATTGGCTTTGGCCAGATTCCAACTTATGAGTTTTCAAAAGGCGTAAGAATTTTTACCCGGTTTAGGGTTTTCCTACGAAGAAAAAAAATTATACGGCCTCTCTGATGTCAGCCCGGGCTGATTTATGAAAGTCAAATGTCATAACGGTGTAAATGTAACATATTGGCTTTGGCAGATTCCAATTATGAGTTTTCAAAATGCCGTAAGAATTTTTCACCTCGGTTTTAGGGTTTTCCTAGAAGAAAAAAAATTATACGGCCTCTCTGATGTCAGCCCGGGCTGATTTATGAAAGTCAAATGTCATAACGGTGTAAATGTAACATATTGGCTTTGGCAGAATTCCAATTTATGAGTTTTCAAAAAGGCGTAAGAATTTTTACCTCGGTTTTAGGGTTTTCCTAGAAGAAAAAAAATTATACGGCCTCTCTGATGTCAGCCCGGGCTGATTTATGAAAGTCAAATGTCATAACTGGTGTAAATGTAACATATTGGCTTTGGCAGATTCCAATTATGAGTTTTCAAAAAGGCGTAAGAATTTTTCACTCGGTTTTAGGGTTTTCCTAGAAGAAAAAAAATTATACGGCCTCTCTGATGTCAGCACAGGCTGATTTATGAAAGTCAAATGTCATAACTGTGTAAATGTAACATATTGGCTTTGGCAGGATTCCAATTATGAGTTTTCAAAAAAGGCGTAAGAATTTTTCTCTCGGTTTTTAGGGTTTTCCTAGAAGAAAAAAAATTATACGGCCTCTCTGATGTCATCCCCGGGCTGATTTATGAAAGTCAAATGTCATATCGGTGTAAATGTAACATATTGGCTTTGGCAGATTCCAATTATGAGTTTTCAAAAAGGCGTAAGAATTTTGACCCGGTTTTAGGGGTTTCCACGAAGAAAAAAATTATACGGCCTCTCTGATGTCAGCTCCGGGCTGATTTATGAAAGTCAATTGTCATAATGGTGTAAATGTAACATATTGGCTTTGGCAGATTCCAATTCTGAGTTTCAAAAAGGCAGTAAGAATTTTCACTCGTTTTTAGGGTTTTCCTAGGAAGAAAAAAAATTATACGGCCTCTCTGATGTCAGCCCAGGCTGATTTATGAAAGTCAAATGTCATAACGGTGTAAATGTAACATATTGGCTTTGGCAGATTCCAATTATGAGTTTTCAAAAAGGCGTAAGAATTTTTACCTCGGTTTTTAGGGTTTCCTAGAAGAAAAAAAATTATACGGCCTCTCTGATGTCAGCCGGGCTGATTTATGAAAGTCAATTGTCATAACTGGTGTAAATGTAACATATTGGCTTTGGCAGATTCCAATTCTGAGTTTTCAAAAAGGCGTAAGAATTTTTCACTCGGTTTTAGGGTTTTCCTAGAAGAAAAAAAATTATACGGCCTCTCTGATGTCAGCCCGGGCTGATTTATGAAAGTCAAATGTCATAACGGTGTAAATGTAACATATTGGCTTTGGCAGATTCCAATTCTGAGTTTTCAAAAAGGCGTAAGAATTTTTCACTCGGTTTTAGGGTTTTCCTAGAAGAAAAAAAATTATACGGCCTCTCTGATGTCAGCCCGGGCTGATTTATGAAAGTCAAATGTCATACGGTGTAAATGTAACATATTGGCTTTGGCAGATTCCAATTTTGAGTTTTCAAAAAGGCGTAAGAATTTTTGACCTCGGTTTTTAGGGTTTTCCACGAAGAAAAAAAATTATACGGCCTCTCTGATGTCAGCCCGGGCTGATTTATGAAAGTCAATTGTATAACGGTGTGTAAATGTAACATATTGGCTTTGGCAGATTCCAATTCTGAGTTTTCAAAAAGGCGTAAGAATTTTTCACTCGGTTTTAGGGTTTTCCTAGGAAGAAAAAAAATTATACGGCCTCTCTGATGACAGCCTAGGGCTGATTTATGAAAGTCAAATGTCATAACGGTGTAATGTAACATATTGGCTTTGGGCAGATTCCAATTATGAGTTTTCAAAAGGCGTAAGAATTTTCTACTCGGTTTTAGGGATTTTCCAAGAAGAAAAAAAATTATACGGCCTCTCTGATGTCAGCCCGGGCTGATTTATGAAAGTCAAATGTCATAACGGTGTAAATGTAACATATTGGCTTTGGCAGATTCCAATTATGAGTTTTCAAAAGGCGTAAGAATTTTTCACTCGGTTTAGGGTTTTCCTAGAAGAAAAAAAATTATACGGCCTCTCTGATGTCAGCCCGGGCTGATTTATGAAAGTCAATGTCATAACGGTGTAATGTAACATATTGGCTTTGGCAGATTCCAATTATGAGTTTTCAAAAAGGCGTAAGAATTTTCACTCGGTTTTAGGGTTTCCTAGGAAGAAAAAAAATTATACGGCCTCTCTGATGTCAGCCTCGGGCTGATTTATGAAAGTCAAATGTCATAACGGTGTAAATGTAACATATTGGCTTTGGCAGATTCCAATTATGAGTTTTCAAAAAGGCGGTAAGAATTTTTGCCTCGGTTTTAGGGTTTTCCAAGAAGAAAAAAAATTATACGGCCTCTCTGATGTCAGCCTCGGCTGATTTATGAAATTCAATGTCATAACGGTGTAAATGTAACATATTGGCTTTGGCAGATTCCAATTTTGAGTTTTCAAAATGCCGTAAGAATTTTTGACCCGGTTTTAGGGTTTTCCAAGAAGAAAAAAAATTATACGGCCTCTCTTATGTCAGCCCGGACTGATTAATGAAAGTCAATGTCATAACGGTGTAAATGTAACATATTGGCTTTGGCAGATTCAACTTATGAGTTTTCAAAAAGGCGTAAGAATTTTTCTCTCGATTTTAGGGTTTTCTTTGAAGAAAAAAATTATACGGCCTATCTGATGTCAGCCCGGGCTGATTTATGAAAGTCAAATGTCATGACGGTGTAAATGTAACATATTGGCTTTGGCAGATTATAATTATGAGTTTTCAAAAAGGCGTAAGAATTTTTCACTCGGTTTAGGGTTTTCCTAGAAGAAAAAAAATTATACGTCCTCTCTGATGTCAGCCCAGGCTGATTTATGAAAGTCAAATGTCATAACTGTTGTAAATGTAACATATTGGCTTTGGCAGATTCCAATTACGAGTTTTTCAAAAAGGCGTAAGAATTTTTCTCTCGGTTTTAGGGTTTTCCTAGAAGAAAAAAAATTATACGGCCTCTCTGATGTCAGCCCGGGCTGATTTATGAAAGTCAAATGTCATAACTGGTGTAAATGTAACATATTGGCTTTGGCAGATTCCAATTTCTGAGTTTCAAAAAGGCGTAAGAATTTTTGACCCGGTTTTAGGGTTTTCCACGAAGAAAAAAAAATTATACGGCCTCTCTGATGTCAGCCCGGGCTGATTTATGAAAGTCAATTGTCATAATGGTGTAAATGTAACATATTGGCTTTGGCAGATTCCAATTCTGAGTTTTCAAAAAGGCGTAAGAATTTTTCTCTCGGTTTTAGGGTTTTCCTAGAAGAAAAAAAATTATACGGCCTCTATGATGTCAGCCCGGGCTGATTTATGAAAGTCAAATGTCATAACGGTGTAAATGTAACATATTGGCTTTGGCAGATTCAATTATGAGTTTTCAAAAAGGCGTAAGAATTTTTGACCCGGTTTTAGGGTTTTCCTAGAAGAAAAAAATTATACGGCCTCTATGATGTCAGCTCGGGCTGATTTATGAAAGTCAAATTGTCATAATGGTGTAAATGTAACATATTGGCTTTGGCAGATTCCAATTCTGAGTTTTCAAAAAGGCGTAAGAATTTTTCACTCGTTTTAGGGTTTTCCTGGAAGAAAAAAAAATTATACTGGCCTCTCTGATGTCAGCCCAGGGCTGATTTATGAAAGTCAAATGTCATAACGGTGTAAATGTAACATATTGGCTTTGGCAGATTCCAATTTGAGTTTTCAAAAAGGCGTAAGAATTTTTCGACCCGGTTTTAGGGTTTTCCACGAAGAAAAAAAATTATACGGCCTCTCTGATGTCAGCCCAGGGCTGATTTATGAAAGTCAATTGTCATAACTGGTGTAAATGTAACATATTGGCTTTGGCAGATTCCATTATGAGTTTTCAAAAAGGCGTAAGAATTTTTCACTCCGGTTTTTAGGGTTTTCCTCGAAGAAAAAAAATTATACGGCCTCTCTGATGTCAGCTCAGGGCTGATTTATGAAAGTCAATGTCATAACTGGTGTAAATGTAACATATTGGCTTTGGCAGATTCCAATTCTGAGTTTTCAAAAAGGCGTAAGAATTTTTGCACTCGTTTTTAGGGTTTTCCCTGGAAGAAAAAAAAATTATACGGCTCTTCTGATGTCAGCCCGGGCTGATTTATGAAAGTCAAATTGTCATAACTGGTGTAAATGTAACATATTGGCTTTGGCAGATTCCAATTCTGAGTTTTCAAAAAGGCGGTAAGAATTTTTGACCCGTTTTAGGGTTTTCCACGAAGAAAAAAAATTATACGGCCTCTCTGATGTCAGCCCGGGCTGATTTATGAAAGTCAATTGTCATAACTGGTGTAAATGTAACATATTGGCTTTGGCAGATTCCAATTCTGAGTTTTCAAAAAGGCGTAAGAATTTTTCACTCGGTTTTAGGGTTTTCCTGGAAGAAAAAAAATTATACGGCCTCTCTGATGACAGCCTAGGCTGATTTATGAAAGTCAAATGTCATAACGGTGTAAATGTAACATATTGGCTTTGGCAGATTCCAATTATGAGTTTTCAAAAAGGCGTAAGAATTTTTCTCTCGGTTTTAGGATTTTCCTAGAAGAAAAAAAATTATACGGCCTCTCTGATGTCAGCCCGGGCTGATTTATGAAAGTCAAATGTCATAACGGTGTAAATGTAACATATTGGCTTGGGAGATTCCAATTTTGAGTTTCCAAAATGCCGTAAGAATTTTTGACCCGGTTTTAGGGTTTTCCAAGAAGAAAAAAAATTATACGGCCTCTCTGATGTCAGCCCGGGCTGATTTATGAAAGTCAAATGTCATAACGGTGTAAATGTAACATATTGGCTTTGGCAGATTCCAACTTATGAGTTTTCAAAAGGCGTAATAATTTTTCTCTCGGTTTTAGGGTTTTCCTTGAAGAAAAAAATTATACGGCCTCTCTGATGTCAGCCCGGGCTGATTTATGAAAGTCAAATGTCATAACGGTGTAAATGTAACATATTGGCTTTGGCAGATTCAACTTATGAGTTTTCAAAAAGGCGTAAGAATTTTCACTCGGTTTTAGGGTTTTCTTGAAGAAAAAAATTATACGGCCTCTCTGATGTCAGCCAGGCTGATTTATGAAAGTCAAATGTCATAACGGTGTGAAATGTAACATATTGGCTTTGGCAGATTCCAATTATGAGTTTTCAAAAAGGCGTAAGAATTATTCACTCGGTTTTAGGGTTTTCCTAGAAGAAAAAAAATTATACGGCCTCTCTGATGTCAGCCCTGGGCTGATTTATGAAAGTCAAATGTCATAACGGTGTAAATGTAACATATTGGCTTTGGCAGATTCCAATTATGAGTTTTCAAAAAGGCGTAAGAATTTTTCACTCGGTTTTAGGGTTTTCCTAGAAGAAAAAAAATTATACGGCCTCTCTGATGTCAGCCTAGGGCTGATTTATGAAAGTCAAATGTCATAACTGTGTAAATGTAACATATTGGCTTTGGCAGATTCCAATTATGAGTTTTCAAAAAGGCGTAAGAATTTTCTCCTCGGTTTTAGGGTTTTCCTAGGAAGAAAAAAAATTTATACGGCCTCTCTGATGTCAGCCCGGGCGATTTATGAAAGTCAAATGTCATAACGGTGTAAATGTAACATATTGGCTTTGGCAGATTCCAATTTTGAGTTTTCAAAAATGCCGTAAGAATTTTTGACACTCGGTTTTTAGGGTTTTCCTAGAAGAAAAAAAATTATACGGCCTCTCTGATGTCAGCCCGGCTGATTTATGAAAGTCAAATGTCATAACGGTGTAAATGTAACATATTGGCTTTGGCAGATTCCAACTTATGAGTTTTCAAAAAGGCGTAAGAATTTTTCTCTCGGTTTTAGGGTTTTCCTAGAAGAAAAAAATTATACGGCCTCTCTGATGTCAGCCCGGGCTGATTTATGAAGTCAAATGTCATAACGGTGTAAATGTAACATATTGGCTTTGGCAGATTATAATTATGAGTTTTCAAAAAGGCGTAAGAATTTTTCACTCGGTTTTAGGGTTTTCCTAGAAGAAAAAAATTATACGTCCTCTCTGATGTCAGCCCAGGCTGATTTATGAAAGTCAAATGTCATAACTGTGTAAATGTAACATATTGGCTTTGGCAGATTCCAATTACGAGTTTTCAAAAAGGCGTAAGAATTTTTCTCTCGGTTTTAGGGTTTTCCTAGAACAAAAAAATTATACGGCCTCTCTGATGTCAGCCCGGGCTGATTTATGAAAGTCAAATGTCATAACGGTGTAAATGTAACATATTGGCTTTGGCAGATTCCAATTTGAGTTTTCAAAAAGGCGTAAGAATTTTTGACCCGGTTTTAGGGTTTTCCACGAAGAAAAAAAATTATACGGCCTCTCTGATGTCAGCCCGGGCTGATTTATGAAAGTCAATTGTCATAATGGTGTAAATGTAACATATTGGCTTTGGCAGATTCCAATTCTGAGTTTTCAAAAAGGCGTAAGAATTTTTCTCTCGGTTTTAGTGTTTTCCTAGAAGAAAAAAAATTATACGGCATCTATGATGTCAGCCCGGGCTGATTTATGAAAGTCAAATGTCATAACGGTGTAAACGTAACATATTGGCTTTGGCAGATTCAACTTATGAGTTTTCAAAAAGGCGTAAGAATTTTTCTCTCAATTTTAGGGTTTTCTTAGAAGAAAAAAATTATACGGCCTATCTGATGTCAGCCCGGGCTGATTTATGAAAGTCAAATGTCATAACGGTGTAAATGTAACATATTGGCTTTGGCAGATTCCAATTATGAGTTTTCAAAAAGGCATAAGAATTTTTCACTCGGTTTTAGGGTTTTCCTAGAAGAAAAAAAATTATACGTCCTCTCTGATGTCAGCCCAGGGCTGATTTATGAAAGTCAAATGTCATAACGGTGTAAATGTAACATATTGGCTTTGGCAGATTCCAACTTTGAGTTTTCAATAAGGCGTAAGAATTTTTGACCTCGGTTTTAGGGTTTTCCTACGAAGAAAAAAAATTATACGGCCTCTCTGATGTCAGCCCGGGCTGATTTATGAAAGTCAAATGTCATAACTGGTGTAAATGTAACATATTGGCTTTGGCAGATTCCAATTCTGAGTTTTCAAAAGGCGTAAGAATTTTTCACTCGTTTTAGGGTTTTCCCTGAAGAAAAAAAATTATACGGCCTCTCTGATGTCAGCCCAGGGCTGATTTATGAAAGTCAAATGTCATAACTGGTGTAAATGTAACATATTGGCTTTGGCAGATTCCAATTATGAGTTTTCAAAAAGGCGTAAGAATTTTTCACTCGTTTTTAGAGGTTTTCCTGGAAGAAAAAAAATTATACGGCCTCTCTGATGTCAGCCCAGGCTGATTTATGAAAGTCAAATGTCATAACGGTGTAAATGTAACATATTGGCTTTGGCAGATTCCAATTATGAGTTTTCAAAAAGGCGTAAGAATTTTTCACTCGTTTTTAGAGTTTTCCTGGAAGAAAAAAAATTATACGGCCTCTCTGATGTCAGCCCAGGCTGATTTATGAAAGTCAAATGTCATAACGGTGTAAATGTAACATATTGGCTTTGGCAGATTCCAATTATGAGTTTTCAAAAAGGCGTAAGAATTATTCACTCGGTTTTAGGGTTTTCCTAGAAGAAAAAAAATTATACGGCCTCTCTGATGTCAGCCCGGGCTGATTTATGAAAGTCAAATGTCATAACGGTGTAAATGTAACATTGTGATGACCAGGGATTATAGGTGTTAATCCCGTAGTGTTAATACTCCCTAAAGTGGTTTTACGTGGCGATTTGGAGTTTAATCGCGATGTTGGGCCTTCTGGGCTCGTTTAATTGGGTAGTTGGGATCGTTGGATCCAGAGGTTGAGATTGTATTCACATTACGGTGAAAAACCTAAGAGTTGGGTTTTTGATGTGTCTCGGAATCTCGGGTGCTATGTGAACACCGGTAGGGGGTTTTGGAGTTAGAGAGAGAAGTTTTGAAAACAGATGATTTTTAAGGAATCATGATGTATTTGTGGGGCTATTAATTTTTCGGGGTATTTTTGCTATAAATACCATTTAAACCCAAAATTTTAGAATTTATTTCATTTCAGCCCCAAATCTTCTTCTCCTCCCCCGCGCGCGATCTCCCGCTGCCAGCCCCTGCCCGCGCGCAAAAGCGCTTCGGCCGCCGCCGTCCCGCCGCCGATCGGCGCGTCCGACCTACCCACGGCTTCGTCTCGTCCAGGCGCTCATTTCCCCTCCGGCAATTGAAAGTTTCATCGCGATTTGAGGTCGAATTTTGAGAAAGAGCGGCGATCCCCAATTTCTAGGGTTCATCGGATTTCGTCCGATTTTGCTTCCGATTTCGTTGGGTAACGTTCCTTACCCCTTTTCCATGCTTATGATGTATTTTCCCTACCTATTGTGAATTATTATGTTCGAATTTTGAGGATTGAATTCGAATTTGTGGAGGTTGGTTCGAATTTCATGATGTGTGGGGGATTTATGTTCGATTTTGGGGATTGTTGGCATGAGGATGATAATTCTTGTTAGGATTCGATTTATTCATGCTTAAATGAATTATGATGCTTAAGTGGGATCGAATTAAGATGTTATGGTTCGAATTTCCCCAATTTCGTAGGGTCTAATTTTCGAATTATTGGGGGTTTTTGGCAAAGGTGATGATTCTTGCCATTGATGGTTTAATTCACATCTTAGGTGTATTATGATGCTGGTTGGGTTCGAATTGTGAGTTTAGGGTTCGAATTTTGTAGGATGTTCTTGAACAATTTTCGATATTATCGCATTCGTTTTCCCTCCCTGCATGTACCCTGCCCCGGGTCTTTTAAATGATTTATTGTCGTGTGTTGACGATATTTTGAATGTTATGAATGTGCTTGAGCATGTGTTACATGTTCGTAAATAATTGTGAATTATTTATCGTTCTAGCACATCGTTCCTCGGGGCATGGAACTCGAGCAAGGTTTGGTTCGGACTTCGAGGATTTAAGGTACGTTTAGCGTACGAGCATAGTTTAAATGATGTTTTACAAGTATGATGCATGATTTAAGATATATGATATGTTTTACTATGATGGTATCTGGACTTGGTTACGATATGCTGTTTCACATGGTGGAATGCTCAGTGCCGCTATGAAGCGAGCCAATGATGAGGTGTGGTTGCTACGGAGCAAACACCCATAGTATGACGTTACCTTGAAGTAAGAAATGAGAATGTGGTATTTGATAAGATATCTAGGATATCTGTATTTTATTTCCCTATGGGTAATAATAGGAACAGAGACGTAGTTAATCAGAGAAGTGATTAACCAGTATCGGAAGTTAAGGAAATCTCAATATGATATCTAGAATTATGATAATTGCTAGATTAAGTAAGATGTTATGAAAAGATGTTATGAAACGATGTTATGAAATGATGTTATGAAATGTTGCTAATTATTGCTAAATTAAGTAAGATGTTATGAAAAGATGTTATGAAAAGATGTTATGAAACGATGTTATGAAACGATGTTATGAAATGATGTTATGAAATGTTACCAATCATTGCCAAATAAAGTAAGATGTTATGAAAGGTTACTGATTTGAGACTGGCTAGGGTTAACCAATATGATGATTAACTGCATATTCAAGATTTGATGATTTATCTGTTTTGAGAACAGGGTTATTACAGGGGTACGCTATGATGAGGATGATACCATCCAGGAAGTATCATATATGTTCCACAATATTTACATTTTCGTAAATTATGTACTATGTCATTATGATTATGAAATTGTGGAATTGGTATGCTCACCCCGTTGGGGGCTGTCTCTGTTGGGACAGGTGAACAGGTACATCGATGGCTTTGGAGATGAGCTCGAGCTGTTGATTGGATGTACTCCCAGGATTGCGGTACCAGGGCTTGATGGAGCACGGTATCGTATAGAATACCCATATACCCATGATGGTTTTATACATATTCATGATGCTCGCATGTGAGCACGATTATACTTGTATATGGGTTGTATGTAAAGGCATGAGCCTTTCTCTCTTTCATTCTATGTTGCATGCAATTAGAGGTAGAATTGCTAAATGATAAGAGAGTCATTGGTGTATTATGTGGGTGTTGAAACCCACCTTTGTCGTCATATGTGTGGTGTCTTCCCTGGCTGGGAATTTACTTGCATTACTGCTTTCTGCTGAGTATTATGTGTTCCCTGGCCGGGAATTATGTTATATGCTGTGCTCTTTTTTTTGGGATAGCTCTATTTATGGGGAGACTCTGCCCAAATTTTTATAAAAGTTTACAATGTGAAAAGTGGCACCAAGGGGTTGGTAAAGGGCAAACATATGAGTCAATCATTGACAGGCAATGATTAAGTATCATCAGAGCTTCCCGATTGACATTTTATAGAAAGCATGTACCACACATAGTGGTTAATACACTAATCAAGGGTTAAGTATACGGGGTCCTTACATTAGTGGTATCAGAGCAGTGGTTGCTCATTGGGGCTGTTGAGGGCCTAGGAAGTTATTGATAGCACATATTTATGCATGATGGCATTAATGTTATACGACATGACTAATTGTTTATGTGCTTATATGATATGAAAAGTGGTATTGCTAACCATTGTGGTTGCAGGAATCGTGTGGAACACGATAGGATGGCATTAATAGCGATGTCTAACACTCTATATGCTACGTGCCAAGGAATCTGATTTTGGAAGAAAATCAGGGAAAAGAAAGATATGACGTATTGTCCGAGGACAGACTAAGTAGACCACCGACAGTGGAATACTTCGGTATGGTCTCAATTATTATTGAATATACTAATGTGTTTGTTCATGTAATGTTCAAGCAAGGAATGTACGTAAGAGACGTACGGGCATCGGACGGTAACATATTCTTACACTATGACTATGCTATGATTACAGAAGTAATTACGATGTTTATGATGATGATGTCTATGATGAATAAAGATGACAAGATGTTTACGATGATGTTATTACAAATAAGTTTATGATGATAATGATAAGTAAGTTATGATAATGTTTATGATAAGTAAAGATGATATGATGTTTATGATGATGATTATGATAAGTAAGTTATGATGATGTTTACGATGAGTAAAGATGATAAGATGTTTATGATGATGATAATGATAAGTAAGTTATGATAATGCTTATGATAAGTAAAGATGATAAGATGTTTATGACGATGATAATGATAAGTAAGTTATGATAATGCTTATGATAAGTAAAGATGATATGATGTTTATGATAATGATTATGATGATGATTATGAGGAATAAGATTATAATGATGATGTTTATGTGATGTTTATATATGATGATGTGCATAAGATGTTTATATGATGACGTGCATACGATGTTTATATGATGATGTGCATAAGATGTTTATATGATGACGTGCATACGATGTTTATATGATGATGTGCATAAGATGTTTATTTGATGATGTGCATACGATGTTTATATATGATGATGATTATACGTTATTGTGGTAAGGTGCCACGGGGTAAGGTGCCCCACATGGTAAGTAGCCATGCGATGTTATTGTGGTAAGGTGCCACGGGGTAAGGTGCCCCACATGGTAAGTAGCCATGCGATGTTATTGTGGTAAGGTGCCACGGGGTAAGGTGCCCCACATGGTAAGTAGCCATGCGATGTTATTGTGGTAAGGTGCCACGGGGTAAGGTGCCCCATATGGTAAGAGGCCATACGATATTATTATGAGGATTTACGATGACTCATTCTTTTATGAGGACTGGCGATGGTTCTTTCCGCCAGATGTATGATAGCGATGCTTCATTCCGCTATATTGATTGGCGATGGTTCTTCCGCCAGATGTACGATAGCAATGCCTCATTCCGCTATATTGATTGGCGATGGTTCTTTCCGCCAGATGTATGATAGCGATGCCTCATTCCGCTATATTGATTGGCGATGGTTCTTTCCGCCAGATGTATTGATAGCGATGCCTCTTTCCGCTATTATGTGGACGATGATTCATGCTCAGGTGTATAGCGAGGTTTCATGCCACCTATTATATGACGAGGTATCATGCCGTCGATTCTATAGCGATGGACTGTACCGCTATATATTCAGCACATGATTTTGGCCGCCTTCGAGCGATGGGTGCTGATTACGTATTATTATGGAGCGACGGAGATAGGTATGCCGCTATCTTGTTAGCGATGAGGTATGAGATATTGCTATTCTATTTAGCATTATTATAGCTGGCATGCGTTGTTATACATGTTTTATTGTGACTATTTTACTAGCATGATGATGAATGATATATGTTGATGTACATGGACCGTCACGAGTTGACTGGGTCATTTAGATGTCATTGTTGACTTGTACCGTCACTAGTTGACGATACCTTAGATGCCATGAGTGGGCATGTGTCGTCACGGGATGGCGATGACGATAGTGCAGGAGATGTCTTATTAGACATGCATCATCGTTACGATGAGCAATGCGTTAAGTATACGTTTTCAGTTGTATGCCTTGGGTGCCTGTGTCGGGCACAAGGAGACGTGTGCGTCACCGATTGACGTGACCCTTATACCGAGCGGGTTGCTCGAAGAATGGATGGACACGTTGTACATGTGATTGTACCGCAGACATTGTTTGAGGCAATCATATTACGAGTGGTGATACCCTTGAGGTATGCTCGTTGGATTGGCTTTTTGGCCATGTTTTTGACGATAGGAGTAATCGTGGAGGAATTACTCGCTTTCTATTGATATGACATGTGGTAGACATGGTCACACCACCCATGAGGATGTAAGATGGGTCCTAAGGGAGTAGGATCAGGTTATGTTAAGTACATGGGGACATTGAAGTGTCCAGGGTATATCAGCATTGGAGGAATGTTGGGTAAAGACCCACTACTCTATTGATTGTTCTTCCCATGGTATGGTATGCCGTGTGGAAACGTCCATCTGATTGGTAGGTTTGAGGTGAACCTAGTGAGACAGCGATTAGTTTGTCTGCCGCGTGTGTGCAGCACCATGATGGGCTTGCTAGAGCCGTTATACTGCTCGTTGGAACCAAGTTTGGCAAATCGTAAGGTGATACAAAGTGGATTGTGGTGAACTCTGGTAGTCACCACGTCATTTGAAGTTGAGGTTGAGTATGCCTCACAGAAACGTATATATGTTTATGTTTAAATCTTGGGGAGACTTGTCTGGGACAGCTCATGACGTGAAGTACCAACGAGAGAGTCGTCAAGTCGTCGTTGATTCGATCTGAGAATCCATGTATTTGAGTTGCAATGATGCGACTGCTCCTTCGATAGAGGAGGTTTGAAAGTGGAAACCAGGTTTGTTATGTGTACACCGTGGAATACTAGTGTTTCCCTCGTAACGATGTATGTTGGACATCGTGAGTCATGATAAGAGATGTCAAGGAATGAAATCTACGATGGAATCAGGAACGATTCGAATCCTTACAGTTTCAGTTGACTAACTGCCTTTGGATTATTAGCGTTGAGCTGTGCTGACGCTCTTTGACGTTATGATGGATTTGGAAGTCTGTTCCACTCCAGAGTTTGACACGAGGTCAACGTTCTCACGGTTGATGTGTCATTCAGGATGCGTTCTTACTGGTTGTATTAGAACGAAGGATGACTGTCCGATCTACAGTCGTAAATATAGGTTGTTTTTCAGTCATGAGAGACTGACTTTTAGGATGACCCGCATCGAGGTACGTTTTGCCTCTTAAGTGATATGTTGGTTTTGGTAAGTCGCTCTGTTTCAGAGTTTGAAGAGAAGTAAGTATCCTCGCGTTTATTAATACGATTCTGATATGGTCAGGAATCGAGGTTAAGGCTTCATGTTGTTGTGTAGCCTGGGTGTTACGTGATACACCAGTGCTAATTTCGAGGACGAAATTCTTTTAGTGGGGGATATTGTGATGACCAGGGATTATAGGTGTTAATCCCGTAGTGTTAATACTCCCTAAAGTGGTTTTACGTGGCGATTTGGAGTTTAATCGCGATGTTGGGCCTTCTGGGCTCGTTTAATTGGGTAGTTGGGATCGTTGGATCCAGAGGTTGAGATTGTATTCACATTACGGTGAAAAACCTAAGAGTTGGGTTTTTGATGTGTCTCGGAATCTCGGGTGCTATGTGAGCACCGGTAGGGGGTTTTGGAGTTAGAGAGAGAAGTTTTGAAAACAGATGATTTTTAAGGAATCATGATGTATTTGTGGGGCTATTAATTTTTCGGGGTATTTTTGCTATAAATACCATTTAAACCCAAAATTTTAGAATTTATTTCATTTTCAGCCCCAAATCTTCTTCTCCTCCCCCGCGCGCGATCTCCCGCTGCCAGCCCCTGCCCGCGCGCAAAAGCGCTTCGACCGCCGCCGTCCCGCCGCCGATCGGCGCGTCCGACCTACCCACGGCTTCGTCTCGTCCAGGCGCTCATTTCCCCTCCGGCAATTGAAAGTTTCATCGCGATTTGAGGTCGAATTTTGAGAAAGAGCGGCGATCCCCAATTTCTAGGGTTCATCGGATTTCGTCCGATTTGCTTCCGATTTCGTTGGGTAACGTTCCTTACCCCTTTTCCATGCTTATGATGTATTTTCCCTACCTATTGTGAATTATTATGTTCGAATTTTGAGGATTGAATTCGAATTTGTGGAGGTTGGTTCGAATTTCATGATGTGTGGGGGATTTATGTTCGATTTTGGGGATTGTTGGCATGAGGATGATAATTCTTGTTAGGATTCGATTTATTCATGCTTAAATGAATTATGATGCTTAAGTGGGATCGAATTAAGATGTTATGGTTCGAATTTCCCCAATTTCGTAGGGTCTAATTTTCGAATTATTGGGGGTTTTTGGCAAAGGTGATGATTCTTGCCATTGATGGTTTAATTCACATCTTAGGTGTATTATGATGATGGTTGGGTTCGAATTGTGAGTTTAGGGTTCGAATTTTGTAGGATGTTCTTGAACAATTTTCGATATTATCGCATTCGTTTTCCCTCCCTGCATGTACCCTGCCCCGGGTCTTTTAAATGATTTATTGTCGTGTGTTGACGATATTTTGAATGTTATGAATGTGCTTGAGCATGTGTTACATGTTCGTAAATAATTGTGAATTATTTATCGTTCTAGCACATCGTTCCTCGGGGCATGGAACTCGAGCAAGGTTTGGTTCGGACTTCGAGGATTTAAGGTACGTTTAGCGTACGAGCATAGTTTAAATGATGTTTTACAAGTATGATGCATGATTTAAGATATATGATATGTTTTACTATGATGGTATCTGGACTTGGTTACGATATGCTGTTTCACATGGTGGAATGCTCAGTGCCGCTATGAAGCGAGCCAATGATGAGGTGTGGTTGCTACGGAGCAAACACCCATAGTAATGACGTTACCTTGAAGTAAGAAATGAGAATGTGGTATTTGAATAAGATATCTAGGATATCTGTATTTTATTTCCCTATGGGTAATAATAGGAACAGAAGACGTAGTTAATCAGAGGTGATTCCAATTTTGAGTTTTCAAAAAGCCGTAAGAATTTTTCACCCGGTTTAGGGTTTTCCTAGAAGAAAAAAAATTATACGGCCTCTCTGATGTCAGCCCGGGCTGATTTATGAAAGTCAAATGTCATAACGGTGTAAATGTAACATATTGGCTTTGGCAGATTCCAATTTTGAGTTTTCAAAATGCCGTAAGAATTTTTCACACGGTTTTAGGGTTTTCCTAGAAGAAAAAAATTATACGGCCTCTCTGATGTCAGCCCGGGCTGATTTATGAAAGTCAAATGTCATAACGGTGTAAATGTAACATATTGGCTTTGGCAGATTCCAATTTTGAGTTTTCAAAAAGCCGTAAGAATTTTTCACCCGGTTTTAGGGTTTTCCTAGAAGAAAAAAATTATACGGCCTCTCTGATGTCAGCTGATTTATGAAAGTCAAATGTCATAACGGTGTAAATGTAACATATTGGCTTTGGCAGATTCCAATTTTGAGTTTTCAAAAAGGCGTAAGAATTTTTCACTCGTTTTAGGGTTTTCCTAGAAGAAAAAAAATTATACGGCCTCTCTGATGTCAGCCCGGGCTGATTTATGAAAGTCAAATGTCATAACGGTGTAAATGTAACATATTGGCTTTGGCAGATTCCAATTTTGAGTTTTCAAAATGCCGTAAGAATTTTTCACCCGGTTTTAGGGTTTTCCTAGAAGAAAAAAATTATACGGCCTCTCTGATGTCAGCCCGGGCTGATTTATGAAAGTCAAATGTCATAACGGTGTAAATGTAACATATTGGCTTTGGCAGATTCCAATTTTGAGTTTTCAAAATGCCGTAAGAATTTTTCACCCGGTTTTAGGGTTTTCCTAGAAGAAAAAAATTATACGGCCTCTCTGATGTCAGCCCGGGCTGATTTATGAAAGTCAAATGTCATAACGGTGTAAATGTAACATATTGGCTTTGGCAGATTCCAATTTTGAGTTTTCAAAAAGGCGTAAGAATTTTTCACCGGTTTTAGGGTTTTCCTAGAAGAAAAAAATTATACGGCCTCTCTGATGTCAGCCCGGGCTGATTTATGAAAGTCAAATGTCATAACGGTGTAAATGTAACATATTGGCTTTGGCAGATTCCAATTTTGAGTTTTCAAAAAGCCGTAAGAATTTTTCACCCGGTTTTAGGGTTTTCCTAGAAGAAAAAAAATTATACGGCCTCTCTGATGTCAGCCCGGGCTGATTTATGAAAGTCAAATGTCATAACGGTGTAAATGTAACATATTGGCTTTGGCAGATTCCAATTTTGAGTTTTCAAAATGCGTAAGAATTTTTCACCCGGTTTTAGGGTTTTCCTAGAAGAAAAAAAATTATACGGCCTCTCTGATGTCAGCCCGGGCTGATTTATGAAAGTCAAATGTCATAACGGTGTAAATGTAACATATTGGCTTTGGCAGATTCCAATTTTGAGTTTTCAAAAAGGCGTAAGAATTTTTCACTCGGTTTTAGGGTTTTCCTAGAAGAAAAAAAATTATACGGCCTATCTGATGTCAGCCCGGGACTGATTTATGAAAGTCAAATGTCATAACGGTGTAAATGTAACATATTGGCTTTGGCAGATTCCAATTATGAGTTTTCAAAAAGGCGTAAGAATTTTCTACTCGGTTTTAGGGTTTTCCTAGAAGAAAAAAATTATACGGCCTCTCTTGATGTCAGCCCGGGCTGATTATGAAAGTCAAATGTCATAACGGTGTAATGTAACATATTGGCTTTGGCAGATTCAATTATGAGTTTTCAAAAAGGGCTAAGAATTTTTCTACTCGGATTTTAGGGTTTTCCTTGAAGAAAAAAATTATACGGCCTATCTGATGTCAGCCCGGGCTGATTTATGAAAGTCAAATGTCATAACTGGTGTAAATGTAACATAGTGGCTTTGGCAGATTCCAAATTATGAGTTTTCAAAAAGGCGTAAGAATTTTTCACCTCGGTTTTAGGGTTTTCCTAGAAGAAAAAAAATTAGTACGTCCTCTCTGATGTCAGCCCAGGGCCTGATTTATGAAAGTCAAATGTCATAACGGTGTAAATGTAACATATTGGGCTTTGGCAGATTCAATTCTGAGTTTTCAAAAAGGCGTAAGAATTTTGACCCGGTTTTAGGGTTTTCACGAAGAACAAAAAAATTATACGGCCTCTCTGATGTCAGCCAGGGCTGGATTTATGAAAGTCAATATGTCATACTGTGTAAATGTAACATATTGCTTTGGCAGATTCCAATTATGAGTTTCAAAAAGGCGTAAGAATTTTTCACTCGTTTTTAGGGTTTTCCTAGAAGAAAAAAAATTATACGGCCATCTGATGTCAGCCCAGGCTGATTATGAAAGTCAATGTCATAATGGGTGTAAATGTAACATATTGGCTTTGGCGATTCCAATTATGAGTTCTTCAAAAAGGCGTAAGAATTTTCCTCGTTTTAGGGTTTTCCTAGAAGAAAAAAAATTATACGGTCCTCTATGATGTCAGCCCAGGCTGATTTATGAAAGTCAAATGTCATAACGGTGTAAATGTAACATATTGGCTTTGGCAGATTCCAACTATGAGTTTTCAAAAAGGCGTAAGAATTGTTCTCCTCGTTTTAGAGGTTTTCCTAGAAGAAAAAAAATTATACGGCCTCTCTGATGTCAGCCCAGGCCTGATTTATGAAAGTCAAATGTCATAACGGTGGTAAATGTAACATTTGGCTTTGGCAGATTCCAATTATGAGTTTTCAAAAGGCGTAAGAATTTTCACTCGGTTTTAGGGTTTTCCTAGAAGAAAAAAAATTATAACGGCCTCATCTGATGTCAGCCCGGCTGATTTATGAAATTCAAATGTCATAACGGTGTAAATGTAACATATTGGCTTTGGGCAGATTCCAGATTTGAGTTTTCAAAAAGGCGTAAGAATTTTTGACCCGGTTTTAGGGTTTTCCTACGAAGAAAAAAAATTATACGGCCTCTCTGATGTCAGCACCGGGCTGATTTATGAAAGTCAAATTGTCATAACGGTGTAAATGTAACATATTGGCTTTGGCAGATTCCAATTATGAGTTTTCAAAAGGCGTAAGAATTTTTCACTCGTTTTTAGAGGTTTTCCTAGAAGAAAAAAAAATATACGGCCTCTCTGATGTCAGCCCAGGGCTGATTTATGAAAGTCAAATGTCATAACGGTGTAAAATGTAACATATTGGCTTTGGCAGATTCCAATTATTGAGTTTTCAAAAAGGCGTAAGAAGTTTTCACTCGTTTAGAGTTTTTCCTAGAAGAAAAAAATTATACGTCCTCTCTGATGTCAGCCCAGGCTATTTAGAAAGTCAAAGGTCATAACTGTGTAAATGTAACATATTGGCTTTGGCAGATTCCAATTAATGAGTTTTCAAAAAGGCGTAAGAATTTTTCTCTCGGTTTTAGGGTTTTCCTAGAAGAAAAAAAATTATACGGCCTCTCTGATGTCAGCCAGGCTGATTTATTAAAGTCAAATGTCATAACGGTGTAAATGTAACATATTGGCTTTGGCAGATTCCAATTTTGAGTTTTCAAAAAGGCGTAAGAATTTTTCACTCGGTTTTAGGGTTTTCCTAGAAGAAAAAAATTATACGGCCTCTCTGATGTCAGCCCGGGCTGATTTATGAAAGTCAAATGTCATAACGGTGTAAATGTAACATATTGGCTTTGGCAGATTCCAATTTTGAGTTTTCAAAAAGGCGTAAGAATTTTTCACCGGTTTTAGGGTTTTCCTAGAAGAAAAAAAATTATACGGCCTCTCTGATGTCAGCCCGGGCTGATTTATGAAAGTCAAATGTCATAACGGTGTAAATGTAACATATTGGCTTTGGCAGATTCCAATTTTGAGTTTTCAAAATGCCGTAAGAATTTTTCACCGGTTTTAGGGTTTTCCTAGAAGAAAAAAAATTATACGGCCTCTCTGATGTCAGCCCGGGCTGATTTATGAAAGTCAAATGTCATAACGGTGTAAATGTAACATATTGGCTTTGGCAGATTCCAATTTTGAGTTTTCAAAAAGCCGTAAGAATTTTTCACCCGGTTTTAGGGTTTTCCTAGAAGAAAAAAAATTATACGGCCTCTCTGATGTCAGCCCGGGCTGATTTATGAAAGTCAAATGTCATAACGGTGTAAATGTAACATATTGGCTTTGGCAGATTCCAATTTTGAGTTTTCAAAATGCCGTAAGAATTTTTCACCCGGTTTTAGGGTTTTCCTAGAAGAAAAAAAATTATACGGCCTCTCTGATGTCAGCCCGGGCTGATTTATGAAAGTCAAATGTCATAACGGTGTAAATGTAACATATTGGCTTTGGCAGATTCCAATTTTGAGTTTTCAAAATGCCGTAAGAATTTTTCCCGGTTTTAGGGTTTTCCTAGAAGAAAAAAAATTATACGGCCTCTCTGATGTCAGCCCGGGCTGATTTATGAAAGTCAAATGTCATAACGGTGTAAATGTAACATATTGGCTTTGGCAGATTCCAATTTTGAGTTTTCAAAAGGCGTAAGAATTTTTCACCCGGTTTTAGGGTTTTCCTAGAAGAAAAAAAATTATACGGCCTCTCTGATGTCAGCCCGGGCTGATTTATGAAAGTCAAATGTCATAACGGTGTAAATGTAACATATTGGCTTTGGCAGATTCCAATTTTGAGTTTTCAAAAAGGCGTAAGAATTTTTCACTCGGTTTTAGGGTTTTCCTAGAAGAAAAAAATTATACGGCCTCTCTGATGTCAGCCCGGGCTGATTTATGAAAGTCAAATGTCATAACGGTGTAAATGTAACATATTGGCTTTGGCAGATTCCAATTTTGAGTTTTCAAAAAGCCGTAAGAATTTTTCACCCGGTTTTAGGGTTTTCCTAGAAGAAAAAAAATTATACGGCCTCTCTGATGTCAGCCCGGGCTGATTTATGAAAGTCAAATGTCATAACGGTGTAAATGTAACATATTGGCTTTGGCAGATTCCAATTTTGAGTTTTCAAAATGCCGTAAGAATTTTTCACCCGGTTTTAGGGTTTTCCTAGAAGAAAAAAATTATACGGCCTCTCTGATGTCAGCCCGGGCTGATTTATGAAAGTCAAATGTCATAACGGTGTAAATGTAACATATTGGCTTTGGCAGATTCCAATTTTGAGTTTTCAAAAAGCCGTAAGAATTTTTCACCCGGTTTTAGGGTTTTCCTAGAAGAAAAAAATTATACGGCCTCTCTGATGTCAGCCCGGGCTGATTTATGAAAGTCAAATGTCATAACGGTGTAAATGTAACATATTGGCTTTGGCAGATTCCAATTTTGAGTTTTCAAAATGCCGTAAGAATTTTTCACCCGGTTTTAGGGTTTTCCTAGAAAAAAAAATTATACGGCCTCTCTGATGTCAGCCCGGGCTGATTTATGAAAGTCAAATGTCATAACGGTGTAAATGTAACATATTGGCTTTGGCAGATTCCAATTTTGAGTTTTCAAAATGGCGTAAGAATTTTTCACCCGGTTTTAGGGTTTTCCTAGAAGAAAAAAATTATACGGCCTCTCTGATGTCAGCCCGGGCTGATTTATGAAAGTCAAATGTCATAACGGTGTAAATGTAACATATTGGCTTTGGCAGATTCCAATTTTGAGTTTTCAAAATGCCGTAAGAATTTTTCACCCGGTTTTAGGGTTTTCCTAGAAGAAAAAAAATTATACGGCCTCTCTGATGTCAGCCCGGGCTGATTTATGAAAGTCAAATGTCATAACGGTGTAAATGTAACATATTGGCTTTGGCAGATTCCAATTTTGAGTTTTCAAAATGCCGTAAGAATTTTTCACCCGGTTTTAGGGTTTTCCTAGAAGAAAAAAAATTATACGGCCTCTCTGATGTCAGCCCGGGCTGATTTATGAAAGTCAAATGTCATAACGGTGTAAATGTAACATATTGGCTTTGGCAGATTCCAATTTTGAGTTTTCAAAAGGCGTAAGAATTTTTCACCCGGTTTTAGGGTTTTCCTAGAAAAAAAAATTATACGGCCTCTCTGATGTCAGCCCGGGCTGATTTATGAAAGTCAAATGTCATAACGGTGTAAATGTAACATATTGGCTTTGGCAGATTCCAATTTTGAGTTTTCAAAAAGGCGTAAGAATTTTTCACTCGGTTTTAGGGTTTTCCTAGAAGAAAAAAAATTATACGGCCTCTCTGATGTCAGCCCGGGCTGATTTATGAAAGTCAAATGTCATAACGGTGTAAATGTAACATATTGGCTTTGGCAGATTCCAATTTTGAGTTTTCAAAATGCCGTAAGAATTTTTCACCCGGTTTTAGGGTTTTCCTAGAAGAAAAAAAATTATACGGCCTCTCTGATGTCAGCCCGGGCTGATTTATGAAAGTCAAATGTCATAACGGTGTAAATGTAACATATTGGCTTTGGCAGATTCCAATTTTGAGTTTTCAAAATGCCGTAAGAATTTTTCACCCGGTTTTAGGGTTTTCCTAGAAGAAAAAAAAATTATAGAGGCCTCTCTGATGTCAGCCCGGGCTGATTTATGAAAGTCAAATGTCATAACGGTGTAAATGTAACATATTGGCTTTGGCAGATTCCAATTTTGAGTTTTCAAAATGCCGTAAGAATTTTTCACCCGGTTTTAGGGTTTTCCTAGAAGAAAAAAAATTATACGGCCTCTCTGATGTCAGCCCGGGCTGATTTATGAAAGTCAAATGTCATAACGGTGTAAATGTAACATATTGGCTTTGGCAGATTCCAATTTTGAGTTTTCAAAAAGGCGTAAGAATTTTTCACTCGGTTTTAGGGTTTTCCTAGAAGAAAAAAAATTATACGGCCTCTCTGATGTCAGCCCGGGCTGATTTATGAAAGTCAAATGTCATAACGGTGTAAATGTAACATATTGGCTTTGGCAGATTCCAATTTTGAGTTTTCAAAATGCGTAAGAATTTTTCACCCGGTTTTAGGGTTTTCCTAGAAGAAAAAAAATTATACGGCCTCTCTGATGTCAGCCCGGGCTGATTTATGAAAGTCAAATGTCATAACGGTGTAAATGTAACATATTGGCTTTGGCAGATTCCAATTTTGAGTTTTCAAAAAGCCGTAAGAATTTTTCACCCGGTTTTAGGGTTTTCCTAGAAGAAAAAAATTATACGGCCTCTCTGATGTCAGCCCGGGCTGATTTATGAAAGTCAAATGTCATAACGGTGTAAATGTAACATATTGGCTTTGGCAGATTCCAATTTTGAGTTTTCAAAATGCGTAAGAATTTTTCACCCGGTTTTAGGGTTTTCCTAGAAGAAAAAAAATTATACGGCCTCTCTGATGTCAGCCCGGGCTGATTTATGAAAGTCAAATGTCATAACGGTGTAAATGTAACATATTGGCTTTGGCAGATTCCAATTTTGAGTTTTCAAAAAGGCGTAAGAATTTTTCACCGGTTTTAGGGTTTTCCTAGAAGAAAAAAAATTATACGGCCTCTCTGATGTCAGCCCGGGCTGATTTATGAAAGTCAAATGTCATAACGGTGTAAATGTAACATATTGGCTTTGGCAGATTCCAATTTTGAGTTTTCAAAATGCCGTAAGAATTTTTCACCCGGTTTTAGGGTTTTCCTAGAAGAAAAAAAATTATACGGCCTCTCTGATGTCAGCCCGGGCTGATTTATGAAAGTCAAATGTCATAACGGTGTAAATGTAACATATTGGCTTTGGCAGATTCCAATTTTGAGTTTTCAAAATGCCGTAAGAATTTTTCACCCGGTTTTAGGGTTTTCCTAGAAGAAAAAAATTATACGGCCTCTCTGATGTCAGCCCGGGCTGATTTATGAAAGTCAAATGTCATAACGGTGTAAATGTAACATATTGGCTTTGGCAGATTCCAATTTTGAGTTTTCAAAATGCCGTAAGAATTTTTCACCCGGTTTTAGGGTTTTCCTAGAAGAAAAAAAATTATACGGCCTCTCTGATGTCAGCCCGGGCTGATTTATGAAAGTCAAATGTCATAACGGTGTAAATGTAACATATTGGCTTTGGCAGATTCCAATTTTGAGTTTTCAAAATGCCGTAAGAATTTTTCACCCGGTTTTAGGGTTTTCCTAGAAGAAAAAAAATTATACGGCCTCTCTGATGTCAGCCCGGGCTGATTTATGAAAGTCAAATGTCATAACGGTGTAAATGTAACATATTGGCTTTGGCAGATTCCAATTTTGAGTTTTCAAAATGCCGTAAGAATTTTTCACCCGGTTTTAGGGTTTTCCTAGAAGAAAAAAAATTATACGGCCTCTCTGATGTCAGCCCGGGCTGATTTATGAAAGTCAAATGTCATAACGGTGTAAATGTAACATATTGGCTTTGGCAGATTCCAATTTTGAGTTTTCAAAATGCCGTAAGAATTTTTCACCCGGTTTTAGGGTTTTCCTAGAAGAAAAAAATTATACGGCCTCTCTGATGTCAGCCCGGGCTGATTTATGAAAGTCAAATGTCATAACGGTGTAAATGTAACATATTGGCTTTGGCAGATTCCAATTTTGAGTTTTCAAAAAGGCGTAAGAATTTTTCACTCGGTTTTAGGGTTTTCCTAGAAGAAAAAAAATTATACGGCCTCTCTGATGTCAGCCCGGGCTGATTTATGAAAGTCAAATGTCATAACGGTGTAAATGTAACATATTGGCTTTGGCAGATTCCAATTTTGAGTTTTCAAAATGCCGTAAGAATTTTTCACCCGGTTTTAGGGTTTTCCTAGAAGAAAAAAATTATACGGCCTCTCTGATGTCAGCCCGGGCTGATTTATGAAAGTCAAATGTCATAACGGTGTAAATGTAACATATTGGCTTTGGCAGATTCCAATTTTGAGTTTTCAAAAAGGCGTAAGAATTTTTCACCGGTTTTAGGGTTTTCCTAGAAGAAAAAAATTATACGGCCTCTCTGATGTCAGCCCGGGCTGATTTATGAAAGTCAAATGTCATAACGGTGTAAATGTAACATATTGGCTTTGGCAGATTCCAATTTTGAGTTTTCAAAAAGGCGTAAGAATTTTTCACTCGGTTTTAGGGTTTTCCTAGAAAAAAAAATTATACGGCCTCTCTGATGTCAGCCCGGGCTGATTTATGAAAGTCAAATGTCATAACGGTGTAAATGTAACATATTGGCTTTGGCAGATTCCAATTTTGAGTTTTCAAAATGCCGTAAGAATTTTTCACCCGGTTTTAGGGTTTTCCTAGAAGAAAAAAAATTATACGGCCTCTCTGATGTCAGCCCGGGCTGATTTATGAAAGTCAAATGTCATAACGGTGTAAATGTAACATATTGGCTTTGGCAGATTCCAATTTTGAGTTTTCAAAATGCCGTAAGAATTTTTCACCCGGTTTTAGGGTTTTCCTAGAAGAAAAAAATTATACGGCCTCTCTGATGTCAGCCCGGGCTGATTTATGAAAGTCAAATGTCATAACGGTGTAAATGTAACATATTGGCTTTGGCAGATTCCAATTTTGAGTTTTCAAAATGCCGTAAGAATTTTTCACCCGGTTTTAGGGTTTTCCTAGAAGAAAAAAAAATTATACGGCCTCTCTGATGTCAGCCCGGGCTGATTTATGAAAGTCAAATGTCATAACGGTGGTAAATGTAACATATTGGCTTTGGCAGATTCCAATTTTGAGTTTTCAAAATGCCGTAAGAATTTTTGACCCGGTTTTTAGGGTTTTCCTAGAAGAAAAAAAATTATACGGCCTCTCTGATGTCAGCCCGGGCTTATTTATGAAAGTCAAATGTCATAACGGTGTAAATGTAACATATTGGCTTGGCAGATTCAATTTTGAGTTTTCAAAAATGCCGTAAGAATTTTTGACCCGGTTTTAGGGTTTTCCTAGAAGAAAAAAAATTATACGGCCTCTCTGATGTCAGCCCGGGCTGATTTATGAAAGTCAATGTCATAACGGTGTAAATGTAACATATTGGCTTGGCAGATTCCAATTTTGAGTTTTCAAATGCCGTAAGAATTTTTGACCCGGTTTTAGGGTTTTCCTAGAAGAAAAAAAATTATACGGCCTCTCTGATGTCAGCCCGGGCTGATTTATGAAAGTCAAATGTCATAACGTTGTAAATGTAACATATTGGCTTTGGCAGATTCAATTTGAGTTTTCAAAAATGCCGTAAGACTTTTTGCCCCGGTTTTATGGTTTTCCTTAGAAGAAAAAAATTATACGGCCTCTCTGATGTCAGCCCGGCTGATTATTGAAAGTCAATGTCATAACGGTGTAAATGTAACATATTGGCTTTGGCAGATTCCAATTTGAGTTTTCAAAAAGGCGTAAGAATTTTTCTCTCGGTTTTATGGTTTTCTAGAAGAAAAAAAAATTATACGGCCTCTCTGATGTCAGCCCGGGCTGATTTATGAAAGTCAAATATCATAACGGTTTTGTAAATGTAACATATTGGCTTTGGCAGATTCCAATTATGAGTTTTCAAAAGGCGTACGAATTTTTCTCTCGGTTTTAGGGTTTACTTAGAAGAAAAAAAATTATACGGCCACTCTGATGTCAGCACGGGCTGATTTATGAAAGTCAAATGTCATAACGGTGTAATGTAACATATTGGCTTTGGCAGATTCCAATTTTCGAGTTTTCAAAATGCCGTAAGAATTTTCCCGATTTTAGAGGTTTTCCTAAAGAAAAAAAATTCACATACGGCCTCACTGATGTCAGCCCGGGCTGATTTATGAAAGTCAAATGTCTAAAACGGTGTAAAATGTAACATATTTGGCTTGGCAGATTCCAATTTGAGTTTTCAAAATGCCGTAAGAATTTTTGACCCGGTTTTAGGGTTTCCTAAAGAAAAAAATTATACGGCCTCTCTGATGTCAGCCCGGGCTGATTTATGAAATACAAATGTCATAAAACGGTGCTAAATGTAACATATTGGCTTTGGCAGATTCCAATTTTGAGTTTTCAAAATGCCGTAAGAATTTTTGACCCCGGTTTTAGGGTTTCCTAGAAGAAAAAAATTATACCGGCCTCTCTGATGTCAGCCCAGGGCTGATTTATGAAAGTCAAATGTCATAACGGTTTGTAAATGTAACATATTGGCTTGGCAGATCCAATTTTGAGTTTTCAAAATGCCGTAAGAATTTTTGACCCGGTTTTAGGGTTTCCTATAAGAAAAAAAATTATACGGCCTCTCTGATGTCAAGCCCGGGCTGATTTATTAAAGTCAAATGTCATAACGATGTAAATGTAACATATTGGCTTTGCAGATTCCTAATTTTGAGTTTTCAAAATGCCGTAAGAATTTTTGACCCGGTTTTAGGGGTTTTCCTAGAAGAAAAAAAAATCATACGGCCCTCTCTGATGTCGCCCGGGCTGATTTATCAAAGTCAAATGTCATAACGTTGTAAATGTAACATATTGGCTTTGGCAGATTCCAATTTTGAGTTTTCAAAAATGCGTAAGAATTTTTGACCCGGTTTTAGGGTTTTTCCTAGAAGAAAAAAAATTATACTGCCTCTCTGATGTCAGCCCGGCTGATTTAGGAAAGTCAAATGTCATAACGTCGTAAATGTAACATGGCTTTGGCAGATTCCAATTTTGACGTTTTCAAAAAGGCGTAAGAATTTTTCTCTCGGTTTTAGGGTTTTCCTAGAAGAAAAATATTATACGGGCCCTCTCTGATTCAGCCCGGGCAGATTTATGAAAGTCGAATATCATAACGGTGTAAATGTACATATTGGCTTTGGCAGATTTCAATTTTGAGTTTTCAAAATGCCGTAAGAATTTTTGACCCCGGTTTTAGGGTTTTCCTAGAAGAAAAAAAATTATACTGCCTCTCTGACTTCAGCCCGGGCTGATTTATGAAGTCAAATGTCATAACGGTGTAAATGTAACATATTGGCTTTGGCAGATTCCAATTTTGAGTTTTTCAAAATGCCGTAAGAATTTTTGACCCGGTTTTAGGGTTTTCCTAGAAGAAAAAAAATTATACTTGCCTCTCTGATGTCAGCCCGGGCTTATTTATTAAAGTCAAATATCATAACGGTGTAACATATTGGCTTTGGCAGATTCCAATTTTGAGTTTTCAAAATGCCGTAAGAATTTTTGACCCGGTTTGAGGGTTTTCCTTGAAGAAAAAAATTTATACGGCCTCTCCGATGTCAAGCCCGCCGGCTGATTTATGAAAGTCAAATGTCATAAGGGTGTAAATATAACATATTGGCTTTGGCAGATTCCAATTTTGAGTTTCAAAATACCGTAAGAATTTTTGACCCCGGTTTTAGGGTTTTTCCTAGAAAAAAAAAAACTATACGGCCTCTCTAATGTCAGCCCGTGCTGATTTATGAAAGTCAAATGTCATAACGGTGTAAATGTAACATATTGGCTTTGGCAGATTCCAATTATGAGTTTTCAAAAAAGCGTAAGAATTTTTCTCTCGGTTTTAGGATTTTTTCTTAGAAGAAAATAAATTATACGTCCTCTCTGATGTCACCCGGCCTGAATTATGAAAGTCAAATATCATAACGTGTAAATGTAACATATTGGCTTTGGCAGATTACTTTTGAGTTTTCAAAATGCCGTAAGAAATTTTGACCCGGTTTGAGGGTTTTCCTAAAAGAAAAAAAATTATACGGCCTCTCTGATGTCAGCCCCGGGCTGATTTATGAAAGTCAAATGTCATAAACGGTGTAAATGTAACATATTGGCTTTGCCAGATTCTAATTTTTAGTTTTCAAAATGCCGTAAGAATTTTTGACACGGTTTTAGGGTTTCCTAGAAGAAAAAAATTCATACGGCCTCTCTGATGTCAGTCCGGGCTGATTTATTATATTCAATGTCATAACGGTGTAAATGTAACATATTGGCTTTGGCAGATTTCAATTTTGAGTTTTTCAAAATGCCGTAAGAATTTTTTGACCCGGTTTGAGGGTTTTCCTAGAAGAAAAAAAATTATACGGCCTCTCTGATGTCAGCCGGGCTGATTTATGAAAGTCAAATGTCATAACGGTGTAAATGTAACATATTGGCTTTGGCAGATTCCAATTATGAGTTTTCAAAAAGGCGTAAGAATTTTTCTCTCGGTTTTAGGGTTTTCCTAGAAGAAATAAATTATACGGCCTCTCTGATGTCAGCCCGGGCTGATTTATGAAAGTCAAATATCATAACGGTGTAAATGTAACATATTGGCTTTGGCAGATTCCGATTTTGAGTTTTCAAAACGGCGTAAGAATTTTTCACTCGGTTTTATGGTTTTCCTAGAAGAAAAAAAATTATACGGCCTCTCTGATGTCAGTCCGGGCTGATTTATGAAAGTCAATATCATAACGGTGTAAATGTAACATATTGGTTTGGCAGATTCCAATTATGAGTTTTCAAAAAGGCGTAAGAATTTTTCTCTCGGTTTTAGGGTTTACTTAGAAGAAAAAAATTATACGGCCCCTCTGATGTCAGCCCGGACTGATTTATGAAAGTCAAATGTTATAACGTTGTAAATGTAACATATTGGCTTTGGCAGATTCCAATTTTGAGTTTTCAAAATGCAGTAAGAATTTTTGACCAGGTTTTAGGGTTTTCCTAGAAGAAAAAAGAATTATAACGGCCTCAATGATGTCAGGCACGGGCTGATTTATGAAAGTCAAATGTCATAACCGGTGTAAATGTAACATATTGGGCTTTGGCGTATTCCAATTTCGAGTTTTCAAAATGCCGTAAGAATTTTGCCCCGGTTTTAGGGTTTTCCTAAAAGAAAAAATATTATATGGCCTCTCTGATGTCAAGCCCGGGCTGATTATGAAAGTCAAATATCATAAAGACGGTGTAAATGTAACATATTGGCTTTGGCAGATTCCAATTTTGAGTTTTCAAAATGCCGTAAGAATATTTGACCCGGTTTTAGGGTTTTCCTAGAAGAAAAAAAATTATACGGGGCTCTCTGATGTCAGCGCGGACTGATTTATGAAAGTAATGTCATAACGGTGTAAATGTAACATAATTGGCTTTGGCAGATTCCAATTTTGTGTTTTCAAAATGCCGTAAGAATTTTTGACCCGGTTTTTAGGGGTTTTCCTATAAGAAAAAAAATTATACGGCATCTCTGATGTCAGCCCGGGCTGATTTATTAAAGTCATATGTCATAACGGTGTAAATGTAACATATTGGCTTTGCCAGATTCTAATTTTTAGTTTCAAAATGCCGTAACAATTTTTGACCCGGTTTTAGGGTTTTCCTAGAAGAAAAAAAATCATACGGCCTCTCTGATGTCAGCCCGGGCTGATTTATGAAAGTCAAATGTCATAACGGTGTAATGTAACATATTGGCCTTGGCAGATTCCAATTTGAGTTTTCAAAATGCCGTAAGAATTTTTGATCCGGTTTTAGGGTTTTCCTAGAAGAAAATAAATTATACGGCCTCTCTGATGTCAGCCCGGGCTGATTTATGAAAGTCAGATGTCATAACGGTGTAAATGTAACATATTGGCTTTGGCAGATTCCAATTTTGAGTTTTCAAAATGCCGTAAGAATTTTTACCCGGTTTGAGGGTTTTCCTAGAAGAAAAAAAATTATACGGCCTCTCTGATGTCATCCCGGGCTGATTTATGAAGTCAAATGTCATAACGGTGTAAATGTAACATATTGGCTTTGGCAGATTCCAATTATGAGTTTTCAAAATGGCGTAAGAATTTTTGACCCTAGAAGAAAAAAAATTATACGGCCTCTCTGATGTCAGCCCGGGCAAGATTTATGAAAGTCGAATATCATAACGGTGTAAATGTAACATATTGGCTTTGGCAGATTTCAATTTTGAGTTTTCAAATTGCCGTAAGAATTTTTGACCCGGTTTTAGGGTTTTCCTAGAAGAAAAAAAATTATACGGCCTCTCTGACTTCATCCCGGGCTGATTTATGAAAGTCAAATGTCATAACGGTGTAAATGTAACATATTGGCTTTGGCAGATTCCAATTTTGAGTTTTCAAAATGCCGTAAGAATTTTTGACCCGGTTTTATGGTTTTTCTAGAAGAAAAAAAATTATACGGCCTCTCTGATGTCAGCCCGGGCTGATTTATGAAAGTCAAATGTCATAACGGTGTAAATGTAACATATTGGCTTTGGCAGATTCCAATTATGAGTTTTCAAAAAAACGTAAGAATTTTTCTCTCGGTTTTAGGGTTTTCTTAGAAGAAAATAATTATACGGCCTCTCTGATATCAGCCCGGGCTGATTTATGAAAGTCAAATGTCATAACGGTGTAAATGTAACATATTGGCTTTGGCAGATTCCAATTTTGAGTTTTTAAAAAGGCGTAAGAATTTTTCACTCGGTTTTAGGGTTTTCCTAGAAGAAAAAAAATTATACGGCCTCTCTGATGTCAGCCCGGGCTGATTTATGAAAGTCAGATGTCATAACGGTGTAAATGTAACATATTGGCTTTGGCAGATTCCAATTTTTAGTTTTCAAAATACCGTAATAATTTTTGACCTGGTTTTTGGGTTTTCCTAGAAGAAAAAAAATTATACGGCCTCTATGATGTCAGCCCGGGCTGATTTATGAAAGTCAAATGTCATAACGTTGTAAATGTAACATATTGGCTTTGGCAGATTCCAATTATGAGTTTTCAAAAAGGCGTAAGAATTTTTCTCTCAGTTTTAGGGTTTATCTAGAAGAAAAAAATTATACGGCCTCTATGATGTCAGCCCGGGCTGATTTATGAAAGTCAAATGTTATAACGGTGTAAATGTAACATATTGGCTTTGGCATATTCCAATTTTGAATTTCAAAATGCCGTAAGAATATTTGACCCGGTTTTAGGGTTTTCCTAGAAGAAAAAAAATTATACGGCCTCTCTGATGTCAGCCCGGGCTGATTTATTAAAGTCAAATGTCATAACGGTGTAAATGTAACATATTGGCTTTGGCAGATTCCAATTTTGAGTATTCAAAATGCCGTAAGAATTTTTGCCCCGGTTTTATGGTTTTCCTTGAAGAAAAAAAATTATACGGCCTCTCTGATGTCAGCCCAGGCTGATTTATGAAAGTCAAATGTCATAACGGTATAAATGTAACATATTGGCTTTGGAAGATTCCAATTTTGAGTTTTCAAAATGCCGTAAGAATTTTTGACCCGGTTTTAGGGTTTTTCTAGAAGAAAAAAAATTATACGGCCTCTCTGATGTCAGTTCGGGCTGATTTATGAAAGTCAAATGTCATAACGGTGTAAATGTAACATATTGGCTTTGGCAGATTCAAATTATGAGTTTTCCAAAAAACGTAAGAATTTTTCTCTCGGTTTTAGGGTTTTCTTAGAAGAAAATAAATTATACGGCCTCTCTGATGTCAGCCCGGGCTGATTTATGAAAGTCAAATGTCATAACGTTGTAAATGTAACATATTGGCTTTGGCAGATTCCAATTTTGAGTTTTCAAAAAGGCGTAAGAATTTTTCACTCGTTTTAGGGTTTTCCTAGAAGAAAAAAAATTATACGGCCTCTCTGATGTCAGCCCGGGCTGATTTATGAAAGTCAAATGTCATAACGGTGTAAATGTAACATATTGGCTTTGGCAGATTCCAATTTTGAGTTTTCAAAATACCGTAATAATTTTTGACCCGGTTTTTAAGTTTTCATGGAAGAAAAAAAATTATACGGCCTCTCTGATGTCAGCCCGGGCTGATTTATGAAAGTCAAATGTCATAACGTTGTAAATGTAACATATTGGCTTTGGTAGATTCCAATTATGAGTTTTCAAAAAGGTTTAAGAATTTTTCTCTCGGTTTTAGGGTTACCTAGAAGAAAAAAAATTACACGGCCTCTCTGATGTCAGCCCGGGCTGATTTATGAAAGTCAAATGTTATAACGGTGTAAATGTAACATATTGGCTTTGGCAGATTCCAATTTTGAGTTTTCAAAATGCCGTAAGAATTTTTGACCCGGTTTTAGGGTTTTCCTAGAAGAAAAAAAATTATACGGCCTCTCTGATGTCAGCCCGGGCTGATTTATGAAAATCAAATGTCATAACGGTGTAAATGTAACATATTGGCTTTGGCAGATTCCAATTTTGAGTTTTCAAAATGCCGTAAGAATTTTTGACCCGGTTTTAGGGTTTTTTAGAAGAAAAAAAATTATACGGCCTCTCTGATATCAGTCCGGGCTGATTTATGAAAGTCAAATGTCATAACGGTGTGAATGAAACCTATTGGCTTTGGCAGATTCTAATTTTGAGTTTTCAAAATGCCGTAAGAATTTTTGATCCGGTTTTAGGGTTTTCCTAGAAGAAAAAAAATTATATGGCCTCTCTGATGTCAGCCCGGGCTGATTTATGAAAGTGAAATGTCATAACGGTGTAAATGTAACATATTGGCTTTGGCAGATTCCAATTTTGAGTTTTCAAAATGCCGTAAGAATTTTTTACCCGGTTTTAGGGTTTTCCTAGAAGAAAAAAAATTATACGGCCTCTCTGATGTCTGCCCGGGCTGATTTATGAAAGTCAAATGTCATAACGGTGTAAATGTAACATATTGGCTTTGGCAGATTCCAATTTTATGTTTTCAAAAAGGCGTAAGAATTTTTCTCTCGGTTTTAGGGTTTTCCTAGAAGAAAAAAAATTATACGGCCTCTCTGATGTCAGCCCGGGCTGATTTATGAAAGGCGAATATCATAACGGTGTAAATGTAACATATTGGCTTTGGCAGATTCTAATTTTGAGTTTTCAAAATGCCGTAAGAATTTTTGACCCGGTTTTAGGGTTTTCTTAGAAGAAAAAAAATTATACGGCCTCTCTGATGTCAGCCCGGGCTGATTTATGAAAGTCAAATGTCATAACGGTGTAAATGTAACATATTGGCTTTGGCAGATTCCAATTTTGAGTTTTCAAAATGCCGTAAGAATTTTTGACCCGGTTTTAGGGTTTTCGTAGAAGAAAAAAAAAATTATACGGCCTCTCTGATGTCAGCCCGGGCTGATTTAGTCAAATGTCATAACGGTATAAATGTAACATATTGGCATTGGTAGATTCCAATTATGAGTTTTCAAAAAGGCGTAAGAATTTTTCTCTCGATTTTAGGGTTTACCTAGAAGAAAAAAAATTATACGGCCTCTCTGACGTCAGTCCGGGCTGATTTATGAAAGTCAAATGTCATAACGGTGTAAATGTAACATATTTGCTTTGGCAGATTCCAATTTTGAGTTTTCAAAATGCCGTAAGAATTTTTGACCCGGTTTTAGGGTTTCTTTAGAAGAAAAAAAATTATACGGCCTCTCTGATGTCAGCCCGGGCTGATTTATGAAAGTCAAATGTCATAACGGTGTAAATGTAACAACCACGTATTTTATACATAAAAATTTAACTAGAAAAAAAAGCTCCCATGTGCAAAAAGCAAAAATAGTGCTAACCTTTAGAACTTGTGATAATATTAATCATGTAACTTAATCCCTTTGTCCTTTGTGTTTAGATTGAACATGAGTCATGGAATAGTCATACTCGTATATCCAATCTTTATTTCTTGATCCCCAAGTAGAACTAGAATAAACGAATAAGCTCGATATCTCATATCGACTCATTCGAGCATGGCCATGCATTTTAGTTCTCACTTGATCAAGGGCCAAACACATCTCCTGTTATATAGGAGGGACAAATCCTATCTCGATCAGTCAACATCCCTCTACATAATTCGTAGTGTATCCAATAGTCGCCTTTATAGATTACCCTGTTACGGGTAACGTTTGACGATATCAAGATACATAACTCCTTATGTTGGGATCTCTGATGATCACAAGTCGTAAGGATTACATACATTATTATCACTATGAGAATTGCATATGACGATCATATAACTATCCATGTTGCATTCTCATGGTGGGTCTGTCCAGTACATCGTTCTCTAACATGTACCCATATGTTGATTTGATATCTCATATCAATGAATAATTCATCGATCAACACATACTAGTCTCTACGTATTATCATTATCCCTTTCATGATAATACTTGACTAGGGACATCTTTAAGAATAATACAATATTATTCTAAGGACATTAACATATATATTAATTCACAATGCACAGTTAAAAGAATAATATATAATAATGAATTGCCATTCATAAAACCATAAACATTGTATGTCTTAAACAATCATCTAATGACTTGTCTTAGGGCATATCCCAACAAATCTCCCACTTGCACTAAGACCACTCAGACATGTACCTAATGCCTAGAGATCTAGTATGACGATCATGCTTCTGCTGTGACAGCGGCTTCGTCAATGGGTCAGATACATTATCATTTGTTGGTACTTTGCATATTTTAACATCCCCCCTTTCAACGATTTCTCGAATGAAATGGAAACGCCTAACTATGTGCTTGGATCTTTGGTGAGATCTTGGTTCCTTAGCCAATGCGATCGCTCCATTGTTGTCACAATAGAGTTCTATCGGATCTTTAATGCTAGGCACCACTCCAAGTTCAGAAATGAACTTCCTCATCCAAACAGCTTCCTTTGCTGCATCCGAGGCAGCAATATACTCAGCTTCCGTTGTAGAATCGGCTACTGTTTCTTGCTTTGAACTCTTCCAGCTCACAGCACCTCCATTTAGGCAATACACATATCCAGATTGCGATCAAAAATCATCTTTGTCGGTTTGGAAGCTTGCATCAGTGTAACCCATTACATTGAGCTCTTCCTCACCTCCATAAATCAAGAATGTATCCTTAGTCCTTCTCAAGTACTTTAGGATATTCTTGACAGCAATCCAGTGACCTTCACCTGGATCAACTTGATAATCTGCTCGTCATGCTCAAAGCATACGATACATCGGGACGAGTACATATCATGGCACACATGATAGATCCAATAGCTGACGCGTATGGAATCTTACTCATGCGTCTTCTCTCATCTGGTGTTGAAGGACACTGTTCCTTCGAGAGATAAATACCATGTGTCATAGGCACGAATCCTTTCTTGGATTCTTGCATGCTAAACCTTTTAAGCACCTTGTCTATGTATGTACTTTGACTTAGACCAAGAAGCCTTCTCGATCTATCTCTATAGATCTTGATTCCTAATACATAGGTGGCTTCTCCTAAGTCTTTCATCGAAAAGCAGTTCCCTAGCCAAATCTTTACAGATTGCAAGGCAGGGATATCATTTCCAATAAGAAGTATGTCATCTACATACAACACTAGGAAAATGATTACGCTCCCACTGACCTTCTTGTAGACACAAGGTTCATCTTCATTTTTGATAAAACCAAACTCTTTGATTGCATCATCAAAACGAAGATTCCAACTCCGAGAAGCTTGCTTCAATCCATAAATGGATCGTTGTAGCTTGCATATCTTTCCAGCATCCTTTGGATCGACAAAACCCTCGGGCTGTGTCATGTACACATCCTCGAGCAGATTTCCATTAAGGAAAGCTGTTTTGACATCCATCTGCCAGATTTCATAATCATGAAATGCAGCTATTGCAAGTAAGATCCTTATGGATTTAACCATGGCCACTGGTGAAAAGGTTTCATCATAGTCAATACCATGAATTTGTTTGAATCCTTTTGCAACCAGCCGACCTTTATAGGTTTGTATGTTACCATCCATATCGGTCTTTTTCTTGAAAATCCATTTGCACCCTATGGGTCGTACCCCTTCAGGTGGATCAACCAAAGTCCATACTTGGTTTGCATACATGGATTCCATCTCAGATTTCATGGCCTCTTGCCATTTCTCAGAATCATTGCCCATAATAGCTTGTTGATAAGATGACGGCTCATCCTCATCAATAAGTAGTAAGTCACCTTGTTGAGTCACAAGAAATCCATATCTCTGTGGCTCCCGGTGTTCTCTTACAGACCTACGCTGGGCTTGTGTCTCTTGAGCAGGTACTTCTTCCACAACAGTTTGTGGTGCCTGCTCTGTTTCCATCTCAATCTCAGGTTCAGTGTTTTCTTGTGGTTGAACTTCACTAAGTTCTATTTTTCTCCCACTGGTTTTTCTAGAAATAAATTCTCTTTCAAGAAATACACCAGTCCGAGCAACAACTACTTTGTTCTTGGTGGGATAATAGAAATAGTATCCTTTCGTTTCCTTAGGATACCCCACAAATAAACACTTATCAGATTTGGGTCCAAGTTTGTTAGTGGCGTGACGTCTAACGAAAGCCTCACAACCCCAAATCTTCATAAAAGACATACTAGGACGAGTCCATATCTCATATGGTGTCTTTTCCACTGATTTAGATGGAACACGGTTCAGTAAGAAAATCGCTGTTTCTAGAGCGTGTCCCCAAAACGATATCGGAAGATCTGCATGACTCATCATTGATCTAACCATGTCTAACAAGGTTCGATTTCTCCTCTCGGATACACCATTCCATTGCGGAGTATACGGAGGAGTGAGTTGTGGGACTATCCCACACTCCTTTAGATAGTCATGAAACTCTTGGCTTAAGTATTCTCCTCCTCGATCTGATCGAAGGATTTTGATACTCTTGCCAAGTTGGTTTTGTACTTCATTCTTGAAATCTTTGAACTTTTCAAAGGTTTCATTGCTTATGTTTCATTAGGTACACATACCCATATCTACTGAGGTCATCAGTAAATGTAACGAAGTATTGAAAACCACCTCTAGCTTGTGTACTTATTGGTCCACATACATCACTATGTATTAGTCCCAATAAAACATTTGCCCTTTCAACATGTCCCTTGAAAGGGGCTTTAGTCATCTTGCCCATTAAACAAGATTCGCATGTTTCATATGATTCAAAATCAAATGAATCTAATACTCCATCTTATGAAGTTTAGACATGCGGTTCTCGTTTATGTGGCCCAAGCGACAGTGCCAGAGATAAGTCGGATTACAATCATTATTTTTTAATCCTTTTAGTATTTATGTTATAGATAGGCATATAAAGATTTAATACATAAAGACCATTCACTATTTGTGCACTAGCATAAAACATATCATTTAAATAAATAGAACAACAATTGTCCTTTATTATAAATGAAAAACCATACTTGTCCAAACAAGAAATAGATATTATGTTTTTAGTAATAGAAGGCACAAAATAACAATCTTTCAAAATCAATGATAAACCAGAAGGTAAAGCTAAATGATAATCTCCTATAGCTAATGCAGCAACTCTTGCTCCATTTCCAACTCGGAGATCAACTTCACCTTTCGCCAATGTCCTACTCCTTTTGAGATCCTGCACATTTACACAAATGTGAGATCCACATCCAGTATCTAATACCCATGATGAAGAAGTAGATAAATTGACTTCTATAACAAAAATACCTGAAGCGGAAGTCACACTTCCTTTCTTTAGATCCTCCAGATATACTTTGCAGTTTCTTTTCCAATGGCCGGTCTCACCGCAATGGAAACAGTTCCCTTCCTTTGCTATCCCTCCCTTTGGCTTTAGTGCAGAAGACTTTGGCTTAGATTTAGCAAAGACCTTCTTTGCTTTCTTGTTGCCTTTAGCTTTGGCCCTTCCTTTGCCCTTATTCACAATAAGGACATTTGTGGCCTTAGTCTTCTTAGTATTTGCTTCATATGTTCTCAACATACCAAGCAACTGTGGTAGAGTCTTTTCCATGTCAGTCATATTGTAATTTACTACAAATTGGCTGAAGCTCTCAGGCAACGATTGCAAGATCACATCGGTGGCCAACTCTTGGTCCAATGGAAAACCCAGCTTGTCCAGATTCTCAATGTACCCAATCATCTTGAGCACATGAGTTCCAACTAGGCTTCCCTCTACCATCCTGCACTGGAATAACGCTTTGGAGACGTCATACCTCTCTTGTCTAGCTTGCTGTTGGTACAACTGCTTTAAGTGTTCGATCATATCGAACGCCTCCATTTCCTCATGTTGCTTCTGAAGCTCAGAGTTCATGGTGGCAAGCATGAGGCACCCAACATCAAGTGCGTCACTCTGATGCTTCTTGTAAGCATCTTTTTCAGCTCTTGTAGCTGTTAGGGGAGGTTCCTCAGCGAGTAAGGGTTCCTCTAGGACATATTGTTTCTTTTCTTGTTTGAGGACTATCCTCAAGTTCCTATGCCAGTCTAGGAAATTCGTCCCATTTAATTTGTCCTTCTCAAGGACCGATCGCAGTGATAAAGTGCTAGTAACGTTGTTAGTTGCCATGGATATCTACAATATAAATATGCAAAATAAGTTTATGATTTAAATCATTTAACATGGTCTTATATTAAATGATACTCTCACTATTTTGTTTGAAAAATATCAACCCTCGAAACCTTTAGTGGGCCAAGATCCATATTTCGCCTAATCTTGAGTTAGCTTTGGCTAATCGCCCAAGACTCGGTTATTTAGGTAGACAACACTTTGTCAATTACATCACATATAATTCTTGGATAGTTGGACGAACAACACTTTGTTCAATTCATCAAATGAATTATAATCCAACCCATACCTCTAGGTTCCCAATCCTATTGAGATAACCTAGTTAAGTCGTACCCAATTAAAGTATAACGGATATCACTTATATCCTTTCGCGCCTTACTAAGATTGCCACGGTGTTTTGCTTTGGCAAACCCACACATGTACAATCGAAGTTATTGACGAGTACTTTTATTTTGGAAGGCATCTAAAACTTAATATTTTAGAGGGATTTATTGATCTCATGATTAATTTGATAATTTAAAATATGTCCACTACATATAGTTGTATACATATCTACATATATGTGTAATACTATTATCAAACTAAAACATAAGATAAATCATGCATCAACATACATAATTAAACGTGACATGGTTATAGCCCCTACTAATGATTTTCTCAAGCCAATGAGAAAATCCTATGAGTCAACCTAAGGTAACTTCACAAGCACCTTCCTTTGGCTCCAATTTGTGAATGGCCTCCTCATCCCGGCACGATGCTCCATCTTCATTGATCACCATCAATAAAATAAACTACATTATTTACAAGATATAGAATTCCTCGATTCACATTCGAGGGGAACATATGGGAGGGATTACATTTAGAATGAAATAGAGAAAGGCACGACACGCAGGTCGTATTATAAATACAAACATCCACAAATCCTATCTAATAGGTCAAAGGGCTATAACCACGCACCATGCTCAAACAACACATAAAGCATGCATTAACATTAATTAATTAAATTCTAAACATTTTAAATTTAATTCTAATTAAAACTGTAAAATAATTTTTGAAAAATTATCGTACGCTCGGGACATCACATGCCACGAACTAAAGTGACTAAAACACGAACCACCATGGTTCGAACCATGAAGCACACGGCTGGACCAATAGTGGGGCTAGGGTTCGAAACCCTAGCCCATGGCCGAGCCATGGCTCATGCGGCGGCGGCGCTAGGGTTCCAACCCTAGCCGCCTCGCACCTTTATGCACTTTTATCGAGACATCTTGTTTTAAACGCTGGAATTTGTTAGCCACGATTCACGGTCATGCCATGCACGGGGTTCGCTCAACCATCTCGAGCTAAGGGTTCGAAAAACCTTGCTCTCATGTGGTAAAGTTACTAATCCATGCATGCGTGAACCATTATCGAGTCAAGGAGTTCAAAACTCATCCAAGCATCAAAACTATAGAAAATAAGGCGATGATGGCCGAGCCATGCACGGCTATTAGGGTTCGAAACCCTAGCCGTCATGAGCTAGCCGTCACGTCCAATGGGTTCTAAACCCTAATTAATTTTCGACACTTCCATGCACAATTATTAGCCACAACGACTAAGCCATCTCGAGCCAAGGGTTCGAAAACCCTAGCCCTCATGTGGCTAGCCGTGGTGACATTTGTGATGGTGATGGCCGAAAATTGATGCTCAATAAATATTTTTATTCGCCAATTATATCAAATACAATTACTACGATGATTTCATAAACTAAAATTAATTTCATATCATATATGAATTTAAACAGTTTTAATAGCATGCAATATTAATTCTAATATGATTAACACAATTTAATCACATATATCCGATATGAGCCTTGTACACGGCTCTGATACCACTGTAAGGAATCCATGAGCATACAACGCAGCGGAATAAAATTTTTATGGATTACTAACACCGGATCTATACATAGGTTATCATATCGGATTAAGGTATACGAAGGTCTCACCCTTGTAGCGTGTTTGAAGCAGATTCCACGGAGCAGCACGTCCAACGAACTCCGAGTCACAAACGAAAGTTTTCACCTTCGTCTCTACGGTATCCACACGATCAAATCGAAAGGGACGTTCAAGAACAAGTTGCTAGACTTATTCTTGAACAAACAAGGCTCACGGTTACAATAATCGATCAACGACCACCATGAACCACCAAGGAAAGACGGCGGCGATGGAGAAGCTCACGGCTTCTAGGGTTCGGCCGAGAGAGAGCTTGAGGTGGAGGCTAGGGTTTGATATCAAAACAATGATATGAAAGTGTGATTAACAATTAATCAAAACCTCTTATTTATATTATAAGGCTTTTAATTAAGGTTCAAGACTTTCTTAAAGTCTTATGGGCCCAAACCCATGATTTAATTAAAACCTTTAATCACTTAATTAAGACTCTTCTTAATTAATTAATTCATCCAATGAATTTAATTTCCCTTATCAATTTAATCTTTTGTGCGACCCGATAGGATCTCGTAATGTTGGCAGTGACATAAAATCTCATTTTATGTCGCAAGCATTGAGCGGTATCTAGCAACACATCGATGCTACCCAAATTACGAGAATGTCAATGACTCGACATAACCTTTAGAACTTGTGATAATATTAATCATGTAACTTAATCCCTTTGTCCTTTGTGTTTAGATTGAACACGAGTCATGGAATAGTCATACTCGTATATCCAATCTTTATTTCTTGATCCCCAAGTAGAACTAGAATAAACGAATAAGCTCGATATCTCATATCGACTCATTCGAGCATGGCCATGCATTTTAGTTCTCACTTGATCAAGGGCCAAACACATCTCCTGTTATATAGGAGGGACAAATCCTATCTCGATCAGTCAACATCCCTCTACATAATTCGTAGTGTATCCAATAGTCGCATTTATAGATTACACTGTTACGGGTAACGTTTGACGATATCAAGATACATAACTCCTTATGTTGGGATCTCTGATGATCACAAGTCGTAAGGATTACATACATTATTATCACTATGAGAATTGCATATGACGCATATATCTATCCATGTTGCATTCTCATGGTGGGTCTGTCCAGTACATCGTTCTCTAACATGTACCCATATGTTGATTTGATATCTCATATCAATGAATAATTCATCGATCAACACATACTAATCTCTACGTATTATCATTATCCCTTTCATGATAATACTTGACTAGGGACATCTTTAAGAATAATACAATATTATTCTAAGGACATTAACATATATATTAATTCACAATGCACAGTTAAAAGAATAATATATAATAATGAATTGCCATTCATAAAACCATAAATATTGTATGTCTTAAACAATCATCTAATGACTTGTCTTAGGGCATATCCCAACAGGTACCCCATGCGTCACTTTTCCCCGACAAGATCATTTCTTCCCTCTCGTAACCCTTCAAGTTTACTTTAAAGGGAAAGATCTCGGACGCCTGGTGGTGAACTATCGTGACTTGATTTCCGCTACTTTCGCTAAATTGGGACTTTTGGGTCCCAATAACTTGAAATTTCTGCCTCGGGGATATCTATCTATTACTCTTTGTTCTGAAGATGAATATGCTCGGTTATGGACCAAGGTGGTCAAATCGTGGTTTGATTCTCAAAATGGACCCCGGAATTTCAATACGAGATGGAATCTCCTATTGCTCCGGTTTGGGTCAGGTTTCTTGAGCTCTCTCTGTACCTTTTGACAAAAAGAGTTTGTTCAACATGGCCAAGATTTTTGGCAACCCTATCAATATCTACGAACCCACAACCAATTTCTCTCGAGTGTAAACCCTTTCCATACTAAGTTTTATCAAACATGTGTATCGATATCATGGTCAATATCAATACGACCCTACTAGGCATACTCAAATATGAATCACATATCGACATCAACTATTTCACTCCAATTCATGTAAGAGCAATTATGTCATAAGTTTAAAACACATACGTACACGTTCATTCGTGCTTATTCAAAGTGTACACAAGACTCAAGACTAGAGCATTCCCAGTTTATGTGATATCCCTGAAATTGATCATGTGCTTTATGGTTTTAAATGTTGATTTTGAGGATATTTTGGTGTTATTATTATTATTGTGGTTGGGAAATGTATGGTTATGCGGTGGGCATGAACTAGTAATACATTTCAGAGTGCATGTGATGCAGTGTGGGGAATGGTGTAGATTTGGCTTGGCATATGGGCTTTATTCTAGTGATATAGAAAATGCATGATAATTTGTTGTTATGGTGCATTTTGTTGGTTAATGCTTTAAAATATTATGTAGGGATATTTTACTACATCATGCTAAATAGTTGGACACAATTTTAATTTAAACCCCCACACTTCTATTACCACACCCCCTTACCCCTTATTCCCCACCACTCATTCTACACACTCAAAATCTCATTCCCCAAACCCCTCTTTATCGCCTCAAACAAGGGGAAGAAGGAAGAGACTTGGAAGCTTTTAATCTTTGAATCTTACTAGGAATTAAAGCTTAAGTTGTAAGGAACCTTCTTGTTGGGTGTTTGATGCTTGTATTTGATGTGACTAGAAATAGACACATCTAGTATGCTTAATTGTCTACGATTTGGTATATTTTGATGGATAAAGTGATACATATGCTACATAATCGTATATTTGTGTAAATGTAGGAAAATGTGAAGAAATCAAGCTAAAATGATGAAAGAATGAGTAAAGTTGAAGAAAAGAGGAAAAACCGGAATCCAAGACACATGTTGCTCCTTTCTCCTCAAATTTATATATGTTCAAGCCAAGTTTTGGAAATGTTGGCCATAGAAACGTTGTAGAACTTTCAGTTATCTTCGCGTGGACAGCTGATTCGTCAAATTCGGAGTTCGTATGAGAACGTTATTGCCAAAATACGAAACTCGCCAGAAAACGAGAAGGCTCGGCGATCGATCGGCAAAAATCCGCAATCGATCGCCGAGACAATCTGTCTGAAAAATAAAGGCTGGCGATTGATTGCCAGCCAGCGCCGATCGATCGCCATCAGAGTTTTGGAAAGCTTGGATTCTTGATTTCTTTCCTTCCTACATGGATTCTAACCTACCCCTCAGCCTCATAACCTCTATAACTCGAAATTTCAGCCCCATTGGGAGAGAATTCAGACCTTAGAACATATTTTTAATTTTTAGAATAATTTTTCTTTCAATTTTTGTAAAGACGCTTGAAGAACGAAGACGGAATCAACAAGCAGGAATCGTGCTTCGCTTTATTAACTTTCTTTTCTATTGATTGTTTGATGTTTTTAATACAATTTTTGTTAGTTTTAGATTTAGTTATGCAAGGCGAAATACTTTGATTCTTGGTTGAGGGATACTTGCCTTTGGAATAGAAAAAACTTGTGAAAATTTTGGTTTGATTGTTGAATTTTTAATTCAATTTCAATTTGCTTTTCAGATTATGATTCTTATGATTGTTGTGTTTGATTTATAGATTGATCACCTAGTAATCACATACAATTTCTAATGCTAATTAAGAAGCAACTAAGATTGATAATTACCTGCTGTTGGTGTTATTAAATTCTTAGGAAAAACGATTGGATAATTAATTCTAACGGCTGTAATTCTTATTGATTAGATTCATCAAACTTACTAGTTTTGAAACTATCATTGATTTAATCTTAAAGGCTGTAGTTTTGGTTAAAGATTTGATAAGAGTCGAATTGAATGTTGTTTTCTTTTTTACTACAATTAAGGTAGGTGGGGAATTAAGTTTTCAATTGATGAATAATTGAATGAATTCATATGTTTAGTAATTTGATGATCCAGTGAATGATTTCCAAAGGTAAAGTTGACCGAAAACCAACAATTGCTTTTTAATCTTGATAAAATAGTGATTTGCTTGCTTTTGTTTAATTTAGTTATAGTTAAAGAAATTTGAAAACCCCTATTTTGATACTTGTTACCATAAAAGTATTCAATTCCCTGTGGATCGATCCCTACTCACGCTACTTCATTCATAATTGTTATTAACTTGAGAGGGTTAATTTGAGCGTACGCGATAAACGTTACCAAATTTTGGCGCCGTTGCCGGGGAAGGCAATTATTTTGTGTTAACGTCACTTTATTTATTTATTTTGTTTTATACTACTGTTGTTTGTTGATGAGTACATGTGAACCCTCTGATCACGAAGAGAATTTTTACTACGATCCTGAGATCGAGAGGACACTACATCGGAGAAGAAGAGAAGCAAGGTTACTTGAGGAAGAAGAAGAGAGGAACATGATGGCTGCGAATCAAAGTTTGAGGCAGTTGGCGAATCCTAACTTGGATCAACAACCTCTCTGCATCACTTTCCCTGCTCTTGCCAATAACGTAAGTTTCGAACTTAAATCTGGACTAATTCACTTATTGCCATCTTTTCATGGTCTTGCAGGTGAGAACCCACACAAACACTTGATGGAATTCCACGTGGTATGCACTACGATGAAGCCGAGTGGAGTAACGGAGGAGCAAATCAAATTGAGAGCCTTTCCATTTTCTCTAAAGAATGCTGCTAAGGATTGGCTATTCTACTTACCCTCCGGATCAATCACCACGTGGACTGGTTTACAAAGAATCGTCCTTGAGAAGTACTTTCCAGCTTCAAGGGCAACTAACTTAAGGAAAGAAATCTACGGTGTGAAGCAATACCAAGAGGAGTCATTGCATGAGTACTGGGAACGATTTAAGAAGTTGTGTGCAAGCTGCCCACAACATCAGATAAGTGAACACTTGTTAATTCAATATTTCTATGAAGGTTTTCTTTCTGGTGACAGGAACTTAGTGGACGCGGCAAGCGGAGGATCTTTCATTGACAAGACAGCGGAAGAGGCAAGGAACTTAATAGCTAACATGGCGGCCAACTCCCAACAATTTGGACATGTTCGCCATGGACAACCACCAAGAAAAGAGGTAAATGTATCCAATTTGGAACAACAACTGATTGGTCTAACTTTTCTTGTGCGTAATCTGGCAGGTGGCAATGTGGGGAAGATGAAGCCGTGCAGAATCTGTCTAGCTGTGAACCATCCACTGATGCATGTCCCTCACTACAAGAGACAGCCACTGAGCACGTTAATGCAGCGGGAGGATTCCCAAGGCCACCACAAAGGGGCTATGACAATCCCTCGAGCAATTACAATCAAGGGTGGAGGGACCATCCGAACCAAGGATATGGGAACCCACAGATGCACCAACCTCCACCCTATAGACCGCCATATCAGAGACCTCCACCACCTCCAGTGCACCCTCCTTCTGACAGGTTAGAAAATATTATTAAAGTTATTGCTGAAAATAGCTTACAATTTGAACAGGAGACAAGGGCGAGCATCCAGATCCTGACTACGCAAATGGGACAATTGGCAACTTCGCTCAACAAGATTGAAGCGAGAGTATCAAATGGACTACCTTCACAGCTGGAGGTGAACCCAAGGGAAAATGTGAGCGCCATCACTTTAAAGATGAGCGAAGATGAAGTTAAGGAGAAGGTGGCACTGACGCCACCAAATAACGGAGAGATGAAGGAAGAGAAGGACGTTGCAGAAACCATGCAAGAGGATGAACCACGAGGTAAGTCCCCTCCTCTCCGTGAATATAAAATTGAACCTCCATTCCCCCTTGCATTGAAGGATAATAGGAGAGAAGCTGGACTTAAGGGACTCTATGACACTTTCCGACGCTGCGAGGAAAATGCCCCACCACAAGATGACATGATGAAAGTGCCTCGATATGCTAGATTTTTTAAGGAGGTATGGAAAGTGGGTAAGAACAAGGAAGGCAAAGGATGCCCCAAGATTGAGTTAGGTGAGAATGTTTCCGCGGACATCCAAAGAAGCATTCCCACAAAGTGGAAGGGCCCTGGTATGTTTTATATCCCTTGTGTGATTGGAACCACTAAAATTGAGAAGGCAATACTCGATTTAGGATCTTCTATTAATGTTATGCCTTACTCAATCTACACTCAACTGAAACCTGGACCTTTGAAAAGAGACAATACTATGATTCAATTAGCTGATAGATCCACGGTTATTCCTAGGGGGGGTAGTAGAAGATGTACTTGTGCATGTAAAGAACTTGGTCTTCCCTGCCGATTTCTATGTCTTAGACATGGAAAAGGGTGATCCATCTAGTCCCATTCTATTAGAAAGACCATTCTTAAAAACTTCTAAATCCATAATCAATGTAAATAGTGGAACTTTAACGATGGAGTTTAATGGTGAGATGGTGAAGTTCAATGTCTATGAAACCATTCGAACTCATGAATACACTAGTTACACTATTGATAGCACTGAGTACATGGCACATGAGAATTTTGATAAGAATGTTTTGTGTGAATTGGCGAAGGCTACTGATGGCCTTGAAGAAAAAGGAGGTATGGACTCACATCCTATGCATACTTGTCATAACATTGCTTCCTTATCTATTCTTGATACTGCTGACTCTCGCTCTTCTCACTTACAGGATCGTAGGATTGAAAAGACACACCCTCCCGATCGACCACAGCAATCAACAAAAGATGGAGGAGGAACAAAGACTGGGGACGACCACTCAAAGGCAAACAAACCAAAATTCAAGGGACTTAAGAAGATATTGAGGTGGAAGAAGAAGGATATATCGACATCGCATCACCCACCTTGATAGAGGACAGACGTCAGGCCACCGACGTTAAACAGAGGCGCTGCTTGGGAAGCAACCCAAGGGGAGTTAGTTTCCTTTCTCCCTTTTATTTTTATTTTTATTGCTTTCATAGTTAGACTTTTCTCTTTTCTTATATTTTTGTCTTACATTGGGGACAATGTAAGATTTAAGTATGGGGGAGGGATTAGTGGTGTGTTATTGTTTTTCGTATTATAAAAATACAAAAAAATCGAAAACTTTGAAAATTTTTGAGCTCATAATTAGTAATGAACACATGCTTAGAATCACTAGCCCATGATGAAACCTAACTGATATCATGCATACTTTTGAACATAGGTGAATTGTTAACCTTGGAACACTTTGAACTCTAATGCAAATTTTACTTTAACTTAGAATATTTTGAGCACATTATTGTCATGACTTTTGAAGTGTGCATAGCTTAGTGAAGATTGTGTAAATTTTGTGATAGTCTTAAGAAGTATATAATACATGCTAGAACTTAACTACATGCTCTTTGAGGCGTATGTCTAGACTACTTGCAAACATGAAAGTGATATAGGCAATCTTTGATGTGTTTGAGCCTTTCAAGCCTACCATGTAAGGAAAATCAATCACTAGTACCCTTTTTGAGCTTTAATGCAAAAGAATGGTTGTATGCTAAGCATACAAACAACCCTCATTCGACGTTCTTTGACTAGCTTATCATCCTTCCCTAATAAGCCTAAATATGAATTCTAACCATACCTTTGAAGGGAGTATGATGTGTTTCATTCACATGCACTTATGTTATCAATGATTCAAATGTTTTGTGAGCTTTATTGTCAAAAGAATGGAATGCATGAAAGAAAAGGGATGCCTTGAGAAAATAGATAAAAATATGATTCCAAGGGGAGCCAAGGCACAAAAGGAGAAAAATGTTGAAATAAAAGTTGAAAAATTCAAGCAAGAAGAGAAGCTTTTAGTGTGCATATCATCATACTCTCTTGTTTGATATGTCTTTTTCCTTTCATTCATAAGCCAATACCTAGGCCAAGCTATAAGCTAATAAAGACCTACTTGATTTATGTTTGCAAAGTGGCTAAGATAGTGGAGAAGAGTGTGTAAGTAAGCTTATACTTGTGTTGGTGTACAACTTGTACTATTGTAGGTTTACAATTGTTGGATCTATAATTTGCATATGACATTTGTTTATGATCACACACGCACATTCGCTACTTTGTTGCGTATGAAATGTTTAGGGATTGAACTTGTTCCACTGTTAACTTTTCACCGCCTTTCATTACTATGCATGTTTAAAATTATTGAGGCATTAAAGTGAGAACAAGTTATTTTGTTATGATGCTATGAGCCAAACAAAAATATTGTAGTTTTGTCTGATTTACTCGAGGTTGAGTAAAGTTTAAGTATGATGGTATTTGATCTGACTAGAAATAGACACATATAGTATGCTTAATTGTCTACGATTTGGTATATTTTGATGGATAAATTGATTATGCTACCTAATCGTATATTTGTGTAAATGTAGGAAAATGTGAAGAAATCAAGCTAAAATGATGAAAGAAGGAGTAAAGTTGAAGAAAAGAGGAAAAAACCAGAATCCAAGACATATGTTGCTCCTTTCTCCTCAAATTTATATATGTTCGAGCCAAGTTTTGGAAATGTTGTCCATAGAAAAGTTGTAGAACTTTCAGTCATCTTCGCGTGGACAGCTGATTCGTCAAATTCGGAGTTTGTATGAGAAACTTATGGCCAAAATACGAAACTCACCAGAAAACGTTAAGGCTCGGCGATCGATCGGCAAAAATCCGCGATCGATCGCCGAGACAATATGCCTGAAAAATAAAGGCTGGTGATCGATCGCCAGCCAGCACCGATCGATCGCCAGCAGAGTTTTGGAAAGCTTGGATTCTTGATTTCTTTCCTTCCTATATGGATTCTAACCTACCCCTCAGCCTCCTAACCTCTATAACTCGAAATTTCAGCCTCATTGGGAGAGAATTTAGACCTTAGAACATATTTTTAATTTTTAGAATAATTTTCTTTCAATTTTTGTAAAGAAGCTCGAAGAACGAAGACGGAATCAACAAGCAGGAATCGTGCTTCGCTTTAGTAACTTTCTTTTCTATTGATTGTTTGATGTTTTTAATACAATTTTTGTTAGTTTTAGATTTAGTTATGCAAGGCTAAATGCTTTGATTCTTGGTTGAGGGATACTTGCCTTTGGAATAGAAAAACTTGTGAAAATTTTTGTTTGATTGTTGAATTTTTAATTCAATTTCAATTTGTTTTTCAGATTATGATTCTTATGATTGTTATGTTTGATTTATAGATTGATCACCTAGTAATCACATACAATTTCTAATGCTAATTAAGAAGCAATTAAGATTAATAATTACCTGTTGTTGGTATTATTAAACTCTTAGGGAAAACGATTGGCTAATTAATTCTAACGGCTGTAGTTCTTATTGATTAGATTCATCAAACTTACTAGTTTTGAAACTATCATTGATTTAATCTTAACAGCTGTAGTTTTGGTTAAAGATTTGATAAGAGTCGAATTGAATGATGTTTCCTTTTTTACTACAATTAAGGTAGGTGAGGAATTAAGTTTTCAATTGATGAATAATTGAATGAATTCATATGTTTAGTAATTTGATGATCAAGTGAATGATTTCCAAAGGTAAAGTTGACCGAAAACCAAGAATTGCTTTTCAATCTTGATAAAATAGTGATTTACTTGCTTTTGTTTAATTTAGTTATAGTTAAAGAAATTTGAAAACCCCAATTTTGATACTTTTTAGCATAAAAGTATTCACTTTCCTGTGGGATCGATCCCTACTCACGCTACTGTAATCATAATTGTTATTAACTTGAGAGGGTTAATTTGGGCGTACGCGATAAACGTTACACGTATTCATGAATTTTGGGTTTGTGTATTTGGGAAAGTAATGGGTTTGATATGAAATGTGTTGGTTATTTGTTGGGTCATGAGTTTTGGTGGGTATTGATGTGTTTTATGTTGGTTTTTGGTGTTTATGTGGTGTTGGGTTGAAAGGATTTATTGGTTGTGTGGGTTGAAGACGGAAAGATGTGTGAAAATGGTGAAAATCGCGTATACAGAGCAAGGCGATCGATCGCCGCGAAATAGCGATCGATCGCCTCGAGACAGTGGGATTTGGCGACCGATCGCTAAGTCAGAGAGATCGATCGCTCGGGACTTAGCGATCGATCGCTAGTTGGCGGATTTTGGCCAGTGTTGCAGGGGGTCTCGCGAGCGATCGGTGCACATTGGCGATCGATCGCGAGACACCAAATGTTGAATTTTTTGTTATTTTGATGTGGTTTTTGGTAATGAACTATTATTTGGTTTCTAATATTGAGTTGTGCAATTGTGTAGAGCCTTCCCAGGTGGCGGCACAACGCAGGGGATAAAGTCCTAAAACACCGCGCTTTATTTTGGAAGAAAGGTACGTAGAGAGACGTACGGGCATCAAACGGTAACATGTATTTTTACATATTGGGTTATGAATTATGGTTGCATATATATTGGATGCTTGGTGCATATTATGGTGAGTCGTTGTTATATTCGAGTGATGATTTTAATGCTTGCCACTGTCATTTCGAAGCAAGGAATAGAATACTTGCCGCTGTCATATCGTGGCGTTGAAAGAATATTTGCCGGTAATATGTCAAAGTGATGGTAAATGTTGCTGTCATATTGAAGCGAGGGATATTAATGCCACTGATATGTCGAAGCGAGGGGTATTAATGTTGTTGTCATCTCGAAGCGAGGTGCATTAAAATACCCTGTTATAACAAGACTGGGATTGGTTAGTGGTATTGATGGATCGAATATATGTCATGACATTTATGGAACTGTATCATAATCTATTGATTATGAATATGAGTTATGGAATAGGGACAACCAAATGGAGCATGTTAAATGCATGGGAATATAGGAAGTATTTTGTATTAACGGTTTATGCATTTTTACATTATAATCATGTTGTGGTGAATATGATTTATTATATGCTCACGATTTGGGGTTGTTCCTGTATGAGCTTTTGGCATGGAGGGCTAAGGTCAGGGGTTGATGCGGTGAGCTGTGTGAGGAGTGCTACTGATATAGAAGAACATAATTCTTTTGTATAGTTTCTACACAGGGTAGAGTAAATCTATAGCTTTTTTACATTCATTTTGTGGGAATGTAATAAATCCTTTTTGGAATTTTATTTTGGCACTGTAATCCTTAAGCTCAATGCATCAACATGAACCCTTATACTCTGATGAATGTATGTTTAGCTCTCTTTATGTCATTAAATCCACTTAAGGTAGCGATGCCTTACAGTTTATGCTATGATACCAACTATGAGGACCCGTTCCTAATCAAGTGTTTAATTATTATACAATGATTATTTATTTGTAAATAGTGGAAGATTATTTAAAAGTCCTGCCAACAAGTGGCTCTAAAAATTTCAGCATGACCTCCCCGCACGAGGGACATACAAAAAAAAAACACAAAACACAATAATCATATCCCAGTGCAACAAGTAAATACATAATACCATAGCATGCATCATAGGCACCCATGACATAATCCGTACTAAAAATATTTACATCATACCATAGCATGCACAATAAGTCTCCAGCACACATTTCATACTCAAAATATTTACATAATGCCATCAGCAGTAAAGAAACATCGAATATTCACCAATAATCAAGACTGGACGGAAATAAACTCCATTTACATAGTTATACTATCCAGGACACACCTTGGTATACTTAACTATCCTACGACTGGGATAGACAAAAGAAAACAACCTCAGGTAAGACTTCCAGCGAGCATTCCCTCTTTGGGATCCAGGTCACCTGTAATACCTGTCATTGCCCACACAAAAAGACAACAACAGCCCCCTAGGGGGTGAGCCTAAGCCCAATATGAAACTATCAAGTAATTACAACATGTATCTATAAAATGTGATATATGATGTAATGCAATGCAATGTAATGCTGATGCATGAAAGGTACAAATCATATCGGGATAGCAAAGTCCGGAATCCAAGGAATAGCTATCAAATATCTCAAGATACCAGAATATCGGAGTCCAAAGAAAGGTATCATCAATCAATATCAAGCTCGAGCAAGGCGTCGACTCGCTCGTCGCTACGACATCTCTCTTAGTCGAGCCATCGGCGTTCCATCATCCCTCGTGTCTGGGCGACGTCGGCACACTCATCGCTACGGCATCTCTCAGCTCACTCTCTCCACCGAGCCATCGGCGTGCCCATCATCCCCAGACACGCATCACAGATACCAACGAAAAGATATGGATATCAACGAAAGAATCGATAGGATCAACATAACGTGCTCAATGTCCATGCGTGTCAATGCATCATACAATGTCATAATCTCATGTGATGCAACTCAATATGTCCAACGTGTATGTCATATATCGATGTACGTTTATCGAAAAATGATGTGTGTTAACAAAACATTTATTTTCGTACATCGATATATGACATAATTCAGCAAATCATGTATTAAATAATACAGATACATGTCGTATGTTAGCGATCGCAACATACCTATTCTTAGTTGTCCAATCTCGATATCTACGATCACATCAATGATCTTTCAGTATGGAATTTAATAAGATCTACACAATTTCAAATATCCGTTTAATCATACTATGTCATTTAATTGTTAAAATCAAGTGATTAGAATCATCCAATTTCAATTCGTATTCAATATCCTTACATGTTTAAACTACATTCGCTAGCATATTGATTTGTTTCTCAAGTTCGTGCAATTCATATCATTTCAGTATTTTAAGGAAAACTCTTAGCTTCCTAATCAACTCTGGTGAAACCATAAAGCCCATCAATAGTTCAAAATGCAATATTTTCTATTTCAATCACATCCATTTGCATTATTCAATATTATTCATTACTTGAAACTAAACTTAGTTTCAACTTGGCTATTACCAAAATTATATGAGTCCAGTACTGAAATCATCAACTAATCCCCACATCGACTCAATCATGCTAAAACATGCACCCACACATGCATTGTACTAGCACAAGCACCTTATAACGGTAGATTTCAAAACATGCATCATATTATCAAACATACACATCATCTTTAATTTCTCCAACACTAGATTTCAAAATTCTTCTTAAAACACCAGCATGAAAACCGAGCTATTCCCCCACCAAAACAGTAACGAGAAAATATCGAACTCAATCCACAAGCACTGAAATTACATGTAGTTCCCCCATTTCTAATTAATCAAGATAAAACATGATTTAAGCAATTCACACTTTCATGCATGAACATCGATCGATAATTCCCAAACATGCATCGACATTTTCGAACCAACACTAGTGAATAATCCAAGAACTAACATCAACATTTACATTGAAGCCCAAAATTTGGAATATAGAAGCTGGAAATTCGCAACTCACGTTGTTATGCTTCTGTGAACAGTAACCGCGGCATTTATGGTGAAGAGTCGGGATGAGCGCGATTGGAGAGAAACAGGGGAGCAAAATCTGAGTGTTTTTTTTTACACTTTTAGTGTGTGCGGTGTAAAAGAGCATACAAACACATTAATAGTTGTATTCCAGTCCGGTTATGTACATCGGAGTGTCACCGGTGTATTGATATAAAATTTACAGTTGATACTTGAGATTTATACCCACTACTATACCACAACATTTAATTCTTCATTTTAATAATTTATTTTTAAAATATTATCGGGCTTATTTTAACATTTCAAAATTATCTCTTGTTCCGATTAAATTGTCAGTTGGCATTCATATTGTTAATTTTACTTCTAATTAATTAATTATTGATTAATGCCCAAATCATATTTAATTATCATTAATAAATTCTCGGGGCCTTACAGGCATTAACACTCATCGCATCCTCCATACCTTCTTGAGTATTATCAGGTAATCTAGCTGCCATAATATACATGTTACACATAACATATAATGCAACAACATATAGCAGGTAGAACATATATCTAAGAGGGCACATATACTCCACTAGGTCACTTAGTCTACCAAAACCTAGGTATATGCTCTGATACCACCAATGTAAGGCCCTCACCGCCTTTGAACCAATTTCATGATAATATAAACATAATCATATTATGTACTATAGAGTTTAGTCGATTAATTATACAAACAATTGTATTATCTCATTACATGCCATAACGAATACAACTAGAGTACTTCTCAAAACATTCATATCTTCTCAGTTTCTCTAATCGACTACTCTATCGTCGTTGCAGCAAAATTGACCCACAATCCTGGCTTCCCCTCGCCCAAAAGAATCCCTATAGAACAACCCATAAAATACCATGAACACCAGTGTCATATGTATACAAAAAACTCAAATGTATTTCATTCATATCTCGTGTTCTTCAGGTTGTTCCTGTAGCATGCTCATTCATCATATAATTTCTATAAATTATATGCAATGCATATGTCATGACATGTCAAAACCTCATCTCAAGCTCAAACTTATTTCAGTCTCATTCCAGTGAATACCAGGTCCTCATCACTTCTCATTGGCTGCGTATAATATCATAACTCCTCATATGAGTAGCACATATACCATTGCTATTACACTCCATATGATCCCATCATATGAGTAGCCAATGTATATTGTATTTCAACTCCATATAAGAGTCTCAGATATTATATTACTGCACGCCTCTCATCAATACACAATTACGCCTCAACGTGTTGGTATTCACCAAATCCCCTTCATACATAAGTCACAATAATGTACGAATGAAAAAGAAAAGTGTTCGTACATCCCACATACCTGATACTATCCAAAATAGATAGAGCTACCACCAGCAAGAAACCTTCACCCTGTTCGATGCCCGGTAGTATGTGACGACTCTACACACATATAATATATTAGTATCATACTCTTTTAATATCTTATCATCAACATTCTTCATCAAATTTATGATGAAAACATACAATATCATACACTTATCCATGTAATAAATTGAAAATACCAAGAAGTTGGAAAAATCCCATTTTTACGCCTACCGATCGATCGGTGATAACCACCAATCGAACGGTGATAACCACCGATCGATTGCTAAGCATCCCGCGATCGATCGCCCAACTTGCTCGATCAATCGACCACTGCAGAAATTTTTATTCACTTCGACCGATCGATTGGTCAACCTACCGATCGATCGGTGACCTGTAACTCGAATTTTCGCCATTTTCAACGCTTTTCTACCTTCACCAACAATTATTTCACCCCATACTTTACTCAATACAATTAAAACACATCCAAACATCCTAATGTTACCCCTTGTTTCATATTACACATTATTTCATCATAATTCAACTCCAACCCAAATTCATCAAAAATTAAAAACACACCAAGAATAGATACTACCTCAATACATAAAAATTCTCATTCATAACAACTTTAAGGTAGAATTGACTCACCCAAAGCTTTCCCTAAAGTTTCAACAAGTTTGTGTTGATGAATTTGTCCAATTGAAGACTCCAAGAACTTGAAGGAAAAGAAGGAAGAGTTTTTTTTATCGTTATCTAAATTATCGTTATGTTTAGTTATCTCATAAAAACTGACCCTTCCCGAAATTACAACTGAATCCCTCAAGTTTAGTCACCTTCATAAATTGTACCCATATCCTTCAATAATTCCAACTGTCACATGATTTACTACATTCAACTCTTAATTAAGCATCATAGTAATATGGAATATGACAGGTTCCGGTTCGAAACCAGAATCGGTTAGTTTTAAAAAATTAAACGTTGCAATTGCTACTGCTGAAATAGCCGTTGCAATTGTGTATGTTGGCAACAGCTATTTCAGTTTTTGCCAACGTACTTTTTCATTTATATTTTTTAAAAAAATATCTATAAATAGGTGTGTGTTGTTTTGTTATTTGTAAATTGTAACACACAATTCTATCTTTCAAACTACAAAGTTCTATACTTCTACTATCTAATATATTTCTCTTCATTGTGCATTAATAATGTCATTTTCATCTAGCAGTGCTATCGCAGCTGGGGTCGCAGTCGGGGTCTCGTCCCGGGTCGCCTAGCATTTAGTTCATCGTCGGCAATGAATTTGCCTGTGCCAATTCCCGAGTTAATGAAAGTTGTGATTATTTTGCTGACCTTAATATTGGAGGTTCATCTATGAACGTCGAAACACAAGAACTCAAAGACCTGCCGAACCTTCTGCTGCCTAAGAGAGACAACAAGTGGAGTCATCCGGAACTACTACAACAACGAGTAGACAACTGACTCGTGCCAAAAGAAGTAAGATATGAGATCACTTTGAACTCGATAAAAAAGAAGGTACTAATGATATGTTGCCATTTGTAATTATGTAAGATACTATATTCATATAAAGCTTGTGGTTCCAGTGGAGGCACCATAATATTTAAAAAAACACTTAGTAAAAAAACATAATTTTGACGAGACAATATTACAACCATTAGGTAGAGAAGCAACACAAGCACAAATTAATATTCTCACTGGCACGAATTTTATTTTAACTGCTGAAATTAACCGTAGGTCACTTGTTAGATATGTTATAGATGTGAACTACCTTTTATACAAGCTGAACATGCTGGTTTTATTGAATTTGCTTTGTCTATACAACTCATGTTTAAATATCTTTCTAGGCACATGATAAGTGTATTTTATACACTTATATTTCCTCTTATTTTGCATGGTTTAGTGTTAGTTTTCGATCAGAATTACACTTTTGGTCTTGTTCTGTGTTGTTTTGCAGGAATCCAAGGAATTAAGCATTTTATCAATAAAAGATGATGAAAAATACATAAATGTGACAAGAATTCAAATTGGGTCTCAAGAGTTGAAATAATCATGTACCGGGACATGTCAAATGGCAAGATTATATTATATTATATTATATTATAATATAATATAATATATATACATGAGATTTGGGAATAAATTAAGAAAATGAAGAGGGGACTTCACGTATATTTTCACAAGGGGAAGATATGCACAGATTTGGGAGTAGTTTATAAACTTGGAAAGAAGATATTTACAAGGATGATTGACGCACGTAAAAAGAAAATAAGAAGAAGAAATTTGGGTACAGATTAAAAAGGGAATAACCGAGAGAAAAGAAGAGGACTTGCAGTAAGCAAACGAGAGGAAAGGAGGTATCTTTCTGGAGAATTATTGACGAACGAAGACGTGAGAAAATTCACGTAAGTTCAGAGACAAGGACCGAGAGCTAAAGAGGAGAGGAGGAGATCAATCGAGGTGGTGCGCTTACACCGAAGGATATAGATTTTGACGACGGAGAAGACGACGGCGACTACCGGAGACGGAGGGCCATCTTCATATTCGTTTGAATATCTCTTCCCTTATGTTTATGATGATTAAAGACATGTCTATGTAGTTTATTTAATGTATTCATGAACTAATTTATTATTCTAGAGTTAGACGGATCTTGACTTGAAACTATGTCATTGGTTTTTCATATGGTTTATTTATGTTTTCCTGTTCTTAATGCTTTTAATCTACTGGCCATGGATTGAATGATTCCATATTCGTGATCTATCACTCGGGAGAGGGGGTTGTGAATAGGAAAGAAGGAATTCGTATCGTGGTAGTTATATTGTTCGGAAGGCCTATAACTCCATAGAAGTCGTCAAAGGAATTACTGCGCTTTTACAATTGTTTGATAATTAATCTTAGATAGGGATATCAAGATTAATGTTAGATAATTACTTCTGCTTAACACTCGGGAGGGGGAGTAGAAACAAATAAGAATTCTCGGCTAGTAAACTAGGAAAACACGACATAGTGGATAGTTGAGTGAAGTCGAACCTCTAGAATCCGTTCTCATTGATTTTCTCCACTTAAATTTCCATCTTGTTAAGCTTTTATTTTATTTAGTAGATTAATTTAATAATCATGCTATCGGTTATCTAAATAAAGTCGAGACTATTCTAATTACAGTACTTGGTGTAACTTAATTTTCAATCCCTGTGGGTTCGACATCCGTACTTTCAAATTCCTATACTAAAACTTGACACCGTACACTTGCGGTACGTTTCACACGCATCAAGTTTTTGGCGCCGTTGCCGGGGATTGATATAATTTTGTTTACTGATACTGTTACCAAGTAGTCTTGATTTTAATTTAGAATTTTTCTTGTGAGGTACTTGGAGATGTTTCATCAGCAAGTTTCCACAAGCTTTGCCCAACAACCGTATGAACCATTCTATGCAGCTTGGGACAGATTCAACCACGACTTTTCAAACTACGCTCCTCTTCAATCTTTCTACTGTGGATTGGATGCAGACACACAATAATGGGTATTTAATGGAGCTTTGGCAGCTGGTAGTTCCATATATTGTAGAGATGATGACAGGGTGCACCTATTTAACCATATGGCGAATTTCGACTATCAGTGGCACTTGATCCTTCAATGCTGGGTTGGAGTCACCAATATCCACCAGAGCATCATTACCCTCATTTTACACACCAGCCATTCGATCATCAAGCAGAGGATGAGTATAGTTCTGATAAAGTCTCTAAGTTGGAGGATAGTTTGCGCAAATTCTGGTCATCATTTGAACCAAAGATCGAAAATGCCACCAGAAGTAGCCTTGAGCAGCTGATAGAGACATTTGTTCAAAGTTCGACATTGAGGCTTGACAAGAATGAGTCGAGGCTTGATACGATTGAGGGTCACATGAACAACATGGGTGCTACAATGAAGTCTCTTGAGGTGCAAATTGGGCAGCTTGCTAATGCCATGAACAACCAACAAAGAGGATCATTTCCTAGCAACACCGAAGTGAACCCAATCAACCAAGTTTGGGAGAGTGATCCTACTCATGCGGAAGATTCAAGGGAATATGAGCATTTTCAAGTGGTTGAGCCTACTGTGGAAGAGTTATCTGATGAATTCCCGTGTCAAGATGAGCCTAGCGTGACGTTGGAAGATGAGCATATTTTTGAAAATAGTGAGGAGCACTCATCGATGGTGATGTCCTATATGCCATATGTGGATCCGTTCTTCCCATCGATGCCAACTTCACCATATTATGATCTCCACGAGATGAAGCCAAGTTTAGAATCTTTCTCCCATGCTTATCAATTTTCGAAGGACGTTGTTGGAGCGACGAGCCTTAACTGCCACTATCTTGCCAAGCTTGAGGGCATACACAACCAAGACCCACATGTAGTGTCATATGATACTTACTATGGGCGGAAGCCGCTATTTGATGGTTGCTTCGCATAGTCTGGCTGCCGACTTTAAACAAAGCGCTTTTCGGGAGGCAACCCGAATCCTGTATCCTTATTTTATTTTATTTTTTTTTAAAAAAAATATTGAGATGCCGTAGGACAGGCGTAACTACGCCCCTTTGTGGCGTAATTACGCCTGTCAAATTTTCAGCAATTTTGAGATGCCGTAGCGTAGGCATTACTACGCCTGTTTTCGGTGTAGTTACGCCTACCATTTTTTTTAAAAATTTTCAAAGCCGTAGGCGAGGCGTAATTACGCCTCTCCAGCGGCGTAATTACGCCTCGCGAATTTTTAGTCTTCTTCCCCTCAAATTTTCAATTCCGATTTTTTCTCTTCAATCTCTCTTAATTAAGCTATCCCACCTCTAAAGTCAATATTTTTATCGGTTAATTGCATGTTTTTGGAGTCTACTGGTGCAAGGAAGCAAGTTTAGGGGGGTTGCAACAAAGTGGTCTAGCTTAGCCTACCAAATCGAAAATTCTTCATCTAAGGGTTGGGTCTATACTGATGCGGAGGTCCCTATCATCATCTTCTCACCATACCCATGAGCATGAGATGGGCGACGATTACTGACGATCGTCGTCGCAGGTAGGTGTGTTGTCCCTTATTTTATACGTTGTATGGTACATTGAGGACAATGCACGATTTTAAGTTTGGGGGGGGTGTTTAAACATTGAAGATGTTTTGTTTCCTGGATTCCTATGTGTGTTGTGTTTTGTGTTTTTTTTTAGTCTTTTCTTTTTTTCTTTTTGTGTCATAAGTCATGATTTGAAGTAATTGTGAAGGCCGATGATGAAGAATTGAGCTTATATGTAAAAATTTTAAAAAAATTTTGTTCACTTTGCTCTTGAGTTTCTCACATTCATGCACTAGAGACCATGACCATTTGACTATTTAAAGTTGAGTTGAATGAACACAAATATGATATAGGCAATTCTTGATAATATTTTGGGCCTTTATTCATTGATATAAATTTGCCATAGTAGCCCCTTTGAGCTTAAACATAAAAGAATGAGGATTGAATTGTTGCAATATATTTTATAATCTCATTCAAATTTGTTTCTTATATCACCTCGGTTTTGAGATACTATTTGAGCACATTGGTCATACCATATAAGTTATTTGTGAATTGAGAGTAGTCTAGAACTTGCTTTAGTACCCTTTGAGGCGAAATACAGACATATGTGGCTTAGGAATGATTTAGGCAATTTTTGATTCGTTTGAGCCTTTGAAGCCACCAAATGACATCATTTTTTATCCTTAGCTACCCTTTTGAGCTTATTGAAAATCGAATGGCATGTGCTTAGGCACATAATAACCCCCATTCGGCATCATTTCAAAATCCCACATCGACTACCTTGTTGAAAGCTTATACATTATTTCCTACCCTCAAGTGAGTAAGACCCATATTGCACTTTAAAATTTCAAATATCCCCCATGTTCCTAATTGAAAAAAATAGAAGGGGGATAATAATGAAAAAAGGGCGTGGATGCATAGAAAAAAAAAAAAATTTGTTGAAGAGGTGAAGAAAATAGTGATGGAAAGAATGAGAAAATAATGAGGTGAATGATGAGGCGGATGAGAAAAGAGGGTGAATTGAAAAGAAAAAAAAAATGATGAATCATCAATAGAAGGAATCGAAATTGAGATGAGAGTGCGCAACATGGTTATATATGACTTACTCTCTTGCTTTGAATATCCAATCTTTTTATTGAAGCCATGAGCCAAAGCCTAACGTTACAAGCCTATTAAGACCTATTGACCGAGCCACATTCGTCTAATATACTAGTGGAGAAGGTTACGAATAGTAAGCTTATGGACACTCGAGAAACACTTGTAATGCATATGGTTTTGACATTCACACACGCACATCTCATTACTTTGATTTGATGCATTGTTAACTGTTTGTCAAAGTTATACTCCTTTTTATGAACAATGCAAATGAACCAATACACCTTGCAAAGTCCTATTGATTTGTGTGAGTAAAGATTGCTTTAATGGTTAAATGGAAGTGGTGACACACACACTTGAGAACTCTTGAGTAGACTGATATGCATACTTGACTTAAAATTTTTAATATCTTCGAGGCCAATTTGCAATTATAACATTTCATGATTTGCGTTAGTAGTGTGTTTTCTTTTTCTCTTTTATTTCTTAGTCTTTTTCCATTTCTATTTTGCTCGGGACTAGCAAAAGTTTAAGTTTAGGGGGTTTGATAAGTGTATTTTATACACTTATATTTTCTCTTATTTTGCATGGTTTAGTGTTAGTTTTCGATCAGAATTACACTTTTGGTCTTGTTCTGTGTTGTTTTGCAGGAATCCAAGGAATTAAGCATTTTATCAATAAAAGATGATGAAAAATACATAAATGTGACAAGAATTCAAATTGGGTCTCAAGAGTTGAAATAATCATGTACCGGGACATGTCAAATGGCAAGATTATATTATATTATATTATATTATATTATAATATAATATATATATTATAATATAATATAATATATATACATGAGATTTGGGAAGGGACTTCACGTATATTTTCACAAGGGGAAGATATGCACAGATTTGGGAGGAGTTTATAAACTTGGAAAGAAGATATTTACAAGGATGATTGACGCACGTAAAAAGAAAATAAGAAGAAGAAATTTGGGTACAGATTATAAAGGGAATAACCGAGAGAAAAGAAGAGGACTTGCAGTAAGCAAACGAGAGGAAATGAGGTATCTTTATGGAGAATTATTGACGAACGAAGACGTGAGAAAATTCACGTAAGTTCAGAGACAAGGACCGAGAGCTAAAGAGGAGAGGAGGAGATCAATCGAGGCGGTGCGCTTACACCGAAGGATATAGATTTTGACGACGGAGAAGACGACGGCGACTACCGGAGACGGAGGGCCATCTTCATATTCGTTTGAATATCTCTTCCCTTATGTTTATGATGATTAAAGACATGTCTATGTGTTTATTTAATGTATTCATGAACTAATTTATTATTCTAGAGTTAGACGGATCTTGACTTGAAACTATGTCATTGGTTTTTCATATGGTTTATTTATGTTTTCCTGTTCTTAATGCTTTTAATCTACTGGCCATGGATTGAATGATTCCATATTCATGATCTATCACTCGGGAGAGGGGTTGTGAATAGGAAAGAAGGAATTCGTATCGTGGTAGTTATATTGTTCGGAAGGCCTATAACTCCATAGAAGTCGTCAAAGGAATTACTGCGCTTTTACAATTGTTTGATAATTAATCTTAGATAGGGATATCAAGATTAATGTTAGATAATTACTTCTGCTTAACACTCGGGAGGGGGAGTAGAAACAAATAAGAATTCTCGGCTAGTAAACTAGGAAAACACGACATAGTGGATAGTTGAGTGAAGTCGAACCTCTAGAATCCGTTCTCATTGATTTTCTCCACTTAAATTTCCATCTTGTTAAGCTTTTATTTTATTTAGTAGATTAATTTAATAATCATGCTATCGGTTATCTAAATAAAGTCGAGACTATTCTAATTACAGTACTTGGTGTAACTTAATTTTCAATCCCTGTGGGTTCGACATCCGTACTTTCAAATTCCTATACTAAAACTTGACACCGTACACTTGCGGTACGTTTCACACGCATCAGCACACATTAAAAAGAAATTGTATTTTGTTGAATATAGAAATACATTGATTGAACTTCTTTCTAGATTGCCTTGTAGGGTTAGCTTAACAATCGATATTTGGACAAATGTAAAATAGGATTCACTTCTTGTTGTCACTTGTCATTGGATTTGTGATAATTGGTGTATGCAAAAACGTATTTTGTCTTTAGATGTTAGATTATGCACATACTGGTTATATATATATTCATCACATGTAGACATTATGAAATTCAGGATATGATATTTTCAATCACATTAGACAACTTTGCGATGCGTGATTTAAAGACCTATCTGAAACCAATGCTTGATGTTGCTTTTTCGTGTTAGATGTGCATGTCATGTTATTAATTTGGCTGTTAAAGTTGGTTATGAGAACAACCACTCAGCATGTATTGAGAAAATGAAATATTGCGCTAAATAGTTACGCACGAGCTGTATTAAGCGTGATTGGAAACAATTATGTTTATCTAATGGTTTTAAGCATCTTCTTTTTCCATCACCAATAGGAAACTAGGTGGCATTCGTTGTACAATATGTTGAATGCTATGTTACCTTACAAAGATATTTTAACTCCATTTTATAATTCATATCAAATGCATGATAGTGATGAAAGTATTTATTTGACTTATGAGGATTGAGAATTTGTTGAAAATTGTGTATCATTGTTAGGTACTTTCAAAGAAGCGACGAAACGCTTCTCCGGTGTTACTTATCCAACTTCTGTTTATTTTCTTCCTTTAGTATTTAACATGTTTGATAAGTTTGTAGAATTTAGAGATGACTATGACTTGCATACTTTTGTTAGTGCAATGGAAACTAAATTTATAAAGCATTGTGAACAAATCCACACGTGCACTGCATTGCAACTTTACTAGATCATAGTCAATGTTTAGCTTCGTTTTAAATATTTTTTGAATATTATGCTAAATTTTTAGGGAAGGTTGTTGACGATCAAAATACGTCTATAATGCAAAATATGTTTTAATTGTATTATAATCAACAGACAAGTGAATCGTCGCAACAAATGGCTGTTGAAGAACCCCAAGCTCAATCCAGAGGCGGAGGCATCAATTTGCTTAGGATGCTGGGCATGAAAAAACTGAAGGGCAAAGGACCTTCTACTAGCACGTTGATTGAGTTGCAAATTTACGAATTATCAATTTCTAACGGAAGACAATTTCGACGTCTTACAATGGTGGAAGACAAATGCAACACAATTCCCTATCTAGCCAAAATGGCTAGAGACGTTTATGCGGTACAAGCTTCAAGCGTCGCTTCTGAATCGACATTCTCAACATGTGACCGAATTATTGGAGAAACAGAATATATCTGCTGCTTCATTATGTATGCTCACATTACTGAAAGATTGGTTTGAAGCAGAATGTAAGAATACAAGAGATGGGACAATTGACGAATTCGTAAATCATTATGATGAGCAAGAAGAAGAAAACGTCAAAACAATACTTATCAATTATGAAGAGTGCTAAATATTAATATTTTTTAATTGCCATAAGTGCAACTATTATTTGTATAAGCATTTATATTAGCAAATGAAGAAGAAATATATTGTATTTATTATGAATATTGTGGATACACATACGAACATAAAAAAGGTCGATGCATAAAAAAAGGATGGAATTGGATCAAACCGGTCCGATCCGAACCGGTTGGAACCGAAACTGGATCCGATCCGATTCCTTACCAGATCGGATCGGACCGATTCTAACCTATAAGCATCCCTAATGTGCATAATACAACAGGTAAACCACCAATCGTGTATATGGTTTCAAAGGACTCCCATATTGACGAGCCAGACCAAAGTCTATAATTTTTGGCACAAATATATACATGGGGACATGATTTGGCTTTAATGTTGGGTGAAAATCATCTTTTTACAAAGTCCGCCTTCATTTCCCTCGCATTGCCGTCTCTCTTCCCGGAGTGTAAGAACCAAATCAATCAGAGAAATAAAGATTCGAAATTCAAATTTAGGAATGGAGACAGAGGGGAAGAAGAAAGAGAGGAGGAATTTAATAGCTTTAACCGGCGCAGCTGCTCTTGTCGCCGTTGCAGTCAACTTTGCTATCGCTGCATTCAATACCCACTATAAAAGTCGCAAGAAAAAAAGTATTTATTGAATGAATGCAATTTACGTTCCCGATATTTGGGTTCAAGAATTATATGTCAGATTGTGGTTCTAATTTTGAATTATGAGAGGCCACTTGATTTTTAGATGTTTAAAGTTCTCTCGGTGTGTAAGAGTTCGCTTTTAAAAATCAACGAATCATTTTTCGAGTTTTTTTAGATGTTACGACTCAAGATTTGACCTTTTTACTGTTTTGAATTTTCTTGCTGTGTTGCAGTTTGTTTCAGAGATGTTAAAATCAATTCTTGAAATTTATTCAGGTTTTGACATCTTCTGATGTTAATGGCTTCTTTTTAGTGTACATGCTGAGAATCAAGTTGATTTTTTTTTTGTTTTCCTGTATTTTAACCTGTTTATTGAGGTTTCTCCAGCATTGTAGTTAGAAACTGTCTTTTAAAATAATATGAAGGCTTGGCATTTGTTTTCCTTTTTTATTTAATACATAATTTCTCCAAATTTCAGCTGTTAATGGATCAAATTTTAGGATGAATTTATCTGCCTCTGAAATGCTGCTATTAGCGGATCACATTGTGGCAAAATCTAAGGAGGTTCATGATGCAGTTGCTTCAGTTCCGCTTGATAAGGTAACATAACAAGCTTTCTCTTTTAACAACAGACTCATTCATTGTGTGAACACATTTATTCAACTTTGTTGCTGACAGTTGATGGCTTCATAGTTATTAAAGGTGCATGACACACTGAAGCGCAATGTGTTCTGGGGCTATAGCACATAGCGCCGACACGAAGCGCGCATATCACACTGAAGCGCAAGGTGTTCTGGGGCTATAGCGCATAGCGCCGACACGAAAGCACGTTTTACTAAAGTATAGTGCACTAACTTATATATTTTAATATATAAAAAATGTCTATAAATTTTAACAGTTATAATTAAAAAAAAATTAAAGATAACAAAGTTAAATAATAAGGTAAGCTCAAATAACAACAAAATTAAATAAAATATTAAATATCATAATGCAAAAATATTGTTCAAATAATATTAAAATTATCGAAGTTTTAAAATAAAAAAAAAACTATCTTCAGGCTTTAAGATCAGTGCCATCTTCATTATTTGTATTATTACCAAATTTATAGCGCTCAGCATTATTCTCTTCCTCTAGCTTGGCTAAAAATCCACTGTACATAACAAATAAACTCTAACATTCTCTAACTTGGGCTATTTTTAATAAGTTCAAATACAAATATAATGGCCCAACTAAACCTTAATCACTGGCAGATACTAACAACCACCTATATTCTCACTCCTTAGCAAAGACGAGTTAAAGCGCGTGCCTTGGTTATGAGTAAAAGCGCAGGAAGTGCACAAAGGCGCATGCCTTTCCAAAACAAGGAGGCACAAGACCTGAGCCTTGGGCTAAGGCGCGCTAAATCGTGTGCCTTGCGGGCTTTTAATAACTATGTATGGCTTGCAACATAAAATCCAAAACAGAACCAAGTTATTGAGTTCTTTAGTCCTTATATGAACTATAGTTAGTTATGGATTTATATATTAATCTAGTAGATCGTTCATTTTTCTTTGTATCTGCTACAATATTTGGAAACTGTGCCATCTAATGCCCGAGTATGTTCTTCACTTTGAGCACTCATTTCTGTGCTGTTTTCAGATTTTGAACCACATCCACCGACTAATTTAAGATGGCATCACAGGTAACTTATGCCAATGCTATTCTGCCGTTAGCTGAACTAGAAGCATGTCACTTTCCTCTGATACAATCTTGTGTGTTCCCAAAATTGGTATCCTGTTCCGAAGAGATCCGTAAGGCTAGTGCTGAAGCTGAGCGGAGAATTGATGCTCATGTCTTGGCATGCAGGTTTTGCAATATTTGCCTTCAACTCTTAGCTGACCAGCCAGTGGGTTTAAATTGTTTTTTTTATAAGTGGATTATATGTATTTTCATGTGACTCTTGCCAAAGAAAAGAAAAGGAACTATTTGCAGTCTGGTGCTGATATTCTTAACCTCTTTGAGTTTGAAGTGTTTACTGGGTCTTGCTGATTTATTTAGTCTGGATTGGAATGTAGGGACAAGGCCAGATATTAAAAATTCTGTTTTAGAAAAATCATGTTGCTACTCTATTTTAGTAGAATTGTAATTTTGTTATTAAATCCTAATATCAGTCGCTTCCATGTCATTTATAGTAAGCGTGAAGATGTTTACCGCAATGTGCGATCTTTCACGGCACAGGGGAACTGGCCGAGCTCTGAAGTTAAACTCTTTGCACAGTATTTGGTATGAACCTGTAAGCAAATTATTTACAGCCTTGATGCAGCTTTCTAGAATTTTTCTTGGTTGTCATCAGTGTGTTAGCTTCTTGGTTAATAATGATCTCTTTTATAGTGTTTCATCTGATTGTTTTTAGTAAATGTAGATTGAAATCTATTGTGTGTAGATGCAATCATTGACCAGTAGGCAGTGTGAATTGCTGACATTTTATTTTGTCTTTGAGGCGGTGTTTGGATTGAAGCATTTCATTTGAGGAATAAATTTGGAACATGTATTTGAATAATTTCAACATTTGAAGATTTGAAATATCTTTTTTTGGTTCCAAAAAAACTTAAAATTGAAGTCAAGTATTTGAAAGATGTGGATGTGAAAATTACATAAACAATTTTGGCGGATTTGTATTAAGGGTTTGAGTTAAAATCCTCCAAATTCTTCCATCCAAACGCATACCAAATGAATTTAAGATGCTTGTATTAATGTATTTTCCTTTTACGAAGTCCCTGCTATTACTTTGGTTTCTTTTTATTTTTTTGAATCATGTCATTGTATATCATGTAATACTGTACCCCTTTTTTATAACTGCTGTGATTGTATCTTCTTTTTGAAAAATTAAAATTCCAAGGCATTCATTGCATGGAAATATTACTGGTGAAGATTTGTGTTCCTTATTGAACTCCCTCTCTCACACAAGAAATAAAGAATTCCATTTTGGATGTTTTGAGTGTCTGGTTTGGATCAAACTATTTGTCAGCCAAGTCTTTATTTTCAATGTTTAGTGACAGGTTCGAGACTTTGAACGGAATGGATTGAACCTTACATCCACCAAGAGGGAGGAATTACAACGACTGAGGATGCAAATAGATGAGCTGAGTTCACGATACATCAAAAATATAAATGATGACAACACATTTCTTCTTCTCCATGAAATGGATCTAGTTGGTTTACCTCCAGATTTTCTTAAGGTTGGGGATCCTTCCTTTCATACTATCATGTTCTTCTCAAGTTGAATCTGAATTAATTAAGTATTGATTAGCCTGTTTCCTTCGTTAATATCATTTGTGTTGGATCGAGCGCTTACCGCTTTACCGATAACTATAGTTAAGGGTAATGGCGCAACTTCAATCTTTTCAACCATACACTGGCACAAGGGCCGCGTGTTCGACCGATCACAAAACAGATGAAATTGTTGAACCCCAACAATCCCTCCCCCAATAATTGCACTCTCTACAACCCATGGGATCGAACACGCGACCTTGTCTCTGATACCAATTGTTGGATCGAGCGCTTACCGCTTTACCAATAACTATAGTTAAGGGTAATGTCGCAACTTCAATATTTTCAACCATACACTGGCACAAGCACAACGTGTTCGGCCGAGCACAATGCAGAGGCAATTGTTGAACCCCAACAATTTGAATGTTGGAGAATAAGAATATTAATTCGTCCAGACGAAAATTAGAAGTTACACATTACTGTGAATTACAAAAGAGCAAATTTTCTATCCATAGGAATCTTTATTAATAAAGTAATCAATACTATATAAAAAAAATTCTATGCTTTTCTCAATTCTAAATTAGGTTGTCTAGGTGTGCTTGTTGTGTTAGTGTACCTTCCTTTCTGTGGTCTCATTGATTAACACGACGAAATCTGTGTATGTTTTTATATGTAGACTTTGGACAAAGCTGAAACTGGTAAATTCAAAATCATGCTGAGAAGCCATCACGTGTCACCCATCCTTGATTTATGCAAGGTGAGAGTCTAGGAAAAGGGGCGTAACTGTTTTTTTTTTAATCTGAGCAACTACATTGCTAATTACCTTTGACATTATTTGCTTTAATATCTGGGAAGAACACACTTACTACCTATCTAGTTCGTTTTATGGTGTGAATCAAATGGTAACTCAGCAGCCTAAAAAACTGTAAGTCATTCTTTGATTGGATGCCAGTTTGGAAATGTTGGATATCTCTTGGCTGTTCTCGAGGGAGACAAGAATACCATTGTCTACTTACTAGGTAATGGTTAAAAATGTATATGATTGACCTTTATACAGAGATGTTTGTTATGAGAAACTGGTCGTCAAGAACTGTTGTGAGTAGTTTGATGTTCTCTACTACTACTGATTCTACCTATACCAAGTTTTATTTTCAGTGACATTACTTGTGTACGTTTAATTGTTAATACTTCACGAATTTTTAAATTTGAAGGTAGGGTCAACCAGGAAGTCTGTAGCTGTGGCTTATGGCCAGAGATGCGAAGTCAATCTTTCTGTATTGGAAAAACTGGTATTTAGTGAATTTTCTTATTAATCAATCTGTACATGTAAATGCTGTTGATTGCTAGATCTTCTGTACACTTCACACTGACTGAAAGTCCTCTACACATGTGTTCTTTGCACCATTCTTCAAATTTTTATCAAGATATGATTGTCTGTTTTATTGATTTTCACGTGACAACTTCAATGACGATTTAGTTACCAGGATTATGAAATAGCTATATCTGTTGATAATTTTGTTTATTGTTAATTGCTCGGTCTTTGTACCTAATTTTCTATTGCTGTTCATGAAATATCATGCTTATGAGGATTTTTAATTGCATAATATTTTGAAATGGGGATAATTTGGCAAAAATACCCTAGACTGTTAAGAAACCAATGAAAGACATGGCATACTTCGCGATGAAGGTGTTTTTGAAAATTCGACGGCTTCTTTCTTGTCATCTTGCAATTATCATATCGTGGATTTATGTTTAATTGATATTGGTCTCATAAATTTTGGCATTATTGACAATTTTTTTGCAAGGGAAGTGGTTTAATACAAGATATTTTGAAACTCTTCGTTGCTCACAATTTCAATTTGCATGCTCTATCAGGCGATTGTGTATCTCTCGTTTAGCCTAACCAAGTTGATATGGATCTTCATTGTCCAGATCCTGTTGCGGCATAAGCTTGCCAGGTTGCTTGGCTATGCCAACTATGCAGAGTATGCCACTGATTTTAGAATGGCAAGCTCGTCAACAAAGGTTTGTGGTGATAAAGATAACTATTTCCTGACCTAATAATTCAGTTGCTTATTAGTTATTCATGTCCACTTTCAACATTTTGTTTTCTTTTTCTTTTTAAAGTTGATATCAAGGAAAAGTCTAGAAGTGCTGTCAGAAGTTTAGCTGACTCATTCTTCTAGATGTTTTTAGTGAATGCTTGATTTGAATTTCTCGGCTTTCGGGCTTTCATTCTCGATGTTTTTTAATTATCAATATCATATGCACATCACGTTATTATTACAAATTTGCGTATGTTTCTTTAGGTGTTTGAGTTCTTAGAGAAAATATCTGCAAGTTTAAATGACTTGGCCTCAAAGGAACTTTCTCTGTTAAAAGAATTGAAGGTTGGCTGTGTTTATTTCCTTTTGCGAAAACCATTCTTTTTCTGTAATTCTTTTCTAAGGCTTAATATGCTTGTAATTAGAGAAAAGAGGAGGGCGAACTTTCCTTTGGAATTGAGGACTTACAATACTATGTCAAGCGGGTCAAAGAACAGCAATTCGATCTGGATTTTGAAGTCATTAAACAGTACTTCCCCATCAATTTAGTTTTATCAGGAACCTTTAAAATCTGCCAGGACATTTTTGGTAACGAGTTTTAACTTTTTATAAATTGTGAATTTTTTTTGACTCATTATCCTCCCATGATACACAATCTTTATATTTTCTTCTCGAGGAAGGCTTAAGATTTGAGGAAGTAGAAGATGCAGATGTTTGGCATCAAGGCGTGCAACTTTTTTCAGTTTTTGACTTGTGCTCTGGTGAACTACTGGGTTATTTCTATCTTGATTTGTATACCAGGTGTGAACCAGATGGATACCTGTGAATCAGCCTTACCTTTTGATTACCTAAACTGAACCTTACGTTGGATTTGTAACAGGGAAGGAAAATATGGCCACCCTTGTGTCGTGTCTCTTCAAAATGGTTCAAATATTAACGGTGCAAGGCAGGTAAGTGCGTTAGATATTGATATTCTATTCAATTAAATTTATGGAATCTCTAGATTCTGTGTGCTGACTGTTTTTTAATAAACATTTACCTTATCCCTCTCTTTTTGGAGATCTTAACTCAAAGCCACTATAAAGAATTTCATATGGGTATGGGGTCTGATATGCTTTATGGGGTTTTACACATTTTCCTAATATTACACTGCCGTTTGCAGATTCCAGTGGCTGTATTTATTTCTCAGTTGCAGAAGGAAGTTAACGGGCACTCCACCTTGCTGCGATTCTCTGAAGTGGTGAACTTATTCCATGAGTTTGGCCACATAGTATGTTTCTTACCATTAAGCTAGGATTTTCTGGAATATAGTTCTGCAACTCTCCTAATATCATTGCCACGATCCCATGTGACATTACATACTCAAATTTTATCACAATGATTCAGTTTTTCTGTAGTCTTGTCTTGACAAATGCATCTCATTTCTTTACAAGCAAAGTACATGAAGGCTTTTAGCATTAAATATTTACTTTTAGTAATATATTTTGAGTTTTGAATTTTCTTCTTAGATGTTGGTCCACTGGTTTGTTTTAGCTCATGCGATTTATACAAACATCAAATAAATTACACGTAATAACAGAAATTCTTGATATGTGACACGATTCTGATGATTTAGGTCCATCATATTTGCAATCGTGCCCCTTTTGCTAGATTTTCCGGCTTACTGGTGGATCCTGACCTTGTGGAGATCCCTTCCCTTCTACTGGAAAACTGGTTTGTCTACTATTGTTTGTATTTTTGTCTGAATAATTATTTTTAAACTTATGATATACAATTGTAAAACTTTTTGTTTAGGTGTTACGAAAGTAGCTCTCTTAAAATGGTCTCTGGCTTTCATCAGGTACTCTAGATGTCACTTACGGTTTCTGACAATTCTCTACTTGAAGACAGTTTTTATTATGTTTGGTTTTTATTTCCTTTTTTGATATTCCCTGAAAAATAGTGTAAATGAAGTGGTAGAGCACTTTTTTTTATCAAAAGCACTTCCTTTCTCTATAAATCTTGGGCCATTTCTTGTCCTCTATAAGTTTAATTTATATTTTGAATGTTTTGGCACTTCTCTATGTTACATTGACTTTTGGTGTTCAGGATATCACGAAGCCAATCGAGGATGAAATATGTAGATGCCTTGAAAGATGGCGATTTTCATTCTCAGCGCTCAAATTGAAACAAGAAATTGTTTATTGTAAGTTCTAATGTGCATTTGAATGGAGACAAGCAAGTTCGTGCTTCTCCACGTTCGTGCCTCAAAATTCTTGAAGGTCCCCAGCTGGACATGAGTTGGTGTGTTACTTTTCGTTGCATTTTCAGGTCTTTTTGATCAGATCATACATTCCATGGAAAATGTAGACATGCTTGGGCTGTTGAATCATCTTCATTCAAAGGTATAAGTCTCTGCAAAGATGCCCCTAAGTAGTGTAGTGTGCTGTTATACATTAGCGAGACACAATCTGTAATGTGCACCGATTCACATTGTCGAGAAGAGTCCCGAAAGAAGGAATACTTTACCTACAAGAGTCCTTGATGCAGCAAACTCTTCAAGACATTATCTTTTCATATTTTTGTTAATTATTAGGATTTAGTATTTGATTAAGATTGGTGTTTTGATATTTTGGTTAAGATAGGAATCTTTATTTGATGTTTATCTAGGATTGATTTCTTAGGATTTTGATTTATCTTAGGGATTGTGTTATCAAGATTTTGTTGGACTCTATTATTATAAATAGAGTGTTTTGATTAATAAAATTAAGGAGAAAGAAGTTTTAAGTTAATTTCTTTTGGTAACAAGGTGGCTACCTTCGTTACATAACTCTCTTTTTATATCACTTGTCCATAACGTGATCCAACGTTCATAACACAATCAGTCTTATAATAGTATCAAACAAGGAACATATGTTTGATTTCAATGAGTTGTAAGTTGGTTCAATCATAGGGTGATGAATTATTGATGAATAATAATTGCTCATGCTATCTTATATAGCTGTTTATATGGCATGTCTATCAAAATGAGTTGTTTGCCTATTGTATTGTTTAAGCTTGTACCAGTATCGTCTATATTAATTTTGGTTCGCTGACTAGCTAGTAGGTTGCGATTGATATGGCTCTCTTGTAATGGCAGGTTATGTTAGGATTGCCAATGTTAGAAGGAACAAATCCAGCATCATGCTTTCCTCGTACAGTCATTGGCTACGAAGCCACTTGTTATAGTCGGATATGGAGTGAGGTTTGAGTCCCTCCCATATCATATTATATTATATCTTGATATCAGAATTTTGTAAATAGGGTGTCGTTGGATGTCTGGTAACAGGTTTTTGCAGCCGATATATTCGCAGCAAAGTTTCGTGATGACATATTTAACCCAAATGCAGGAATGCAGTTCCGGAACAAGGTAAATGGGTGTGGTGGTGGGTCCACTTAGAGGTGATTTAGTCAGTTTCAAGCATAAATCCTATGAGAAATAACACATGGAATTTGAATTTTATTTATTTTTATTTGAGTGAGGTATCTACGACTATTATCATATTGGTGCTCTTGGTTCAGTTTCGAACCTTATTTATGTTATTGTTTTTGGTATGTGGTGTCATGGAATTTGGCAGGTATTGGGTGCAGGCGGTGCAAAAGACCCATTGGAAATGTTGACAGATTTTCTTGGAAGGGAGCCTTCTATACAAGCTTTTGTAGAAAGCAAAAATCAATAAATGCAGAGGATTATTATTTTTTGAATTGTACTCTGCAATTTTCTGTTGCCAAAAATACGATGTCTGTTAATGCGTTGGTTCTTACAAAGACCATAGAAGAGCTGTTTGAGAAACGTTCATTGTTTAACTCATCATACGTCACTAGTAATGCGTAAATCCGTCTAAAATATCTTTTTAAGGATATCAAACTTGTTATAAAATATATATCTACACTAACCTTAAAAGTTTTTTATATTTTGGTTGAAATGTAATAAAAGCAGTTTTTTCCCTCGGTCCATTTTTCTCTCTTTTGTCATCAGTCGTTGTAGCTTTATCATTCATCTTTTACATAGTTGTATAACCAAATTGTTAGATATATAAATAATTTTTTTTGTATTCAATATATACATATATATAAAGACCCGCATATCGTATTATCGTATCATGTTTAAACGCTAAGTAATCACGATAACTATTTAATTTGATAAAGACACAGAATCGTGTTTGATATTATGTTTGACGCGTATGTGTTTTATAGTTTAATTTGTATTTGTTAGTTTATGTTGGTGGGTATGAACTATATATATATATATATATATATATATATATATATATATATATATATATATATATATATATTCAGTATGAGTATATTGGTATATGTAAACATGTGGTATGCTCGTCGTTAGGGGTGTAACCAAACCGAATCGAGCCGAACTTTTAACAAAATTTTAGTATTCAAGTTCTGGTTTGAATGCATACATACATACATATATGAAGCTTGAACTTCCATTATTTTCAGCTCGAATTTAGTTCGAAACAGAGATCGAATCGAGTTCGATTCGAATTTCCGACGAGCTATTAATAAATTTTTGGCCTGAAAATGAAAACTTGGCTCGAAAATATACCCAAGTGTTTATAAATTTTAAACCAACATTCTGTTGTTTATAACATAATTATCATTGTGTGGTCATTAATCAAATGAATAGGATTGAACCCTCACCTATATAGACATTATTTTACATATATATATATATATATATATTCTATAATTGTTTGTTTTCTGCTAGTTGTTTACATATACCAATATACTCATACTGAAAATATGTTTACATATACCAATATAAACATACTGGTATATGTAACTATTATATATTCTATAATGGTTTGTTTTCTGCTAGTTGTGTTACTAATACACCTCTTCATTTTCCAAATTAAATCACTTTGAAGTTATAAGTTAATACCATTATTATCTTAAATTGTACAAAGAAGAAATTGTTAGCATATGTGCCCTACAAGCCAAATGTTGGCATGTTGGGCTTTATGCACCCAAAGCCCATTAGTGAAATAAATCATTCTAGTTTCTGAGAAAATTAGACCATCCAATACACACCAAATTATCGTCGAAAAAAGACTAACACCAAACTAGCACTGGCGTTGGAGTCGTGGATCTGGTCAGGTTGTCTGGACTCGAGGGATCACTGCATTCAGATCTACGACGGTAGACAATAATCTCTTTTCGTGTATTATATTCGATTTATGCATGTTTTAATATATGAATCAAGCGCGATCGATCCGTCCCCGTGTTAGATCTGTTTATGTTTTATTCCACTGCGTTTGGATCTGACGTCGGGGTACGAAAACCCAACAGTGGTATCAGTGTCAGGTTTTGCTTTGATTCATGTATATGATAATTAATTTTATTAGATCGTTTTCCATGCAATACTAATTATGTTTGGATTTTCGAAATTTGGTATCCGAAAAATATAGAAAATTGATTAAAAAAGAGTTCAATCGAACCCAAAAACAGACTGTGTGACGGAAATGAACATCGCCGGTGACAGCCGGTGGCAGGAGGCCGAGGGCGGGGAAATCGTTCTCCGGCAACTTAGGCATAGCCTGCTCGCGCAGCCCGTGCGAGACGCTGCTGGACCCATCGTCGGAGCAAGAAAGCAGCGAACATGGCGGAGAAATCGTTTCATCGCCATCCCAGTGCTCGAGTTTGCAATCCGTGGGTCTGCAGTGTTGCTGCTCCACACGGCCGCGGGAGAAGTTGTTCTCCACATCTGCGCGACCAAAGCTCCTGGAAGCTGCTGCAAGTGTTGCAGTGCTCGAATCAGAGTTCATGGAGGTGGCGCTGGGGTCGTTTCTCTTTGAATCCGCAGTCATGGAGGCGTTCAAATGGCGGCATGATATGCCTTGGAGTTGGCGGCGACGCTAACCCTAGCAAAACCCTAATTTTCAATTGAAGGGGGGAGATGATCATTGTTTCTCAAATTTTTAAAAAAAAAGCAAAAAATTGTTTGAAATTTTATAATTTTTGGATCCAAATTGGTTTGGAGTCCATTAATATTTTGGGTCATTTTAGATGTTTATCCGGATATTAATTTTGAAATAATAAATCATAATACATAATTTATTGAAAATGTGATTTTTCAATAAATAAAATGTAAAATGGAGATTTTACAATTATCTGAAAATTTAATTAGTTAAAAATTGAATGAAAATGTTTCATTTAATTTTAATTTTTATTTTGGCTAATATTATGATTTTAGGTAAAATAGTGATTGTACCAAATAACTGAAATTTAATTAATTGAAAATTAAATGACAGCGTTTCATTTAATTTGTTAGTATTATTTTCGATTATTATTATGATTAAAAGATAAAATGGTGATTATACCAAGTAATTGAAAATTTAATTAATTGAACATGAATGAAAATGTTTCATTTAATTTGTTTTCGATTAATATGATGATTAAATGTAAAATAGAGATTTTACCAATTAATTAAAATTTAATTAATTAGAAATTAAATAAAAGTATTTTATTTAATTTGTTAATTTTATTTTCAATTAACGATTAGTGGGAGAATATAGAATAAATTAATTATTGTACTCTAATTACATGTGATGTGATTAATACAATTACGTATAATGTAATTGTTTAGTTTAATGTTTAATTACAAATGATGTGATTGCATGATGGATGAACATTGTTCCTATTTTGATAGAGAATTATATTTTTTTAAATATGCGAATGTGATTTGCAGTATTTTTGAAGAATGCATGTTTTATTGATTGCGGTGAACTTATGAATGATTAGTATGATTATATTCAAAGAATATAAAAAGAATGATAACTTAAATCCCACATATCTTTAGCATGTGCTGAATGTCCATTAAATTTGATTTATATGGACGTATGTGGAGCACTAAATGTTAGTGCAAGAAGACTGAGTTATCTTAAATTAAAGAGAATGTGATTATTTCTGAGTAACCCTCTAAAGTAACATATTCGTTGAACATAATTCATACTAAAACAGTGACCAAAACTCCATATACGATATATACTGAAAAATAATCCAAATATAGATTTGAGATTGTTCTACTTATTTGAAGCAGCCAGTGGGAGATAATTTGGATAGTTGATACATCTTATGTTATTTTGTGGAAATTTATATTATCAATTTGAGACAAAATGTTTGTTTCACAAGTGCAGTCTTTCTAGAGAAAATATTTCTATTAGCAAGGAATGACAATATAATATAACTTGAAAGGATTCAAGAACCACAAACCACTAGAAAAGTGAAAACGGTGAAATTAATTGAGTCAATCATAACCTTTGAACTACGCGTACCAAGGGGATCTGAAAGTGTTTCAAGAACTCCTGATAAATTGAATTTACTCCTATAAAGTAGTCAAATGATATTGACCATGGATGTGATCCTAGGACTTTCAAGGAGACGATGTTGGACATCGTTTCGGGACATTGGCAAGATGCCATGAGATTTGAAATAGACTTCATGTACTCTGATAAGGTATGGACCTTAGTAGATCATCTTGAGGGAATTGTTCCCATTGGGTGCGAATGGATCTACAAGCGAAAGCTTGGAGTGTATGGGAAGGTAGCGACCTTCAAAGCTTAACTATGGGAAGAGGTTATTCTCATAGGCAAAGAGTTGTTTGTGATGAACTTTTTTTCAATTGTGATGCTATCGTCTATTTGGATTTTATTAGTTATATCTGCATATTATGAATATGAGATATGAGATATGAATGTGAATACATTTCTCAATGGTGATATTGAGGTAGAAATGTAGCAGCCAAAGGTATTCACAACTTATGGGCGTGAGCAAAATGTTTCCAAACTCCAGAGGTCAGTTTATAGTCCTAAGAAGGCGTCCCAAAACAAGAATATCCGGTTGTTTACATTATCAAAATGTTTGGTTTTGTTAAAAATCTGGAAGTGACACGTGTGTACAAAAGGTTAGTGGGAACGCGTTTAGATTTGTGATGCTTTAAGTAGATGATATCATACTCATTATGAATGATATCGGAGTAATCAATTAAAACATGATTATTTACTAATTTCTCCATGAAAGATTTGAGAGAAGCATCTCATATGCTTGGCATAAAGATCTATAGGGATGGACCTATGAGGATGCTTGAGCTCTCTAATCTACGTACATAAACACTGTGCTAAAGGGTTTGGCATGGAATAGTTGAAAACAAGTAACCTCCCAATTTGTCATAGTGTTTATCTCTCGAGGTCAATGTGCATTAGATTGATGATGAGAGAGAAAATATGACAATGGTACCTTATGTTTCGATTTTTTAATAGCATAATGTATGCTATGTTATGTACTTGGCCTGATGTATGTTCTTAGTAATGAGCAAACATCAGACAGATCCCGGTGAAGGTCACTGGAAAACTGTGAAAATAATCCTCAAGTACTTATGAAGAACTTATGATATGTTCATGGTTTTGGATCTGTAAGTGGAGGAATAAAAGTTAAAAGCTAAGCTGATGCTAGTTTTAAGTCAGATGTAGATGATTCCAAATCGATGTTCGGATTTGTATTTAAACTCAAGGATGGTGCTGTCTCTTGGAAACGTTCCAAGCAAGATACTACATCGGATTCCACCACTGAAGCTGAATACATTGCAGCATACTATGCAACAAAGAGGCAGTTTGGATATGAAATTTCATCCAAGAGTTGGGTGTAATTTCTAGTGCGGTTGACACAGTTCTTATGTACTGTGACAACAGTTGAGCTATTATGAATAGCCAAGATCTCATCACTATCAAACATATATTGAGAAAATACCATCTAATGAGAGAGATTGTAGATGCGACATTACTATGTGAGAATTTCTTCAACAGAGAAATATAGTGAATCCACTGACAAAGCCTTTACAACGACTGGTGTCTGTCAGACATCTTGGGATGATCTTGAGACACAAGAGTAGTTGGCTTTGGGAAAGTGAAAGATATTGTTGTCATATGTAATTAAGTAAATCAATAGTTGATTGATTGTACTTATAATCTTATTATGACAAATCTTTGTTTGAATATTAATATATATGGCACTTCTTCATCTGTTTACCCATGCATCTTGATGTATTGATGAAGTCCTTGAGATTGCTATAGTCCATAGAATGTGGTTAAGCATATGATGGTGACCATGAAATACATCCTCGACAGCGATTTCTAAATGTTCCTGGTCGATGAGCCTTTGAGAATGTATCGATATATGCTCGCTAGATACTGGTATTCATGATTTGTCTAGTGTAGTGCACTGCGTGTCATCGGCATTGGTTTGGAGAAGTCAGCACACATGAATAGGTGCTCATTAGGAATGAGTACACTGAACTACCCTACTCGAAATTCTATAAGTGGTTGCCATTTGTCAAGTATAGAATTCCTAGTCATAGTTGTGCACCATTACTCCTCATGACCCGAGGCTTCATTGAGGTCTTGATAGCTAGCTGTGTACTTTGATTTAATGACAGATCACATGCGGGTCGTAAAGTTGTTATTTTGGGTATTCAGTGATTCTGTCAGAGGCCTATGATTGTCGTTGGGGATTCACCACTGGTCTTGATGAACCAGTATGTCCTATGTGTTTTTCTGTATATGATTCAAGGAATCTCTGGCCAGAGTGGGTAGTGCTTGTGAAAAATGAGTTTTTCATATACGCACACAATGAATCATATAACGTGAAACAAATACATAGTTATTGAAATCATAAGGGTCTCGATCAACCAATGCCCTTGATTCAATCGGGACATATTGAGTGAAAGGAATGTACTGTACGCTAACTATGACTGACAGGTTCTCGTACGTTGCTAGTCATTTGTATCTAGGTCTTCGTAAAGTGCAGATGCTAGACGCTACCCACGATCGGTAGGTTGTTGCTGAAATTATATTTCGTCCATTGTCTATTAAAGGAGTTTAATTGACAATGGGGCATTCAGGGTAAGCCCAAAGAAGTTGTTTGAGTTCTAAAATCACAAAGGTTGTGATCCTACTACTAAGATACACTTGAGCCTCACTAGGTCACAAGCAATTGGCCGTCGATCTACCGATGAGAATTGAGGCTTATATGATAAGAGCTCAAGATTGTGTGATTGATATTCAAGAGATTAGTTTAATTTTTGAAAGCTCATCACTTTAGTGGAGTTTCTATGTTTGGAAACGTTATCTATAGAAAGTTCTAAAATTAAAAAGTATGATATTTATCTCATAATTATGTACGTCAGTTGTACATCAAGTTATTCAATTGGATTGACCTACTTGGATTATGAGTTTAGTGCTCATGTGTTGGGTTTTGGGCAAGTGAGAGATTGTTAGCATATGTGCCTTATAAGCCAAATGTTGGTATGTTGGGCTTTATGCACCCAAAACCCATTAGTGACTCAATGACCCTATAAATAAGTCATTCTAGTTTATGAGAAAATTAGACCATTCAATACACACCAAATTCTCGTCGAAAAAAGACTAACACCAAACTAGCACTGGCGTTGGAGTCGTGGATTTGGTCAGGTTGTCTGGACTCGAGGGATCACTGCATTCAGATCTACGACGGTGAACGGTAATATCTTTTTGTGCATTATATTCGATTTATGCATATAAATATATGAATCAGCGAAACTCCGTCCCTGGGTTGATATCTGTTTACTATTTTATTCCGCTGCGTTTGAATCTGTCGCCGGGTACAGAAAGTCAACAGAAACTACCCTAGGAACCTTTAAAAATAATGCCAAAACATCTCAGGATAATGGAGGACTTTCTCCAAATCTCAACCTTTTATGGCCAGCTCCTCGCCTCAAATTCCATTCCCATAGACATAGAAATGATGGAACCATATAACAATCCCACTTTCCAACCCCACAAGAAGTATGGTGCAAGACAATCAAGAGACGGCAAGGGCAAATCGAAGAAACTTCCCTTTTTCAAGATTCTATGGTACATTCAAATTATGGGGCCGACATATTTATTGAAGAGACTTGGCAATGTGAGTGGAAAGATTTCCCTCGCACTAGGATTGAAGCGGAGTGGGGGTTCCAATTTTTCATGAAGCTCGCAACACTTTTGTGCATATAAGAGGATCTGATGCATAAAATGCGTCAGATTTGGCTATGGAGACTAGAAGACATAATTTGATGGCATGGATTCTGAAAATGGGCAGCAACTTGTAGTGTTTGATTCAAATTTATATGATAGTTTGTGGTTAGATATCATAGAGTATCCTTTTTTTATTGAGGAAGAACCAAATAAAGTTATTGCTATGATATCTTATTATTATACAACGATGTCAGAGCGCTCATGCACGAGGGAAAACCGTTTACTTATAGTATTCCAACAGCAAAAAATAGTGAACAATGAAACTCCAACATATGTTGTGTTGAGTACTCTTCAAAAAATGGCTAAAACATTAAACATGTTTCTTTGAATGGGTTGGACGGTGGTTGAGCCGGAAAAGGAATAGTGTGTTCATTGTTCACACTATGATTTTGCAACTATAAATACAAGCATTTTTTGCTCATTCCATTCATCCCAAAAGTTGAGCAATTCTCTTATTGCTCTAGCTTCTATAATAGTTTGGTAGGTATTTTCTAATATATTAAGATTGTTAGTCTCTTTGAAAAATAGCGAGAGGTTGTAACCTACAAATATTATGGTGAAAATAGTTTCATCTTACCCGTTGTTTTTACCCTAATAATTTTGAAGGGTTTTCCACGTAAATTCTGGTGTCCAAATTATTTTGAAATTTTTATATAATATTGCCGCACCTGGGGCCAACAATTGGTATCAGAGTCATTGTCATTTGGTTGGGTAGAAATTGGTGTGGTAGGCGAATACATATTGACTAAGGAGGTTCTGTCTATGAAAATAAGTATTTAAGTGCGACCGGTTTGACCCCGCCAACAAAGTTTGAGTCCAAGAATTGAAGGTATAATTGGCTAGGGAATTTGATATGAAGGACTTGGGACCAACAAACAAGATTCTAGGTATGCAAGTTCACCGATACAGAAGTAACAGAAAGGTTTGGCTTTCCCAGAGAAATTATTTGAAGAAACTCTTGCAACTTTTCAAAACGCAAGATTGTAAGCCAATTTCTACCGAACTTCTTGTTAACTTCAAAATTTCCTCCGAGATGTGTCCTAATAGTGAAGCAGAGAGGATTGTCGAGTATCGTATGCGTCAGCGGCGGGAAGTTTAATGCTCGTTATGCTCTGTATAAGACCAGACATTGCAGAAGCAGTGAGAGAAGTCAGACTGTACATAGTGAATCCTGGACAAGAGCATTGTAGTACGATTAAGATGAGCTACTAATGGTTATGTGTTAACACTTGCATGAGAAGCAGTAAGCTGGGTTTCAAAATTGCATTGTGGCGTTATCTACAAATGAGGCAAAATATATGGCAGCTACTCAGGTATGCAAGGAGGCAATATGGAATCAAAGGTTACTGGATGAGCTTGGGTACAAACAAGAGAAAATTCTTTTGTTTTGTGATAGTCAGAGTGCCTTGCACATTGCAAGGAATCCAGCCTTTCATTCCAGGACAAAACACATTAGAGTACAATTTCACTTTGTTCGAGAAATGGTAGAAGAAGGAAGTGTGGATATGCAGAAAATCTATATGAATGAGAACTTAACTCATTTTCTGACCAAACCGGTTAATACTAACAAGTTCGAGTGGTGTGTGGAGATATGTTTGATCCTCAATCAAATCTCCAAGTGGGAGAAATGTTGACTACTACTCCAAAAATGGCTAAAAATATTTAAACATGTTTTTAATTTGTTGAACGGTGGATGAGCCGGAAAGGAACTATAAATACAAGCATTTCTTGCTCTTTCTCGTCTCCCTAGCTTATTTCTATAATAGTTTGGTTCTATATTGAAAGTGTTAGTCTCTCTGAAAATAGTGAGAGGTTATAACCTACAAATATTACAGTGGAAATATTTTCATCTTGCCCGTGGTTTTTGCCTTAATAATTTTTAGAGATTTTTCCAAATTATTCTTTATTTTCGATATTTTTATATCATGTTGCCACACCTAGGACCAACATATTGCGGGAAATGTTCTCTTGGTGAGAAATGAGGGGACTGATGTGCGTCTTGTTAGCATTTATTTCCTGCACTTTGGTAAGAACTCAATATCCCTCGCAAGCTCAAAACCATTATAAGTCTAGAAAAAAGGATGCTCTCTATAATTTTGTGTACGAACATTGTCGTATGTCTTAACAAAACAATAATGTCGAAGAATCAGCAAGGCACATATCATGGATAAAATCTTCAATGGTAGCTTATTGCATCGGGAGAAATAGGGAATGCCTGTTTGTCTTCTTTCTCCTTTGCTTAAGATTAGCTCTCTGTTCTCTTCATCCTCCTAGCTTCTAAGGATACACTTAGTTTGAAGGATGTGATTATTGATAAATAGAGTGATAAATATAGTGATTACAAAATGGGTAATATATAATGAGAAAATAATTTGTTGTTTGGTATGTTTTTTATAAGTATGATAAATGTAAACAAATTTGTGTAGTATCCCAAAAATGTCCCTGATTCAATTAAAATACTCGTGCTTCAAACTTCGAAACCTGCAAACGCCACTTTTCTTGATTATTGAATTGTTCATTAAATACTTACATCCCTATTTTTTTTTCCCGCTCTTTGACTAATGCATTGAGAATTGGACATATATTTACGGAAGTTGTCATTGTTTTTTTCTTTAAAAAAACAAGTTTTCATTGTTCTACTTCTACATAAGAACAAAAGAGATTGACCCAGCAAAAAGAAAAAAGAAAAAAAAATTGATTTGGTGGGCAATAAGTTTCAAATTAATGCATCAAGTTTATGGCATATGAGCTGAGTAAATACGAAGGTGTTCCTGCTTGTCTTCTTTCTCCTTTGCTTAAGACTAGCTCTCTTTTCTCTTCATCTCTTCATCCTCTTAGCTTCTAAGGGTATGCTTAGTTTGAAGGATGTGATTATTGAATGATTAATAAATAGAGTGATAAATATAGTGATTACAAAATGGGTAATATATGATGAGAAAATAATTTGTTTTTTGGTATGTTTTTTATAAGTATGATAAATGTAAACAAATTTGTGTAGTATCCCAAAAATGCCCATGATTCAATTAAAATACTCGTGCTTCAAACTTCGAAACCTGCAAACAGCAACGTTTCTAGATTATTGAATTTTTCATTAAATACTTACATCTCTATTTTTTTCCCACTCTTTGACTAATGCATTGAGAATTGGTCATATAATTTACGGAAGTTGTCATTGTTTTTTTCTTTAATAAACAAGTTTTCATCGTTATACTTCTACATAAGAACAAAAAAGATTGACCCAGAAAAAAGAAAAAAAGGAAAAAAGATTGATTTGGTGGGCAATAAGTTTCAAATTAATGCATCAAGTTTATGGCATATGAGCTGAGTAAATACGAAGGTGTTCCTGTTTGTCTTCTTTCTCCTTTGCTTAAGATTAGCTCTCTGTTCTCTTCATCCTCCTAGCTTCTAAGGATACACTTAGTTTGAAGGATGTGATTATTGAATGATTAATAAATAGAGTGATAAATATAGTGATTACAAAATGGGTAATATATGATGAGAAAATAATTTGTTGTTTGGTATGTTTTTTATAAGTATGATAAATGTAAACAAATTTGTGTAGTATCCCAAAAATGTCCCTGATTCAGTTAAAATACTCGTGCTTCAAACTTCGAAACCTGCAAACGGCCACTTTTCTTGATTATTGAATTTTTTCATTAAATACTTACATCTCTATTTTTTTTCCCACTCTTTGACTAATGCATTGAGAATTGGTCATATAATTTACGGAAGTTGTTATTGTTTTTTTCTTTAAAAAAACAAGTTTTCATCATTTTACTTCTACATAAGAACAAAAAAGATTGACCCAACAAAAAGAAAAAAGAAAAAAAAGATTGATTTGGTGGGCAATAACTTTCAAACTAATGCATCAAGTTTATGATATGACATAATAGAAACAGAACACCTTCGTATTTACTCAGCTCATATGCCATAAAAGGAATTTACATTACATAGTTATTATCGATAGAAGCTTGAGCTTTTAACCCAAACTGTGTCAGCATCACACAATTTTTGATGCATTTTGAACATAGCACAATGCTTAAGAAATACATCACAAGATAAGATGTAGGACAGCATCAACAAACAGATCAATATCTACTGCAGCACAACATATCTCGTTACATCCTGGCTTAGATATAACACTCGAGAATATAAAAGTTGGACACTCCAGTTTCTTCTACTGTTATGCTGATCAAAACTCCTACATGGCAAAGGCAAACAAGCTATATGGACACCTCGAAAAAAACACCAAGCAATATGTCCCCACTATTCACCCTGATAACCATTGACAGCCAATCAGTACATATCAAATTTATTTGTTACCCACGACTCAGCCCACGAATCAATTTCCACAAACAAATCATCTCTTCAAGTTGGATTCAAACTTCTGGTATCAGTTTAAAAGAGAGATGACTCATAGCAGTAAATGAGATACAAAGTAAACCATATTCAACCAAATATTGTTTAGAAAGAACGGACTTCAAATAAAATCTCAAAAATCCACATCTTCAGTCTCAATAAAGTGAAATAATTGTGTCAGGTAATTGAATAAGGATTACCTTCATTTATTCTGCTCGTGGATATCTAAGCTATTGGATTAACTAGTCGCCCTTGTCAGCTCTAGAAGGTAGAGTGTAAGGCAACAAACTTTTAACAGGCACGGTACGAGAGGAAAAAGACCAGCTTAGGCCTCTTCCGCTAATAGATGTGTTCATTGACACAAGTAACTTCATGTTGTGTGAGGAATATTACACATGGTGTGGATATTTCTTTGGATAAAAACTAATTCAAGGTCACAATAACACTACACTTCGAGCCTTTCTTCATCCTTCTCCACTATAGCAACATCAGTAACTTAATGACTGCAATGTTAGATGAAAAATATTAAAACAAAGACACCATTCAGATTCCATAAATGACCATTACATTGGAGGGTCAGATTTTAAACTCAAGGGCTATGCGGATTCAGATTATGCAGGTGATCCAGATAAAATAAAATCTACTACTGGATATGTGTTTACACTTGCAGGAGGAGTAGTCAGCTGGGTTTCAAAATTGCAAACAGTGTGGCATTATCTACAACGGAGGCAGAATATATGTTAGCTATTCAAGCTTGTAAGGAGACGAATGGATTCAAAGGTTACTGGAGGAGATTAGACATAAACAAGAGAAAGTTCCCCTGTTTTGTGATAGTCAGAGTGCCTTGCACATTGAAAGGGATTCAGCCTTTCATTCCAGGACTAAACACATTGGCGTTCAATTTCACTTTGTTCGTGAAGAAGTGGAGATCGGAAGTGTGTATATGCATAAAATTCATACGAAGGAGAACATAACTGATTTTATGACAAAACAGTTAATGCTGATAAGTTTGAGTGGTGCATATATTCAAGATGGCCTAGCAAAAATGTAAGCAGCGGGGTAAGGTAAGATTGAAAGGTCTGGAGATGTGTTTGATTCTCAATCAAATCTGTTGAGCCTTAAACGCATTGTTGAGTTTAATGCTTAATTTATCTCCGAATTATTTATGGGTTTTGATGATCAAAAAAACTTGCATTTGTTGTACTAATATGTCTACTTAGTGTACATGGTTAAATTGATAAATTGGTTGGGAAGAACAATGGAAGAGAACCCAAGTTATACAATAACATATGCGAGTTCATAGGACAAGCGATGATTTTTATCAAGGAATCTATTGAGCTTGGACGAGAAGGATTGACATCTATGAACAACCAAACTAAGTGTTCAACATGTGTGGAATGATGTTGGAACAATATCTTATGATGGGTTGAAGACCCACGAACCAATGGTCCGTTGGTGGGCAAATTCGTATAGAAGCCACTTGGAGCGCAGTGCAATGTTTTGATTATATCTCTTGGCTCAATGCTCCGAATAATGTGAATCCAAAGAGGTTGGAAAGACAACTCAATATTATAGATTTCATATTCAAACATCTCAGTCCAATTCGGATTGCATCATGGAGCAAATGGCATGGAAGTCATAGCAAGTGCAGATTGTAGCAAGGTTTGAGCGGCTGTAGCCTTTTGGGCATAACTTCTTCCTACCTTAATGAAATGCAATGAAATTTTGTCCACACCTAGATAAGAGAAAGGGCTACAACTTTTATGTTCATTACCTTTCCCTGAAACGAGCTTAAGATGGTCGAATAGTGCAATGTTTGAGAGTGTTAAAATCTGGCAGATAGTTTCAGGCGATCCGGGTCATCACCTCAGGCGATCAGAGCCATGCGTGCCAACGCTGCGCACCATCAACCCAGGCGATGGTACGCTGCACGCCTGGCGATCTGGATCTCCCCAGGCGATGCCTGGAACGCCTGAGGCGATCCAGAATTGTTCCTACGACAAATTTTCAAAGGGCGATCACCCCAGGCGATGGGGACATCGCCTGAGGCGATCTGTGCCAGATTTGAACGTTAGAATGTGGCGATGGAGATGGCCCGAGGCGATGGCCGAGGCGATGCACGAGTGATTCAAGCCTTATGTGTAGCAACGGCTAGTAGGAGCCTTGAGAGCCTTCTACACTATAAATATGGATGTTTTGGATCAATTTGAGGACAAGAAACAAGTCTATAAACTACAAGAAAGCTTTGCTCATTCAAATTTATTCTAGCATTGCAAACTTCATACATTTGTGTTGTATTGGAGTTTGTAATTTATTTCTTGTGTGAAGAGTTTGTGTTCTTCGTGTCGTTACACCGTGAATGTGTTATTTGATTTATTGTAAGGTCATCCAACACCGACGCAAGTTAGAAATTGTATAAGACATCAACAAGTGAAGTTGGTGCAAGGTTGTGGCTATCATTGGAGCCCTTAAGGCCAAGAAGACTCGTGAAGAGTGTGGGTAACTCGGGAAGAGTTTTGTGTGGCTATCCTTGGAGCCCTTAAGGCCAAGAAGACTCGTGAAGAGTGTGTTGCTCGTGAAGAGTTGTTTACTCGAGAATAGTGTGTTGTGGCTAACTTGGAGCCCTTAAGGCCAAGATCAAGATTGTTCTAGTGGAACCTCGGTTAAACGTTTTCTAACCGGGAAGAGGAGACATAGACGATCCATCGCCGAACTTCTATAACAAATTCTCGTGTTCTTTATTGCTTTATTTATATTACGTATTTATTTATTTATTCATTTTGTTTATTTGTCGATTGACATCAAGTCTTCCGCAGCGCAAACTCGACTTTTTGCAAATTCATTTTAAAACTCTAAAGTAGCCAAGGAACCTCATTCACCCCCCCCCCCCCCCCCCCCCCCCCCCCCTCTTCGGTTCCAACAAGTGGTATCAGAGCCATTTGATTTTTGTTTTAAATCAAAATTTTCTATGGCTAATCTAGCAAATGAGTTTGCTCAAGGTCAATCGACCTCCGCTCTTCACGGGAGATAACTATGGATATTGGAAGAATATAATTTCTATATATATTCAATCCGTAGATTATGACCTATGGAAGATAATTGTAAAAGGTCCACATATTCCTTTAAAGAAAGTTGGCGGAATGAGTATTCCCAAAGAAATGGGCGATTTTACAAGAGCGGATATGATTTTAATTTCTCAAAATTCTAAAGATATTAACATTTTGCATTGTGCTTTAGATATGAAGGAATACAACAAAATCTCGATGTGCTCAACCGTAAAGGAAATTTGGGACAAATTGCAAATTTGTCATGAGGGCACAAACCAAGTAAAGGAGACAAAGATCGATCTATTGCAACTCAAGTATGAAACCTTTGAGATGGAGTCCGGAGAGAATGTTGATTCAATGTTTAGAAGGCTCACTCAAATCATCAATGAGCTTGCCCAACTTGGAGAAAAGTATCCTCCAAAGCAAATATGGAGAATAGCACTAAGAGCCTTGCCAAAGGAATGGGATGCAAAGAGGACGACTATCATTGAATCCAACAAAGGAGATAGTGCGTCATATGATCTTGATGAACTCCATGGAACATTGGTGACCCATGAGCTTGAAGTGTCAACCAGAAGGGATTAAAGGAGGAAGATAGATCCATAAGAAAGGGGATAGCCTTGATCAGGAGGAAAGAACAATCTGATGATGAAGATGATGAAGAGATGATCTTGTTCACTAGAAAGTTTAAGAAGTTCTACAACAAATACAACAAGCTAAATACCTCCGGTGCCACCAAACATGATTCCAAACAAGAGGTAACATACTATAATTGTAAATATAAAGGTCATTATGCTAATGAATGTTCTAGGAAGAAGAATGATGATAATGGGAAGAGAAATGTCTAATGGCCACATGGAGTGATAGTAACTCCGATGAAGAAGAAGTAGCAAATCTTTGTCTAATGGCTCTTGATGATGAAGAAGAAGAGGATGACGATGAGGTACCATCATTTGATGAATTATTAGATTCCTATAATGAGCTTATTGACGTTCTTGGCAAAACCAAGATGAGTAAAAAATTTTCTCAAGCTTGAGTTAGCCAAGAGAGATGAAGAAAATGATACATTAAAAAATGAATTAAGTGCTTTGAAGAAAACTTTTTGCAAGTTTAGTGATAGTAGTTTAAAGATGAATGAATTGCTTGGCTTGCAACGTTGTAGCTTCGATAAAGCAGGATTAGGCTTTTCAAGCAAATCTAAAACTTTTACAAGCTTGTTGGCTAAAGCTAAGCATAATTCTCCTACTTGCACTTATTGTTGTAAGGTTGGTCATATCAAGAACAAATGTATATTTTTTAAAAATCAATACAACCAAACAAGAGATGGAAGTGGAGTCCAAAAGCACCGATGAAAGCTAACCCGCAAGGACCCAAAAATAAAATGGGTACCAAAAATCCTCCAATTGTTAATTTGTTTTATAGGAACAACAAAGAGATGGGGGATGAAGATACTAGCACCTCAAGGGAGGAAATCATCTTATGCACCACAATAGAGGAAGCACGAGGTATAAGACCGATGACAAGAACTTACTCTTGTCATCCAAGGTAAATTTATTTTTAAGCATCATAGTAGCATAATTAGCTCTTTTGCATGATTAATATTCCTTGAATTGTATATTATACTTATGTAGTGAAATTCAATTACCTTGAAGGTGATCTTTGAGAAATTGAATTTTAAGTACATTATTATGATATCATATTTAGGGGGAGCTAATTATCTTTTTTTTATTGTGCATTTAAAAGAGCAATTGGAAATTCATTGGCACAAATTAATTGTGACCAATAAATAATGAAGCTCAATATTTATTTGTAGTAAATTGCATTTCCCCTTAGCATATGCATTTTTGTGAGTCCTAATTGAGTAAGATCTTGTATAATCACTCTTATATGCCTATATGCTTGAATTTTGAAAATTGAACATTGGATAGTTAAAATTTGTATAACTTGATTTAATGTTCATGCTTTGTTGTTGCACAAAATAATTGAATTAAATGATATCTTCTTATGACAATGAATTATGTTGCATATTTAAATTTTTAATGCATGATTTATGCTTATCTCTTTATGGTAAATATCTTGATGTGCCATTGAATATGCAATGTGAAAATCAAGAAAATATGATTATGCTTGCTTTAAGTGTTTGGATGCTCTATCTTGGATCATAGAAATATGGCCTAAGAATTTCATATATTGTTTCTATGGCCTCAATGATTCTATTCTCATTAACTTATCAATTGTTTATAATGATGCATTGAGAATTTTAATGTCTATTGGGCATGAGTGCATGAACTCTTGGTAGAACATATGCACACTTTGCACATTTAGAAATCATTGTTGTTAATTGCCTTAAACGCATGTATGTCTTCCTCTCAATGATTTAATCTTATGCTTGTTATGGCTATTACATGCTTGATGAGGAACATGTGCTAATTGTAAGACTATGGATATTGTCAACATATATTTGTGCTATGCTTATTTGAACTTTGTGCTTTTTGATTATCACAAAAAGGGGGAGAATTTTGTGATAAACTTGAAGCTTAATTCATGCATGGTTTGAGGGGGGGGAAATTTTTTTGTATTATGCTCTACTTGGTAAATCTTGTATGTGCTATGCATTTGCTAAGGGGGAGTCTTGTTTACTCACATTCATGCATATTCCATTTACAGGTTTATCAAGTTTTGTGATCATAAAAAAGAGGGAGATTGTTGAGCCTTAAACGCATTGTTGAGTTTAATGCTTAATTTATCTCCGACATATTTATGGATTTTGATGATCAACAAAACTTGCATTTGTTGTACTAATATGTCTACTTAGTGTACATGTTTAGATTGATAAATTGGTTAGGAAGACCAATGGAAGAGAACCCAAGTTATACAATAACATATGCGAGTTCATAAGACAAGCGATGATTTTTATCAAGGAATCTATTGAGCTTGGACGAGAAGGAATGACATCTATGAACAACCAATCTAAGTGTTCAACATGTGTGGAATTATGTTGGAACAATATCTTATGATGGGATGAAGACCCACGAACCAATGGTCCGTTGGTGGGCAAATTCGTATAGAAGTCACTTGGAGCGCATTGCAATGTTCTGATTATATCTCTTGGCTCGATGCTCCGAATAATGTGAATCTAAAGAGGTTGGAAATCCAACTCAATATGCTAGATTTCATATTCAAACATCTCAGTCCAATTCGGATTGCATCATGGAGCAAAATGGCATGGAAATCATAGCAAGTGCAGATTGTAGCAAGGTTTGAGCGGATGTAGAATTTTGGGCATAACATCTTCATACCTTAATGAATGCAATGATATTTTGTCCACACCTAGATAAGATGAAGGGCTACAACTTTCATGTTTACCACGTTTCCCTGAAACGAGCTTAAGATGGTCGAATAGTGCAAAGTTTGAGAGTGTTGAAATCTGGCAGATAGTTTCAGGCGATCCGGACCATCACCTCAGACGATCCGAGCCATGCGTGCCAACGCCGCGCACCATCGACCCAGGCGATGGCACGCTGCGTGCATGGCAATCCGGATCACCCTAGGCGATGCCTGGAACGCCTGAGGCGATCCAGAATTGTTCCTACGGCAAATTTTCAAAGGGCGATCGCCCTAGGCGATGGGGACATCGCCTGAGGCGATCTGTGCCAGATTTGAACATTAGAACGTGGCGATGGAGATCGCCCGAGGCGATGGCCGAGGAGATGCACGAGTGATTCAAGCCTTATGTGTAGCAACGGCTAGTAGGAGCCTTGAGAGCCTTCTACACTATAAATATGGATGTTTTGGATCAATTTGAGGACAAGAAACAAGTCTATAAACTATAAACTTCATACATTTGTGTTGTATTGGAGTTTGTAATTTATTTCTTGTGTGAAGAGTTTGTGTTCTTCGTGTCGTTACACCGTGAATGTGTTATTTGATTTATTGTAAGGTCATCCAACACCGACGCAAGTTAGAAATTGTATAAGACATCAACAAGTGAAGTTGGTGCAAGGTTGTGGCTATCATTGGAGCCCTTAAGGCCAAGAAGACTCGTGAAGAGTGTGGGTAACTTGGGAAAAGTTTTGTGTGGCTATCCTTGGAGCCCTTAAGGCCAAGAAGACTCGTGAAGAGTGTGTTGCTCGTGAAGAGTTGTTTACTCGAGAATAGTGTGTTGTGGCTAACTTGGAGCCCTTAAGGCCAAGATCAAGATTGTTCTAGTGGAACCTCGGTTAAACGTTTTCTAACCGGGAAGAGGAGACGTAGGCGATTCATCGCCGAACTTCTATAACAACTTCTCGTGTTCTTTATTGCTTTATTCATATTACGCATTTATTTATTTATTCATTTTGTTTATTTTTCGATTGACATCAAGTCTTCCGCAGCGCAAACTCGACTTTTTGCAAATTCATTTTAAAACGCTAAAGTAGCCAAGGAACCTCATTCACCCCCCCTCTTCGGTTCCAACAAAATCTCCAAGTGGGAGAAATGTTGATCGGCTGTCCTCATTAATGAGGGCAGCTGGTGGTTCGAGGATGGGAGTTGGCGGTTGGCGGATGTGCATTTAATGAACATCTTCAACCCTATAAATAGTGCTCTTTTGATTTCATTTCATTCATTCAAATTCATGAGTGTTCTCTCATATCTCACATTTGAGTGTGTATTCTATAATATTTGTGAGGTAGTTTTTTCTCCTATATTGAGAGTGTTGTTCTCTTTGAAAGATAATGAGAGGTTGTAACCCACAAAATCTTATAGTTGAATCTTTTCATCTTGCCCGTGGTTTTTACCCTAATAATTTTTAGGGGTTTTCCACGTAAATTCTTGTCCATTTATTCTTCATTTTGTTATTTTCTATCTCATGATGATGCACCTTGGGCCAACAAGTGGTATCAGAGCCTCGTTGTAAAAATCTTAAAAATTCTAAGTATGCTCTGTGGTTGCAGCCTTGACTGATCTTCCACATCATAAAAGATTTTTTGAGATATTTTTGAGGCAAATTTATTGTTGTTAGAATGGCGGCACGGTTAGAGATCGAAAAATATAATGGAAGCAATTTCATGTTGTGGAAAATGAAAATGCAAGCAGTTTTACGAAAATATCGTTGTTTGGCGGCTATTTGAGATAGACCGAAGGAGGGCATGGACGATGAAAAGTGGAATGAGATGAACGGTAATGCTATTTCCAATCTGCATTTGACTCTAGCAGATGATGTTTTGTCAAGTATTGCTTAAAAGAAAAATGCCAAAGATATTTGGGATACTCTGACAAACATGTACGAGGCGAAGCCACTACGCAACAAGATTTTCCTAAAGATAAGACTGTATACTCTTGAGATGGTGGAATCCTCATCAGTGACCGATCATATCAATACTTTGAATACTCTATTTGCCCAGTTCACTTCTTTGGGGCATAAGATAGAGGAAGTTGAACGTGTGGAGCTTCTACTTAAAAGTCTACCTGATTCATATGATCAACTCATCATCAATCTGATCAACAATATCACTACTGATATGTTAGTCTTCAACAATGCTGCAGCCGCGGTTCTTGAACAAGAAAGCAGGTGCAAAACAAGGAAGACAGGTTGGCAAGTTCGAAGCATGCAGAGGCTTTTCCGATGATGAGAGGAAGATCGACGGAACGCAACTCCAGTGGGTGCCACATGTATGGTAGATTCAAATCCAGAAGTAAGAAGAAGAATTTTTACTGCTATAAATGTGGTGGTAAAGGGCACTTCAAGAAAGATTGTACGAGTAAGAAGAGTACTGAAAAAGATTATCAATGAAATGTTGCAAGTACCTCAGACAGTGGAGAAATACTATTCAGCGAAGCAGCAACTATTGCGGAAGGCAGACAATATTTTATGACACATGGATAATGGATTCAGGAGCAACATGGAACATGACGTCTCGGAGAGAATGGTTTGATCAATATGAACCAGTCTCAGGAGGATCTGTATTCATGGGAAATGATCATGCCTTGGAAATCACTGGGGTGGGAACCATCAAAATTAAAATGTTTGATGGTACTATTCACAACATACATGAGGTACGACACGTGAAGGATCTGACAAAGAATCTTTTGTCTTTGGGACAATTTGACGATATTGGGTGTAAGATTCGTATCGAAAATAGGATCATGAAGGTTGTGAAAGGTGCGCTTGTGGTATTGAAGGTGGAAAAGACTTACAAAAATATGTATGTACTTCTGGGGGAAACACACAAAGAGGCAGAACTAGCTGTTGCATCGACTATTTCGGAGAAGAATTAACAGTGTTATGGTATAGGACGTTCGGGCATATGTCAGAACGAGGGTTGAAGGTTCTCTAGGAACGGAAGCTGCTGCCGGGGCTTACAAAAGTGTCTCTACCATTTTGTGAGCATTGTGTTACCAGTAAACAACATAGGCTAAAGTTTGGCACATCTGCTGCCAAAAGCAGCGGTATATTGGAGCTGATTCATTCTGATGTTTGGCAAGCACGGGTTGTATCCCTAGGAGGAGCGAGATACTTTGTCTCGCTCATTGATGATTTCTCTAGAAGATGCTGGGTGTACCCAATCAAGAAGAAATCAGATGTTTTTTTATTCTTCAAGGTGTTCGAACTTGACTCTGAAAGGAAGATCGAGTGTTTGAGGACTGACAATGGAGGAGTATATACAAGTGATGAATTTGATGCATTCTGCCAAAGAGAGGGCATCAAAAGACAATTCACAATGGCTTACACGCCTCAGAAAATTGGAGTGGCAGAGCAGATGAACAGAACCTTGACAGCACAAGAGTCATGATGAAGACTGCTTGTGTAGCCAAGTCATTTTGGACAGAAGCAGTCAAGACCGCCAGTTATATTATCAATCGCTCTCCATCAGTGGCGATTGATCTGAAGACTCCGATGGAGGTGTGGAATGGAAAGCCGTCGCATTATTCTCTGCTACATACATTTGGAAGTCTGGTGTAGGTTTTGTATAACGAACAAGAAAGATCAAAGTTGGATTCAAAATCCAGAAAGTGCATCTTCTTGGGCTATGCTGATGGTGTTAAGGGGTATCGTTTGTGGGATCTCACTGCCCACAAACTTATTATCAGCAGAGATGTTATCTTCGAGGAAGATAAAGTGAAGGGAGACAAAGGCACTGAATTCAGATACTAATACAATTCAGGTGGAAAATAAGATAGAAGAATATCAAGTTTCTTATGAAGTATTACCAGAGCACGATGAACAAGAAACAAATGAGTCAGAGGTTCTCAAAGTTTGGCAGTCTGCTCGCGAGAGGAGACCACCGGTTTGGCTTTTAGATTATGATACTGAAAGCAATATTGCATATTGCTTACTGACATAGGATGGTGAGCCATCGAGTTTCCAGGAGGCTACTCGAAGTTTGGATGTATCCATGTGGATGAAAGCTATACAGGAAGAATTGGAGGCATTGGACAAGAATAAAACTTGGGATCTTTTTACACTTCCACGAGGACGGAAAGCCATCGGTAATAGATGGGTCTATAAGATCAAACGTGATGGTAACAACCAAGTGGAGCGATACCGTGCAAGATTGGTGGTGAAAGATATGCTCAGAAAGAAGATATCGACTTCAATGAGATATTTTCTCATGTGGTCTGACTTACTACAGTCAGAGTAGTATTGGCGTTATGTGCGGTGTCTGACCTACATCTAGAACAACTAGATTTGAAAATAGCATTTCTTCATGGAGATCTTGAAGAAGAAATATATATGCTCCAACCAAAAGGTTTTGCTGAAATATGAAAAGCGAACTTGGTTTGCAGGTTGAACAAATATATGTACGGTCTCAAACAGGCGCCGAGGTGTTGCTACAAGAGATTTGATTCCTATATCGTGAGCTTTGGGTACAACAAACTTAATGCAGATCCTTGTGCATATTACAAGAGATCTGGGGACGATGATTACATCATTTTGATGTTGTACGTGGACGACATGTTGGTAGCAAGCCCTAACAAAGATCGAATCCAAGAATTTAATGCACGGTTGACTATGGAATTTGATATGAAGGACTTGGGACCAGCAAACAAGATTCTAGGGATGCAAGTTCACAGAGACAGAATTAACAGAAAGATTTGGCTTTCCCAGAGAAATTATTTGAAGAAAATCTTGCAACGCTTCAACATGCAAGATTGTAAGCCAATTTGGACCCCTCTTCCTGTTAACTTCAAGTTATCATTCCGATATGTGTCCTAGCAGTGAAGCAGAGATGATGGAAATGTCTCGAGTACCGTATGCATCAGCGGTGGGAAGTTTAATGTTCGCTATGATCTGTACAAGACCAGACATTGCACGAGCAGTCAGTCGGTACATGGCGAATCCTGGACAAGAGCATTGGAGTACGGTAAAAAGAATCCTTAGATACATTAAGGGTACCTCGAATGCTGCATTATGTTATGGAGGATCAGATTTTACACTCAGGGGCTATGTGGATTCAGATTATGCAGGTGATCTAGATAAAAGAAAATCTACTACTTGATATGTGTTTACACTTGCAGGAGGAGTAGTGAGCTGGGTTTCAAAATTGCAAACAATTGTGGCATTATCTACAACGGAGGCATAATATATGGTAGCTACTCAAGCTTGTAAGGAGACGATATGGATTCAAAGGTTACTGGAGGAGATTGGACATAAACAAGAGAAAGTTCCCCTGTTTTGTGATAGTCAGAGTGCCTTGCGCATTGCAAGGAATCCAGCCTTTTATTCCAGGACTAAACACATTGGCGTTCAATTTCACTTTGTTCGTGAAATAGTGGAGGACGAAAGTGTGGATATGCAGAAAATTCATACGAAGGAGAACATAGCTGATTTATGACAAAGCCAGTTAATGCTGATAAGTTTGAGTGGTGCAGATCTTCAAGTGGCCTAGCAAAAACGTAAGCAGCGGGGTAAGGTAAGATTGAAGGGTGTGGAGATGTGCTTTGATTCTCAATCAAATCTCCAAGTGGGAGAAATGTTGACCGGTTGTCGTCATTAATGAGGGCAGCTGGTGGTTGACGGATGGGAGTTGTCGGTTGGCGGATGTGCATTTAATGCATTGTTTTCAACCCTATAAATAATGCTCTTCTGATTCATTTCATTAATTCCATTTCAGAGTGTTCTCTCATATCTGTACATTTGACTGTGTATTCTATAATATTTGTGACGTAGTTTTTTCTTCTATATTGAGAGTGTTGTTCTCTTTGAAAAATAGTGAGAGGTTGTAACCCACAAAATATTATGGTGGAATCTTTTTATCTTGCCCGTGGTTTTTATCATAATAATTTTTAGGGGTTTTCCACGTAAATTCTCGTGTCCATTTTATTCTTCATTTTCGTTATTTTCTATCTCATGTTGCCGCACTTTGGGCCAACAGTTATTCCATCATTAGAATTATTGATCTTAGCTCTCAATTTCCAGACTACGTGAATAAAAAGAAAAATCATATCAGTGTAATTACAACTAAAAGCAAAATCATAAAGTTTAAAATACAGATGAACTGACCTGCATCAAATCTAGTCATAGATGACCAAAGCCTCAACTTGCGAACAAATTTCTCAGCGGTTTGCACGCCTCGAAGTCCTGGAGAAAGTTGATACGGTTCGCAGTCAGCAACATCTCTGCCATCGAAGAGTGTAAAAATAGCTAGCTTTGAGGAGAGAAACAAAAGGACTGTGGTCATGAAAGCCAATCTGCAAAAAAGTTAAATCATTAAAATCAGCTATTATTATGCGACAAGCACAAAAAAGAAAGAAAATTAATAACACAATATTGTACTCCAAGAGAGTAGAAGTTACCCGGTCATCGTGGAGAAGAATGATGTCCAGATGACCACGTGATGAGGTAAGGCCATCTACAACCCAAAATTTTATTTTGGCGCAAGTTTCGCACCAAAATAGTGCAGTTTTCTGCACTAAACACAAAGCTCATCTCCAACCCATTTACTCCAAACTTTAATCCAAAAAGGAATATTCCTTACAATATTCCTTTTAATTTCATTTATAATAATTATTTTATTAATATATTAAATTTATATTTAGAAAATTTATATAGATAATGAATTAAAATTAATTATTTAAATCAATAAAATCTAATCAATAATTTAATTTAATTAATAAATTAACAATAAATCGAATATAAATATGCATGAATATTATAAATAATAATTATTTTATTTTTTTTAAAATTTAATTTTTTTTTGAAATTATGAAAAACTCTTATTTAAACATTTATTAAACTTATTTAATAGTTAAATTTATTAAAATAATTTATTAAACTAATAAATACTAATTTTAAACAAATAACAAAAATTGACGCGCACCACCATATTTAACGACAAGAAATGGCGTTGCATTGGAGCTCTTCTCACGCTAAATTGGCATTTGGCGCATGGATTTTGACTGTGTTGGAGATGGCCTAAAACAGCGATTCTCCTGTTGAAAACATAAACGCTTAACTCGCAATCAGAGCCAGAATCGTCTATAATCTTGATAATGACAGAGTAATCTGCGAGAAATATGTAAAAGGACCATCAACAATTACCAACCATAACTAGGGTTGTGTAGCTATTACAAATTACATGCCAGGGCCCTTGCTCTTATATGGACTGCCAGCCTCAACACAATGCCGAGCATATTGACCGTAGTCCACGAATAACGCGGTGTTTCAGCCACCGTCACCCAATCCCAACCCCCAACTCGCCGCTCGCTTCGTCTCTTCATCTATCTATCAACCTCCAGACCCGTAAATAAAAACTGAAAGTTTACGAGGAATGCTAAATAGTATACTGATTCATCGAAAATAATTAAAAAAACGTTGTTCACTAATAAATGAGATTTTCCAATTTAGAATTGGAATTGGAATCGAAATTGTATTTCGACTTAGATTTTGTGCTTGATAAAAATATTAAAATATTATTTAAAAATTGAAATTGACAGTTAACAATCAAATAATTTTAAAAAATATTATATATTATTTATTTTTTCGTATACCTCGTTCAACTTGTTAACTTATATTTCAAATGCTTGGTTTAAGTGTGATATTTAAATAAAAATAACGTGAAAGAATTAATTTAAATAAATAAAGGGGAAATTACATATTGGTGTTGTTTTCAGAAACTTAATTCAAATAAGTCTAGCAAAAAATAATGTTTACAAAAAAATACATGTAAGAGAATTATATTCACATAAGTTCACTTTTTAAAGAGTTGGTTTGCAAAGATTTTTTTTAGTTCCCAAAATACCTTAAGTTATAAAAAACTCTAAACCTAATTTTAGACTAAATCTTTACTGTCATATCTTTTTCCCATCTGAACGTAAAATCTCCAATTTTCCGGCGATTCTCAGATCATTATTTTCTTCATCATCTTGTCGCCTCATCTCGTCGTCCCGACCTAAAAATTATTTGCTAAATTGTATGCACATGAAATATGTTTGAATCGAAGCATCTAAATTGTTCGTAGCATTTGGAATCTTTCTAAATTGAAGAAGACATCGAACTACTCTGCACATATAATTTTCGGATCTGCTATGCACATTTCATCGTGTGTGTGTATACTGTGTGTGTATGTGATTATAAATTTGAATAACGATGCTAAATTTTAGATAGTGAAAGTCTGTTGGCATGTTTTTTTTTAAACTATCTCATGGCTTTGACTGATGCATATGGATGAAGAAGTAAGGTATGCATTGGTGTCCGAGCTTGTTTGCTTATTTTCAAAATTTACAGCCTAAGAGCAAAATATTGCAACGAAGAAGATGACCCAGAGAAAAAGTAATTGGTGCACGAAAATTATAAAAAATAACTGGTGCACGAAAATATAACCTTGGTGCACGAAAATCATAAAAAGTAACTGGTGCACGAAAATGATAAAAAAGTAACTGGTGCACGAAAATATAACACTGGTGCACGAAATCATAGAAATAACTGGTGCACGAAAATGATAAAAAGTAACTGATGCACGAAAATTATAAAAAGTAACTGGTGCACGAAAATATAACATTGGTGCACGAAAACATAACACTGATGCACGAAAATATAACAGTGGTGCACGAACTTTGTGTTAATTAACTGATGCATAAAATTTGCAAAAAACAAACCGGTGCACGAAAATATAACATTAGTGTACGAAAATCATAAAAAATAACTGATGCACGAAAATATAACCTTGGTGTACGAAAAATTATAAAAAGTAACTGGTGCACGAAAATATAATACCGATGCACGAAAATACAGTACTGATGCACGAACTTTGTGTTAATTAACTGATGCACAAATTTTGCAAAAAACAAACTGGTGCACGAAATAAAATAATTGGTGCACGAAATTAAATGGTTCATGCATCACTTACTTAATTGTATGGTTCGTGCATCACCCACTTGCGATTATGGTTCGTGCATCACATATTTTTTCTATGTTTCGTGCATCAGTGACTGATTGTAATTTTCTTGCATCAATTACTGGTTTTCAATTTTCGTGCATCAGTTACTGATTTTAATTTTCGTGTATCAGTTACTGATTTTCATTTTTCGTGTATCAGTTAATGATTTTCAATCTTTCGTGCACCAGTTATTGTTAATAATTTTCATGCACCAGTTATTTTTTATAATTTTCGTGCACCAGTTACTTTTTATAATTTTCGTGCACCAATTAATTTTTCTCTGGGTCATCTTCTTCTTTGCAAGTTTCAAGCTGTAAATTTTGAGATTGAGCAAAGAAGCACGTACATCAATGAATCATAACTAAAAACCCTCAAAAGGCAACAAACAATATATATATATACACATATACACACACAAACACACACACCAGAATTGAAAAAAAATCTGGAAAAAAGTGATGGAAAGGAAAATCGAAGAGATGAAGAGAAAAATCAATTGTAAGAAATCGTAACTGGCAAGAGAGATTTACGAGGTGATTTGAATCGCAGTGGTGAAGGGAAGAGCTGGAACGTCGTGCTGAAAGGAAGATATTGAAATTTTCTGAAATTGCCGCCTTTTCTTATTAAGGACACTTTTGTCATTTTAACCTAAGGTGTACTTAAATGATTGCAAGTTTTTTTCCTGGACTAGGATGAATAAAGATTCAGTAAAAGGTATCGGCCTGAACTTTGCCCATAAATAAAACATAACATAACATTTAGTATTATGATATTTTAGAATTATCAAATAAATACAAAAAATTGAGATATTTTTGAATTATAAAATAAATGCAAAAAAATGAAATCTAATATCACTCTATACATAGACAACAAATTTTTATATTTCAAATATTTGTTTTATCTCGGTTACATTCACAAGTCAAGAGCAAGCTGGTCTGATGGATTAAACCTCCCAACAATCTAAAATTAAATACGTATGGATGCTCGAAGGGAACTTGGGGATAAGTGGAGGAGGCGGCGTGTTACGGAATGCAGAGCGAAAGATGATTTTTGCCTTTGCAATTTCTTTGGGACACGCTACTAGCGTGCAAGCAGAAGCCAGAGCACTCCTCTTCTGAGTTCGCTTGTGTCTTCATAAGGATCTCCAGAATTTTACAATTGAAGTTGATTCCCAAATTTTAGTTTTAAGTTGTTCGAAAACAATTTGCTTGCCCTTAGTCCATTTGTCGAGAGGTGGAAGAAATTTGGGATCTTGACTCAGTGACCATCGACCATTGCTTCAGGGAAGGAAATCAAGTGGCTGACGAATTATCGAAGGTCGGATCAGTGTCAAGTTCTAATTTAGTTTTCGATTCAGATAATGATTTACCAAGGCTGGCCAGAGGAGCGCTTAGATTTGATAAACTCGCTCTTCCATGGATTTGATTGTGCAAATCTTGATACGATGTATTTGGTATTCTATATTTCGGGGGTTAGGTTTATGTCCCCCTCCTTGTCTTTGTTGGTTATATATATATATATATATATATAAAAGAAATACAAAGTTGGAAATTTAAGCCGATGTGTGTACAAGCAACAAATTTTTATTTTTCAAATATTTGATTTAATTATAGAAGACGGACAAATCGGTTAGTCAATGCTACCTCGTTGAGTTTGAAGAGCCAAGACACATGTACTATGCATGCTAGTGTATCAACTCGGTACTAATGGCATTAAGCATAGTGGGTTTTGGACAAGCGACATGTGATAGCTTGTCCATAGGGGAGTCGTGTGACATGTGATAGCTTGTCTGTAAGGGTGACTCCCTACATTCGAGAAATACATGTGAAGCAATCGTTTTTCCTATACCAAAGGAGTTCAGATAGGACATCAATGTTATTTAGGGTCACCCGTGAAAGGTGCTTGCAAGTTAGATCGTCTTATTAAAGGCTTTTGGGAGGTTGGCCCATCATGTTTCAAGTCGGTCAATGGGTAGGCCATTGTTTACATTGGTATGAATGGGTGACCTTTGAATCCAGGTGCTCGATTAGATATGTCAAAAAATGATGATGTTGGTATATTTGATATGAGCCATTTTATTAAGGGAAAAATTCAGGCCGGTACGATATGGAGGAAGTTTGTTCATTATAGTCCACCAAAAAAACATGTAATCACTTGGGTCCATTTTTGGAGAAAATAACATAAATAACCCATTCTCCACCATTTGCCTTCTTCGTTGATTCAGACACGCTCATCTTCTCCCATCTCCACCAATTCTTTCTTTGTCCATCATAGTTTTTTTACCGGAGCCCCAACCTCAAATCCACCACCAACCGGATAGAGGCGCAGCCTGAGCAACACCTGTTGACGGAAGCTCTTTGGAAAACAATCATTCCAACCCCATCGCAAAGCTACGCTTTCCCTCATAATACATCATCATAAACACACTTCTAAATCCCTCCAACACCACATTCCAAGTGACTTTTAGACCATTCAATTCCTCGAATCCCACTAATTTCTCAGTTTCCATGTCGACATCGAACCGGAAGAAGCTGCCACTGTTGTCCAGCTTGACCTCTCCACCGAGCTTTCGAGGTTTTACCACCACGGTGATGATGGATTCTCAGGGTTGCGAACGCTGATGGAGAATATGAGATTATGAAAAGAGACGTGGAGTTTGGGGGTGGTTGGAGGCGGTTCTTTCCAGTGCAACGGTGGTTCTTTCTCGCGACTCTTGCTGGGTCTTAGCGCAATGGCGGTGCTTTCTCGCGGCTGTTGATGGGTCTTTGCGATTCTTTACCCATTGGTCTACACACATTTTCAAATTGAAGTTTCCTATTTGGAGCATCAAGTCGGAGAAGCCATAACTGAGTACAAGTACACCAGTCAATTACGAATTTTAACAAGTTGGTTCACGGAACTTAAACTAACTGTTTCACGAACATAATGGTGCCCAAACTTATAAAATTAACCGATGCATGGAACTTAAACTAACTGGTGCACGAACTTATAAAAGTAACTGGTGAACGAACCTATAAAAGTAATTAGTACACGAAACTTAACTAACCGGTGCACGAACCTATTGATGAACGAACTTATAAAATTAACGGTGCACAGAACTTAAACTAATTTTAGTGTCGTCATACCGTATTATCGTAAATCATATTTGACCTCTCAATAATTGTGTGATTATCTAATGGTAATCATATGGTTGAGAATGAACATGAGAAATATTATATTTGATAAAAGCTCAAATACTTGATATTATGTTTGACACGTGTACTGGACTGTAGTAGATAAGAGACATCTGTTATGGTTTCTAGCATGAGTGATTATAGCTTAGTCCGAATGAGATGAGGCTAATTCCATTGGAAAGTCAACATAGAGAGCTACAACTTTTATGTTTTGAGTTTGACCGAATTCTTTTACAAAGAATGTCAAAATTATCCCGAAGTATTTTATGAGTATTAAGTTTCTTTCGCTGACACAATTTAGTAGACTAGGCATAACGTTTTGGTCCGATATCCAAATTGAGTAATTCTAAAGCCAAATGAAGGCTAAAATATAGATCTACAACTTTTGTTTAGAGTACATGTGCTAATTTGGCCATTACAATATCTGAATTTACAAGATTGTATAATGATATTTTCGTAATTTTGATATTGTTAAGGGTAAATTCGTAATTTCCTAAATAAAAAATGTAAAAAATAAATAAATCGACCAACTTAGATTTTTACACACATTTACACCTTGGAGTAGGTGCAAATGGACAGAGACGAGAGGAAATGGAGAAAAAGACAAGAAAGAAATGGTTTCGTCGATTTTCGGACTTCGAAACATCGTTGAAAACAAATTGCATATCTGGAATCCTCGCCTTGCTACCTTCATTTTTAGGTAGTTTTTCTTCAATATTTCTTACATTTGTATTATGACTTATTTTGGAATGATATCCAAAAATTATCAAATTAATATATGTAGTAGAATAGACAACGATGAACATGATTTCGACAATAGTTTCAAGATTATATGTTGATTTCGATTTTATATGAGTTATTTTAGTTTGTAAAAATATTTAAATTTTGAAATTGATGTGAAAGCAATTATTTCAAATACCATATTGGTTAGAAACTAGTTATTAACAATTTAATATCCATTTAATTGGTTAAATTTGACGAAAATGGATAAACTAATTTATGAATGCAAAATATGCTAATATGATTGAAAATGGATAACTTGGTAATTGTGATATCTATTTGAATATATGGATTAATCTTCCACATTAAAATATATCGATGTATTAAATGACATCAGGTTTGGATCAGAAAGAATTAATGTATGTTGCGATCGGGTAACAAATGTCATGTATCTGTATCATTTGATATATGATTCAATGAATTACGTTAAATTAATTGGCTATGTGATTTTATTTAAATTATGTGGCATTCATCACATTCATAATTGGCATATCGATGTATGAAAATAAAAGTTTTTTTAACACACGTTATTTTTATACATACATCGATGCATGACTTGCACGTTGAGCTTTGATCCTTGTCTATTTCGGTATTACTTATTTGAGAGTGATTCAAAAGTTAGAGCACGATACTATGTTTGGTATTATGTGGCCCAAAAAGATATAGCCATTTGCGGCTCCTATTTTGATTCAGGAGTGAGAACACGATATTATGTATGGCATTAAGTGGCCAGAAAAGACATAGCCAGTCGTGGCTCCTATGATATGTCAGGACATGAGACTGATAGTGATCTGAGGACCTATCTGAGATCAATGAGATGCTCAAGCTATGATTTGATATCGATTTGATTGATTCCTATATACCCAATGGATGAGTGCTTATCTGATATATCTAGCGGATGAGTGTACGATATCGATATAACATGCATTACATTGCATTACATCATATAAATTTTTTATAGATACATGTTGTATTTATTTTGATCGTTCCATATTGGACTGTTGATCACCCCCAAGAGGGGCTGTTGTTGTCTTTGTGTGCAGACAATAACAGATAGTACAGGTGGCCAAGACCCCAGAGTGGGAACATCCGGTAAGAGTCACACTTGAGAAGTTTATTTTCCTGTGTTATCCTAGTGCATATATGCATATGTATATCATGGATGTGTCCCTGACACGAGATGAGTCAATGTATATTTTGTTTATTAAGCCCACGAGATGAGTCAATGTATATTTTGTTTATTAAGCCCAATATGAATATGTGTTTAATAGTTTCATTTGTATATGCTGGTTATATATATATATATATATATATATATATATATATATATATATATATATTGATATTGGTATTGGTGGTATGTTCCTCGTACAATGAGGTAATGCCGAAATTTTTGTGGCAATGTTTGATAACTTTTAAAAATATTTTTTTGTTAATTAGACCATTTTTATATCTGAATGTGTGAAACCATCTTTTTCCAATTCAGAATACAGACTTAATTGTTCAGTACAGAACATGGAACAATTAAAGTCAATCTTATCAGGTTGAAGAATACAATCTAAATTATGTTTGTATTTCCTTAGTATTGTGGTACAAATATATTATAGACAATAAAAAAAAAAGTAGTCGTGTTAACCAATTTACAAGATTCTCAATTTCCTTGAAAATCTTACAAAAATCAACAAAATAAGTAGATAAGTACTTCACATATCAAATCACATAATATTTGAAATTTTCAAACAAACAAAATCACATTCTTGAAAGTGTTAAGGAACGTCCACGTTTGTTCTTCTAACTAACTTAATGATTCCGGGCAGCTTTCAGTCATAGTGGCATCAACTGAATCTTCTTATTCACTTCTCTTAGTATTTCGGCTGATCAATCTCATTCATTCACTTATTACCTGAACAAAGGTATCTTGCACCGTCTTCAAAGATTCTTATCAAATATCGGGTATATTCAACAATTTGTGAATAGTATACAACATTGAGAGAGAAATGTAAGCCCTTCATACCGTATTATCATAAATCATATTTGATCTCTCAATAATTATGTTATTATCTTATGTTAATCATATGGTTGAGAGTGAACATGAGAAATATTATATTTGATAAAAGTTCAAAATCATACTTGAATTTGGTTAATATGCTTGTTTTCAATAATTAATGATTTTGTATTGTATTGATATCAATTGTTGTATTACTGCTATATTAATTGAATTTAAATGAATTTGTTAGAGCAATGCAATTGTTCCTGAACTTGTTGGAAGTAGCAATGTCAACCAAAAGATGGATAGTGATTAAATGCCCTTAGATGGTATTGTGATATAATTCCAGGACATAGAGTCACCTAAATTTTTGGCACTGAGGATGCTGGAAAGGGGTGATACATGACTGATAAGTGTATTTTATACAATCATATTTATTCATTTTACATGGTTTATTGCTGATTATCGATCAGAATTACGTTTTTGGTATTGTTTTGTCATGTATTGTAGGAATCCAGGTAACTACGTGGTTTAGTGGACTAAAAGGGTGCAAAAGCTGATCAAAATGGTGCATTGATGTCAAGGCTTCAAGTATTCCATCCTACAGATAGGCGTAAATATGTCGTCCATTGGGCGTAATTACGCCAGGGCTACGACATTTGCAATTTGTGAAGAATTAAAGCAGGCGTAACTACGCCACTTTGAGGAGTAGCTACGCCAGAGGAAATGTAATTACGCCAGATCCGTGGCGTAAGTACGCCAGATATGCGGGAAGCCAAAATTTTAGCACATCATCGGCATAGCTACGTCAGTATCATGCCACCAGAATTTTGGAAACTTTTTCTACCTTCCTTATCTGATACACTCGGATTCTAAAGGGCTTTTATGGACGGTTTTGGAGTATTATTTGGCATTCACCATAAGAAAGAAAACTAGGTTTTGAAGAGGAGAAAAAGAGAGCACGATGGCTCTGAGCAAAAAGGGGAGATTTCATTACGAGACTGTGAGAACGAAGAATAACTTCTAAACCGTTTTGTATTTCTAACTTATATTTGGTTTTATGGATTGTTTAAACATGTCTTTGTGTTTATCTCAGTCTACGTGAACTAACTTTAATTTTTTAGGAGAACGATGTAGCTTTTTTTGAAACTACGGTTATTATGAATTAATTAATTTATTTGGATTTTAATATGGTTTATTTGTGTTTCCCGTTCTTAATGCTTTTGATCTACTGGCCATAGATTGAATGATGATATATTTTTAATCTATCACTCGAGAGAGGGTGTTGTGAATAGGATATAAGGGATTCATATCGTGGAAGCTTATAGATTTCGAGAGGCCTATAACTCTATAGAAGTCGTTAAAGAAATTACTATGCAATTCAATTGTTTGATATTTAATCTTAGATAGAGATATCAAGATTTGTGTTAGATGATTACTTCTGCTTAACACTCGAGAGAGGGAGTAGAAAATAAATAAGAATTATCGGCTAGTAAACTAGGAAAATCCATAATATTGAAATTAAGGAATGATAAGTGTAGTTGATGAACAAGTGAAATCGAACTACTAGATTCATCTCTAATTGATTTTTCCAAACTCAAATTTTATCATTGGTATTTTAATTGATTTTTATTAAATTGCATAAAACAACTCAACTGTTCGATTCTCTAGAAAAAGCGATGATTATTTTAATTCAATAATTAGATATAACTTCATAATCAATCTCTGTGGGTTCGACATATTTTTATACTAAAACTTGACAACCGTGAGCTTGCGGTAAGAAATATCTCCTCAATGACTTTAGTGAAATGACATATGAGTTTGACATTGTTACAATGACTAAATTTTATTTATATAATTTGATGAGCATGTCGAATAAAAACATTGTTATATGTTGTGAAGATACGACTACGTGAGATATAGATCTCGATCTTTTGGGAATATTCTTGAGGTTTTATCCTTCGAATAATTTCTGATGTATCTCTTTATATTTGGAATGAAATCAAATGATGACTTGCAACAAGTTAATAAAATATGTTGCAAAATCCGTGAGGGCTCAATCCTAATTATGTGATTAATGATCACACAATGGTGATTTAGCGTAAACAGCGGAAGATTTGTTTAACAATTATTAAAATGTGGCCCTAAAAATTTTGGCATGACCTCATTGTACGAGGAGCATACCACCAATATCAATAGATATATACTGAAAATATATATAAATACCATCAGTTTATATCCATCAACATAAACCAACATAAACACATCAACCTAGTAAACACATATCTATAATGTGCTAAAATAAACTAAATATACATAGACTCATCACACCCCAGGGATACACCACTGGTACATATACTACTGGGATAAACAGGAGTAAAACCTCAACTGTGGCTCCCATCGGACGTGCCCCATCTGGGGTCCTGGCCACCTGTACTACCTGCCAATGTCCACACATAAAGACAACAACAACCCCCATTGGGGGTGAGCAAAAGCCCAATATGGAACGATCATAGAATATACAACATGAATCTACAAAATGTGATATATGATGTAATGCAATACAAGTCATTTCGGTATTTGTACACCCATCCATTGAGTATATCTGAGCCAAGAAAATTGTAATGCCTCAATATGCTAAGCATACATGTTGATGTGATTAATGCGTAATATGAAATAATTACGGTAAGGCATGAACTCGAGTTCGAGTTGAACGTACAAGAAATTATATGAAGCATGGTTAGATGGCAAATGAATATGATTATGTGATTAAATGTAATATAATTAAGTGGATAGTAGTATATAGAATTGGGAGTAACCATGTGTGATTATGCTACAATTGTAATGGTAAGGTATGAAATGAAGTATGCTTACATGACTAGAGTTGGAGTTAAATCTGAATTTGCATTTGAGATCATTTTACATGCATTTGGATTGCTTATTGGAGGTGATATATATTAAAGCAAATCAGATTGTAAACACACACTTCACCAAAAAACACCTAAAAATCTCGACAACTCTCTCTTCTAACACCTTACTATCTTTTGCTTTCTTTTCTTGGAAATGAGCTTGGAATCAAGGAAAACTTGTGTAACTTAGAAGCTGGCTTTGCGTGGTAAGTGTAATGGTTCAATTTTTTAAGGAATTTATTGACCCAATTATTGTGCAAGTTATAAGTTATAATATTAATAATAATAAATAAATAATAATTAATATCTACTAATAAGAATAATTATAATAATATTTTTTTAATAATAATAAAAATAGTAATAGTAAGAATCGAGTTATTTCCCCAAAAATTTTGTCAGATTGGTTTCTTCCCTCTTCGTCGCCCACTTTGTCTTCTTCGCTGCTCGTTCATTTCATCCGTTTCGTTCGCCTTTCATCTTCTCCTCAACTGATCGTCTTCCTCGTCCCTTCACCTCCTCACCATGGTAACTGATAAACTATTTAATTTCCTACCCACAAGAACTATGGTAAATCCGAAGAAATTTCGTCGGCTCCAACTCCAGAAAATAAAATTTTCAGATTCTCTAAATTTTCAATTTTAGTTCGGAAATCATTTCCAGATTCGAGTGGTATCAAGTATCTACGAGGAAATCGGATTTGGACAAAAACTGGTATGAATTTCGAAATGTGAATTTGATTTATGAAGTTCGATTTTTTTTTGTTTTCTGTTTTCGATTTTGAAATGGTTAGGGTAGTAAAGTTGGATTAATTGCAAGTATATTAGCTTAAGAACACCATTTTAAGAATTTAGTTCGAAGAATTTATGTGGGTTGAATTTTGAAAATTTTCTGGAATTGGTTCGAAGGTGTACTGGATGTCGAAGAACTGAGAAGTGTAATTTTTTTTGAAAAATATGTTACTGGAATTGAAAGTGGTATACTGTTTGTTTGAAGAATTGATGTTGTTTATGTTCGAAAATGTATTTTGGAATTTTTAAGAACTGAGATTTGTATTTCGGAAATGTTACTGGATTTCAAAGAGTTAGGATGTAATTTGAGGATTTGAATGGTGTTGAATAATACAAGAGTTAGGATTTTGTTAGATTATGTTAGAACTAAGTTAATTGAATATGATTTTAATATTGTTGAAATGGATAATAGGAAATCTTTGATTATCTTGGAGATTTTGGAGGTTTGTAGATTTATCGTTGATAGGAAGCTTTGAGGTACGTAAATGAAATTATTTTAAGTATTTCGTATGGTTTATTTTGAAATAATTTTCGGATAGTAAGCATGCAAGAATTATTTTGAAAGATGATTTTTGATAAGAAATGTAATTTGTTGAAAAATAGAATTTTGAATAACATTTTATTGTGTGTGAAAAACTATTTTGAAATGCCACGTTTGTCTTGATTCGGTGAATACGATTTGAAGTTTGTGAACTGTGGATATTTTTGTTTCGTTGTGGCTCGCATTGCGACGAGGATAAAAACGCGCATACTTTCGGCTCGTTGGCGACGAGAATAAAGAAACGCATTTCGTTTTGCCCGAAGACAGAGGGGGTATAATATCTGTCGATACCCTTTTAGCGGGTATAGTCTGGAATGATATCATTGTGTCACATCCGTAATTGAGTATGCATTTGTTTCATTACAACATGGCTATGTTTAATGATTAATTCTATAATGTTAAGACATTATATGATATAGATATTCGTTTCCGTTATGTTTCGTTGGTTATCTGTGCAGTTATTTCCGTTATGATCCTGTTTTGTGAAATTTAGTTCCGTTAACTGCTCGGATTAAACCATATATGTGTGAAAGTTATTTTGGATATGAAAGTATATTATTTTTCGTCACATTATGAAAAATGATGTTTTTGACCTTTTATCAAATGTTTATTATGCTTACTATAAAATGCTGCAACTTACCTTTACCTGTAATGTGACATATTACAGATGGAGTTGAAGACTTAGATGATGCTGAGGATAATTAGTTATGAAAGGAAAAAGTTTAATGATATTGTGAGGTTATGTTTTATTTTGAGGACATGGAGTATTTTATTATGAATGTAGTTTGTTTTTGGATATTGAGACTTAATTGGGTTTAGTATTTTGATTTTATGATTTTGTTATTGTGGTTGTAGGATCTGGTAGATCACAGGGCACAATTTTTAAGAGGAGACTCTGCCCAAATTTTTCTAAAATAAAAGTCATGGATAAAAATTATTAAGTCAAACATCCGATAAGAATTAAAACGTTTCCGCTAAATAAAAGTTCAAAGTGATAACAAGATATTGAATTGAGTGAAGCCTTGTATTCAAGCAATTGAATACGGCGGGCGACCCGTCTGGGCGGGCCGTCACAGTTGGTATCAGAGCCTTAGTTTTTAAGTTTGGATTAGACCTTTGTTATTTGTTTGGATTAGATCTTTGTTATATGTTTGGGAGTAGACTTTTGAACTTAAGAATAAAGTTATTTAGGCTTGACTATCTATCTTATTTGTTTACGAATCTTACGATAAATTTCACTTTCATTTTAAGATTTCAAATGGCTAGAGGAAGAACCAGTAGCAATCGGAGTGGTAGCCAAGAGCAGTGCTCGAATCATGACTCAGGAAATGGTCAAGATAGGAATGTGAATCAAGATCAAGGTGGAATTCCAAATATAAATGTGGGAACAATGAATGAGGTGGAAATCACGAACATATGTCGCATCATAGCTGGAGTGTTGCAACAAAATGTTGTTACTGCACCACCACAGCCGGAACCACCGAGAAGGACTGAGTTTGAGAGATTCCGGGCACTCCGACCACCGTACTTTGGAAACGAGACTGATCCAATGAAAGCTGAGGATTGGCTGACTAAGATCGAAGAATTACTGAAGGCTGTAAACATTGCCGGAGAAAAAGTTACAGTGGTGACTCCATTTCTGGAAGGAAATGCAAAGCATTGGTGGACCTCAGTGGAAGTAAGTATGGAACGAAACTCCATTACCTGGACGATTTTTAGAGAGAAATTTCTGCTATAATATTTTCCTGACGCTGTCCGAATGGCTAAAGAAGATGAATTTTTGAGGCTGAGGCAAACTGAGAATATGACTGTGCTGGAATATTTGAGGAAGTTCCAAGAGCTGGGTAGATTCTGTCCTTTGTATTTGCAGTCTGAGAACAGCAAGATTACAAGGTTCAGACAAGGTCTTCGCACTGGCATCAGGCTCAAAGTAGCACCTCTCATGGATACCAAATTTGATATACTCATGGAGAGGGCATTGTTCGTGGAATCTGAACTGAGGAATTTTGAGACTCCTCAAAATCGAAAGAGAAAGCCTGAATTCAGAAACAGAGATCAGAGACCGCCAGCTCGCAGACAGATGATCGTTGAAACTAAGAAGAATGAAGTTTGTCCCAAGTGTAATCGGAGTCATACTGGGGAATGTTACTGGAGCTCTGGAGGTTGCTTTAAATGTGGATCTAAAGATCATCGGATTAGAGATTGTCCCAGTCTGAAACAAACCTCAGGAACAAATCAACCACGTGGACAACAACAGCGCAATCCAACTAGATTGTATGCTGTCCGTGCTGAAGAGGATCATGAGTTGATCGGAGGTAAATTTAAATTCCTGAATCAAGATGTTTATGTGTTATTTGATTCTGGCGCCTCAAATTCTTTTATCTCTGAGTCTTGTGTGGAGAAACTTGAATTGCATTTCAGTCCACTGTTATATTTAATGCAAGTATTGAGTCCATTAGGAAAGACAGTCACAATTAAATATGTATGCAATGATGTAACACTGATTGTGGAAAGCGAAGAATTCAAAGCCAACCTGCTCATCATCAACATGAAAGAATTTGACATAATTCTTGGAATGGATTGGTTGAGTAGTGCAAAGGCTTGCATTGACTGTTATCGAAAGATCATAACCCTACAAACGAGTTCGGGTAAAGAGATCTGTTATGAAGGCGTGAGCTTGCATGAACGATTTTGTGACAATGTCTCTGAAGTGGAAGCAAAAATAAATAAGATTTGCGCGGTGAAAGAATTCTCAGATGTTTTTCCAGAGGATTTGCCAGGACTGCCACCAGTTCGAAGCACGGAATTTTCTATTGATATTATTCCGGGATCAGAACCGATATCCAAAGCACCTTACAGGATGGCACCAGCAGAGCTAAAAGAATTGAAAAGTCAATTGAAGGAACTACAAGATAAAGGTTTCATACGGCCTAGTGTGTCACCTTGGGGAGCACCGGTACTGTTTGTAAAGAAAAAGGACGGCAGCATGAGAATGTGCATTGACTACAGAGAGTTGAATCGAATCACTGTGAAGAATAAATATCCGCTACCAAGGATTGACGATTTGTTCGATCAATTACAAGGTGCACAAATATTCTCGAAGATTGATTTGAGATCTGGGTATCATCAACTCAGAATCAAAGAGCAGGATATTCACAAAATTGCATTTCGAACTAGATATGGACATTATGAATTTCTGGTGATGCCTTTCGGACTTACAAATGCACCTGCAGCATTTATGGCATTAATGAATCACGTATTCCGAGAATGGCTCGACAAATTCATCATAGTATTCATTGATGATATATTGATTTATTCCAAATCAAAGGAAGAGCATGAAGAACATTTGAAGATGACATTGGAGAGACTACGACAACATCAATTATTTGCAAAGTTCGAGAAATGTGACTTCTGGTTGGATTCTGTATCATTTCTTGGACACATCATTGATACTCAAGGAATCCGAGTAGACTCAGCAAAGATTCAAGCCATTACCAATTGGAAAGTTCCGACATCAGTAACAGAAATTCGAAGTTTTCTGGGATTGGCTGGATATTACCGAAAATTTGTGGAAGGATTTTCTCGAGTTGCATTACCCCTTACAAAGTTAGCTAGAAAAGGAGTAAAGTTTGAATGGGATTCTAAGTGTCAGGCAAGTTTTGAGAAGTTGAAAGATCTACTTGTGACGGCACTATTCTTATATTGCCGGATGGACATGAAGGATTTTGTATCTACAGTGATGCATCAAAGGAGGGGTTAGGTTGTGTACTTATGCAAAATGGAAAGGTGATTGCATACGCTTCACGACAGTTAAAAGAACACAAAATAAGGTACCCCACTCATGATCTGGAATTGGCAGCAGTTGTTTTTGCACTGAAATTATGGCGACACTGCTTGTACGGAACCACATGTGATATCTATACTGATCACAAGAGCTTAAAGTATATTTTTACTCAAAAGGAGTTGAATATGAGACAGAGAAGATGGTTAGAGCTGATCAAGGACTATGATGTGAAATTGCACTATCATCCTGGAAAGAGTAATGTGGTAGCAGATGCATTAAGCATGAAGAGTTATGGATCAATGCTATTGACTACGCAACCGAAACTCATTAACGAGATGACAAAGTTAAATCTAAATGTCGAATCAAGAGACGACCAAAATGGGACGACGATGTTGTGTAATCTCATGGTGCAACCTGATCTTATTCTTAGGATTAAGGAAGCACAATCAAAGGATCCTATGTGGCAGACTTTCTTACAAAGAGCTCAATCCAAACAAGAAAGTTTTAGAATGCATGAAGATGGGACTTTGAGATTCAATGATAGACTATTCGTTCCAGCTGTATCAACACTCAGGGGCGAAGTCTTACAAGATTCACATCAGACAATATTGGCCATGCATCTAGGACAGAATAAAATGTATCAAGATATGAAACAATTATTTTGGTGGCCAGGAATGAAGCAAGATGTCGTAAAGTTTGTGTCTAAGTGTTTAGTGTGTCAACAAGTGAAAGTTGGAAGGCAAAAGCCAGCAGGAACACTGAGAAACTTGGACATACCAAACTGGAAATGAGAGCATATTACTATGGACTTTGTGACCGGATTACCCAAGACTACGACACAAAAAGATTCAGTTTGGGTTATCGTTGATCGACTTACTAAGTGTGCTCACTTTATACCGATGAAGAAGACTACATCAATGAATGATTTAGCAAGGCTTTACATTGATCAAGTGGTGAGTTTGCACGGGATACCAGTCAGTATCATATCAGATCGAGATGCTCGATTCACATCTCAATTATGGAAGAGTTTACAATCTGTGTTGGGAACGAATTTGAAATACAGCACAGCTTTCCATCCACAGACAGACGGACAGTCTGAGAGAACGATTCAGATTCTCGAGGATTTACTTAGAACATGTATTTTGGATTTTCAAGGACAGTGGGATCGTCATCTGAAACTGGCAGAGTTTGTGTACAATAACGGTTATCAATCCAGTATTCAAATGGCACCATTCAAAGCTTTGTATAGAAGGAAATGGCGAACACCACAGTGTTGGTTTGATGTTGGAGAAAAAGTATTGGAAGGACCAGAGTTGATCAAACTCATGAATGAAAATGTTTCCATCATCAAACAGAGGTTACTTACAGCTCAGAGTCGACAGAAAAGTTGGGCTGATGTTCGCAGACGAGATTTAGAATTCAGCAAGGGGATAAGGTATACTTGAAAGTATCACCATTCAGAGGAGTAATGAGGTTTGGCAAGCATGGGAAGTTAAGTCCGAGATTCATAGGACCATATGAAATTTTGGAAAGAATAGGAACTTTGGCTTATCGACTTGCTCTACCTCCGGAACTAGATCGAGTACATAATGTATTTCACATCTCGATGCTCAGGAAGTATGTTCCAGATGAAAGTCATGTACTTAAAGCAACATAGATTGAGATATCCAAGGAGTGTACATATTCAGAATATCCTATCAAGATACTCGACCGTCAAGAGAGAATTCTACGAACTAAGACAATTCCCTTTGTAAAGGTTCAATGGAGCAATCATTCACCTGATGAAGCAACATGGGAAAAAGAGGAAGAACTATATGCTAAATATCCAGATGTAAAACGCGATGCAAGTTTCGAGGACGAAACTTTTTAGAATGTATGGAGATTGTAATGGTTCAATTTTTTAAGGAATTTATTGACCCAATTATTGCGCAAGTTATAAGTTATAATATTAATAATAATAAATAAATAATAATTAATATCTACTAATAAGAATAATTATAATAATATTTTTTAATAATAATAAAAATAGTAATAGTAAGAATCGAGTTATTTCCCAAAAAATTTAGTCAGATTGGTTTCTTCCCTCTTCGTCGCTCACTTTGTCTTCTTCGCTGCTCGTTCATTTCATCCGTTTCGTTCGCCTTTCATCTTCTCCTCAACCGATTCCTCGTCCCTTCACCTCCTCACCATGGTAACTGATAAACTATTTAATTTCCTACCCACAAGAACCATGGTAAATCCGAAGAAATTTCGTCGGCTCCAACTCCAGAAAATAAAATTTTCAGATTCTCTAAATTTTCAATTTTAGTTCGGAAAATTCGAGTGGTATCAAGTATCAGCGAGGAAATCGGATTTGGAAAAAAACTGGTATGAATTTCGAAATGTGAATTTGATTTATGAAGTTCGATTTTTTTTTGTTTTCTGTTTTCGATTTTTGAAATGGTTAGGGTAGTAAAGTTGGATTAATTGCAAGTATATTAGCTTAAGAACACCATTTTAAGAATTTAGTTCGAAGAATTTATGTGGGTTGAATTTTGAAAATTTTCTGGAATTGGTTCGAAGGTGTACTGGATGTCGAAGAACTGAGAAGTGTAATTTTTTTTTGAAAAATATGTTACTGGAATTGAAAGTGGTATACTGTTTGTTTGAAGAATTGATGTTGTTTATGTTCGAAAATGTATTTTGGAATTTTTAAGAACTGAGATTTGTATTTCGGAAATGTTACTGGATTTCAAAGAGTTAGGATGTAATTTGAGGATTTGATATGGTAATTTTCGAAAATGGTGTTGAATAATACAAGAGTTAGGATTTTGTTAGATTATGTTAGAACTAAGTTAATTGAATATGATTTTAATATTGTTGAAATGGATAATAGGAAATCTTTGATTATCTTGAAGATTTTGGAGGTTTGTAGATTTATCGTTGATAGGAAGCTTTGAGGAACGTAAATGAAATTATTTTAAGTATTTCGTATGGTTTATTTTTGAAATGATTTTCGGATAGTAAGCATGCAAGAATTATTTTGAAAGATGATTTTTGATAAGAAATGTAATTTGTTGAAAAATAGAATTTTGAATAACATTTTATTGTGTGTGAAAAACTATTTTGAAATGCCATGTTTGTCTTGATTCGGTGAATACGATTTGAAGTTTGTGAACTGTGGATATTTTTGTTTCGTTGTGGCTCGCATTGCGACGAGGATAAAAACGCGCATACTTTCGGCTCGTTGGCGACGAGAATAAAGAAACGCATTTTGTTTTACCCGAAGACAGAGGGGGTATAATATCTGTCGATACCCTTCCAGCGGGTATAGTCTGGAATGATATCATTGTGTCACATCCGTAATTGAGTATGCATTTGTTTCATTACAGCATGACTATGTTTAATGATTAATTCTATAATGTTAAGACATTATATGATATTGACATTCGTTTCCGTTATGTTTCGTTGGTTATCTGTGCAGTTATTTCCGTTATGATCCTGTTTTGTGAAATTTAGTTCCGTTAACTGCTCGGATTAAACCATATATGTGTGAAAGTTATTTTGGATATGAAAGTATATTATTTTTCGTCACATTATGAAAAATGATGTTTTTGACCTTTTATCAAATGTTTATTATGCTTACTACAAAATGCTGCAACTTACCTTTACCTGTAATGTGACATATTACAGATGGAGTTGAAGACTTAGATGATGCTGAGGATAATTAGTTATGAAAGGAAAAGTTTAATGATATTGTGAGGTTATGTTTTATTTTGAGGACATGGAGTATTTTATTATGAATGTAGTTTGTTTTTGGATATTGAGACTTAATTGGGTTTAGTATTTTGATTTTATGATTTTGTTATTGTGGTTGTAGTGATCTGGTAGATCACAGGGCACAATTTTTAAGAGGAGACTCTGCCCAAATTTTTCTAAAATAAAAGTCATGGATAAAAATTATTAAGTCAAACATCCGATAAGAATTAAAACGTTTCCGCTAAATAAAAGTTCAAAGTGATAACAAGATATTGAATTGAGTGAAGCCTTGTATTCAAGCAATTGAATACGGCGGGCGACCCGTCTGGGCGGGCTGTCACAGTAAGGATTATGTGTTTTGTTTACTTGTTTTATGTTGGTTTATGATGAGTTGTAGTTGAAGCATATCAATTGATAATCTTGACTTGATATGAGTTATAATGAAGACACTTGAGTTAGTGTTTGAATTATATTTTATTAAATTTGGTGTTGAATTATGAGGTGTGGAGTTCGAATCATGAAGATAGACATGAAAATCGCCATGTTCTGAAAATAACATAGCATCGCGATCGATAGCTATTCAGAGGGCGATCGATCACCAAAGCTGATAAAATTTTAAGGTGGTTTGTAACCTCGTCGATCGATCGCATAATGATTGGCGATCGATCGTAACTGGGCAATAACTTTTGTAAAGGATGTAGCGATAGATCGCTTGTTTGTGACCGTTATATTTTCTTAGAATTTGATGGTGAAGCCCATTATATTTTAATTGTTGACAGTCATGTAGCACCATCACAGGGAACATGACAGAGAGGCGGTTAAACAGTGACACATGAAATTATATATTTTATACATCACGACAGGTACGTGTGGACGTACGAGTATTGATGTTCTTATTGTGATACATGAGTTTTTGTGAGGTGATGTTGATATATGCTTCGAGATCGAAATATATGATTGTTGTAATCATATTGTGGCATATTCATGTTGTTGAGGCATATGGTTGATGCCATGAGGGGCATGATGTCGTTGGGCATGCGACATGGCTGTTATAACGTGTGATGACGAAAATATGATATGTGCTGCTAATATGGGACGTGAAGGCTGAGCCACTGACATATTGAGTTGAGAGGCAATATCATATATATCCCGTTATAATAGGTTGATGAATGAGACATGTCATGACATATTTGCATATTGTGGTGCATAATACAGAAACAATCATAGTTGAGATGTGACGATGTTTATTTATTGTATTGTGAGTTCTTATTGATATGTGATTTAGATGGTGATATATCATTAATCATGGTGTATGGTTGTTTCTGTAGAAACTCATAGACGGGGAAGGCCGGGAATGTGAGTCGACTTCTGCTGCTAAATGAACTACTGTTTAAGAGAATGAACTTGTTAGGAGTTATGATATGTAAATGATGTATATTATGTCATGTTTCGAGAATGATGTAAGAACTGACATAGTATAACTCTTAATCAGTTTTCATTTGAACTTAACACTAATTATAATTGTGTAATGATGTGACACACTTAAGGATTAAGTAGTGAGTTACCCCACATTAGTGGTATCAGAGCAGTGGTTAGATAACTTGGTGAACAAGGGTAGAAGAAGTGAATCAGGGAGATGCCTCTTCACTTGAAAAGCATGTTTATGTAGTTGTGTCGTATATGATGTTATACTAACATGTTTTATATGTTTGAATAAATTGTTAACCCTTGAAGTGCAGCATGGCAACAAGACTACTTGGTCATCCTCAAGAAGAAGTTGGGGATGCGATGATTGTGAATGCTAGTGTTGGTTTGATTCATGTGCCACCACCACTAGTAGGCCAAGGACCATTGGAACATGTGTTGTTACATGGGGAGTTGACACTGACACAGTTTCTGAGTTATCAACCACCTCGATTTGAGGGTACTAAATCTGGTGAACAGGCTGAAGAATGGTTAGAACGTGTTGAACATATTTTGGTATCCAGTCTGTGTGCCAAGTTCGCCTGGTTGAGATTGGCTGAGTTTCAGTTAGCCAAGAAATCAATGATGTGGTGGAAAGCAACACTGATTGAATTGAGAGGTCAGGGGCAGCCTGTAGACTGGGACGTATTCAGGAGTCGATTCTTGGATCACTATTTTTCTGTTGCTGCACGGCAGTTGAAAGAAGATGAGTTCACCAATCTGAAACATGGGACAATGAAGGTAGCTGATTATGCTTTGCAATATTCTTCTTTGTTGAGGTATGTGTCTCATATAGCTGCAAATACCAAGGCAAAGATAAGACAGTTTGTAAAAGGATTACGATCTGAGTTATTTGATAGGGTTATTTCAAATAACCAGACTTTGTTTGAAGAGGCACTGACTAGGGCATAAATTGCTGAGATAGACAATTGGTGCATATAAAGATGTAGGACAAGCTCAGAAACCTACATCAGATAGTATGAGACCTAGAGGAACAATTCAAACCATCACGAGGAGGTGCATCATCCTCGAGGTCTAGTGGAAGGAGGTTTGATAATCGGAGAGGTGGTGATTGATTTATAAAAGGGCAGGCACAAGGGAGCAGTAGTAGAGGAATGAGATGTTTCAATTGTGGAGGGCCACACTATAAGAGAGATTCTCCATAGACTGATGGTCCAGTTTGCTTTGGATGTGGGAGGACATGACACATTGTGAGGGATTGTCCTCAGGCTGGAGGGCAACATACCAGAGGGAATATGTCAGAGAGTACAATGCAATAGAGACCACAGTTTGTACCTCAGAATGTTGGGGGACAAAGAGGAGGGCCGCTCCAAGTTCAGGTGTATGCACTGAATAAGGAGCAAGCAGAGGCAGCCCTGATGATGTGATAGCGGGTAAGTGTCGTTTATTTACTTATCCTGCTTTCTTATTGATTGATACTGGTGCATCTCATTCGTTTATTTCCAAGAATTTTATTGAGCGGTATCATATATGCTCATCTCCACTGTTGATGCCTCTATATGTCTCGACACCCATGGGACCAACTGTTATGACTGGTCAGATTGTGTATGACTACTCTATTCAGTTTGATGAATATGGAATACAAGCAAATTTGATTATGCTTGATATGACTGATTTTGATTGTATTTTGGGTATTGGTGTGTTGATTAGATATCAAACTATTGTGGATTGTTGTCAGAAAACGGTTCGTTTCCAGACTGAACAGGGAAATCAGTGGATCTTCTATGGGCGGAGATCTCGTGCAAAGATTCATTTGATATCTCCTATTCGGATGTCATGTTTGTTAAAACACGGACACACATGATATTTGATTTATGCGATTGATGTAACTGAGAATAAGGTGGAAAGAAAAGTAGAGGAGATACCAGTAGTCTCAGAATATGTGGATGTTTTTCCAGATGAGATTCCGAGATTTCCATCAAGTCGTGAGGTGGAATTTGGAATTGAATTGCTACCTGGTACCTCTGCTATTTCAAGAGCACCGGATCGAACCGAGAGAGTTGAAAACCCAGTTGCATGATTTACTTGATAAAGGATACATACGCCCTAGTGTATCTCCTTGGGGTGCTGCGATGTTTATTTGTAAAGAAGAAGGACGGATCAATACAATTGTGCATTAGCTATAGACAGTTGAACAAGGTAACAATTAAGAATAAATATCCTCTTCCTTGTATTGATGATTTGTTTGATCAGCTGGAGGGATTTACAATATATTCTAAGATTGATTTGAGATCTGGATATCATCAAATACGTTTGAGGGAAGAAGATGTGCAGAAGACAGCATTCAGAACTCGCTATGGACATTATGAGTTCCTATTATGCTATTTGGTGTGACTAATGCTCAAGCTGTCTTCATGAGTTTGATGAATAGATCCTTTCAGGAATATCTTGATCAATTTGTCATTGTATTTATCGACAATATACTGATTTATTTTCAAAGTGAAGCAGAGCATGTCCAACATATGCATATAGTGTTGCAAATTTTAAGAACGAATCAATTGTATGCCAAACTCAGCAAGTGTGAGTTTTGGTTGAACATTGTAGTATATTTGGGACATGTGATCTCCAAAGACGGTATATCAGTGCATCCAAAAAAGATAGAAGCAGTTTTGAATTGGTCAGCGCCTACTTCTGTGCTAGAAATTTGTAGTTTCTTGGGTTTGTCAGGCTATTACAGACGGTTTGTTGACGGATTTTCCAGGATTGCTAAACCACTGAAACAACTGACACAGAAAGGAATACATTTCATATGGTCAGATGCATGTGAGCATAGGTTTTAGGAATTGAAACATCGGTTGACAACTGCTCCGGTGTTGATAATTCCAGCCGAACATGAAAGGTTTGCATTATATACTTATGCATCTTTACTTGGTTTAGGTTGTGTATTGATGCAGGAGAAACATATTGTGGCATATGCATATAGACAATTGAAGCCACATGAACTGAAGTAGCCAGTGCATGACCTGGAGTTGCCACCATAGTCTTTGCATTGAAGATATGGCGACACTACTTATATGGTACGTCTTTTACCATATATACTAACCATAAGAGTTTGAAATTTTTGTTCACTCAGACAGAGTTGGACATGAGATAAAGGAGATGGATGTAGCTATTAAAAGATTATGATTGTGAGATTGAGTATCATCCAGGCAGAGCCAATTTGACAGCGGATGCATTGAGTCGAAAAGTGCAATATACTGCGAATGATATGATTCATTTGTCATCTTTGACGACGTCTTGTTGTACTTTGGGATATAAGTTTGATACAGTGACAGTGACAGTGCCAGTAAGGTATCAACATTATTAGTCGAACCTGATATCTTTGAGAATATCATAACAACACAGAACACTGATGAGGAAGTACAACAATGGAAAGAGATGATAAATCAAGGAAAAACATCTTCATTTGTGATGTGACTAGAAATAGAAACATCTATTGCTCTTAATTATCTACGATTTGGTATGTTTTGATGGATAATAATACATATGCTACCAAATCGTATAATTGTGTAAACGTAGGTGAAATCGAAAAAATCGAGCAAACAAGGGCGAATAAAGATCAAGAAAAGATTTGGAGAAGACAAGGACTCAAGGTAGATCAAGAAAAAGGCTTAAAATGTAATTTTGGATAAGAGATCGATCGCATGGAAGAGGAGATCGATCGCCTATGGGCAGAAAGTTGAGCAACAAAATATGAGAGCAAGCGATCGATCGCTACAAAAGGGACGATCGACCGCCAAAGTCTACTGAAGCCAAGCGATCGATCGCTAAAAAGAGGCGATCGATCGCCCAAGGAATCTGCCATAAAGCTAGCGATCGATCGCTACTTTATAGCGATCGATCGCCATAGAGTCCGAGAAAAAGGAAATATGGTCTTTTTACCATCTTGGAAAGATTTTACCATATCCTCCTACTATAGCTCAAATTTGGGGACCTTAAATCAGACCATCTTTCATTATAATGGGGATTCCAACATAGTTTAGACAATTAGAATAGATTTTCTCTCAAACTTTTGAAGAATGACTTGAAGAACGAAGAACGAAGACGGAAATGACGCTCATGAATCGTGATTCCCTTTAGTAATTCTTTCTTTTACCATTAGTTTAATGTTTTCTAGAGTAGTTTTTATTGTTTTCAATTTATTCATGCTTGGCGAAACGCTTTTGATTCTTGGTTAAAGGAAGACAATACCTTGGATTTTATGTTTTTCATGAGATTGATGTTCTTTATTAATTTTTGTTGAGTATCATGTGTTTTTTCTGATTTTCATGCCATGAATGTTATGTTTGATTGTTAGACTGGCCATCTAATGATTTTTACATGCAATCTAATGATTGGTCTTTGAAGCAACTAAGATTGATAATTGTCTGTTGTTGGTGTTGTTAATTCTTAGGTAAAACGCGTAACTAGATTAAACATAGACACTTGGATTATGTTGTCTAAGTTTCATCATTTTTACTAGATTTGAAAGCTATTGTTAATATTTATCTTAACTGCTATTGTTTTGATCGATATAACGATACGGGTTACTTTAGAACGCTTGAGCTATTTTAACTAGGCATAATGTAAGATAAGAGTTGAATCTCTAGTGATGAATATTCAAGTAAAAAAAATTACATCTTTTGTGATAGTCGATGATTGAATGCATAAATCCAAGGTAAAGTCGTCTGAAAAACCAAGAAGCACTTTTCTCATAATTTTAATCACCTTAGTTTAATTTTGCTCATTAGTTTAATTCATAGATTTTGCTTAGTAGTAGTTAATCAAATTCCAAAATCTCATTTTTTACTATTTGGTTACACAATTGACACAAAAAATACATCATTCCCTGTGGGATCGATCCCTACTCACGCTACTACATTTATTGATATTAACTTGAGAGGGCGTAAGCGATAAGCACACCAAATTTTGGTGATGTTGCCGGGGAAGGCATTTACTTTTGTGTTAACTTTAATTTTATTTCTTTTTATGCTCTTGTCGTTTGTACATGACTACAGGTGATTCCTCAGATCAAGAAGAAAACATTCAATACGATCCAGAGATCGAGAGGATGCTACATAGACGAAGAAGAGAGGAAGAGAGGAACAACATGGCCACAAATCAAATTCTACGACAACTGGCCAATCCAGATTTGAACCAACTCTGCATTACTTTTCCTTCTCTTGCAACAAATGTTAATTTTGAACTGAAATGCGGACTAATACATTTGATGCCTTCTTTTCATGGACTTGCAGGAGAAGACCCTCACAAGCACTTAATGGAGTTCCATGTGGTTTGCACCACCATGAAACCGACTGGTATTACTGAGGAGCAAATCAAGCTGAGAGCCTTCCCTTTCTCTTTAAAGGATACTGCGAAGGACTGGTTATTCTACCTACCATCAGGCTCGATCACAACATGGAATGAATTGAAGAGGACGTTTATTGAGAAATACTTTCCAGCATGAGGGCTGCTAACATACGCAAAAAGATCTACAGCATTAGGCAATATACCGGAGATACACTTCATGAATACTGAGAATGCTTCAAAAAGTTGTGTGCAAGTTGTCCACAACATCAGATAAGTGAACATCTACTCATTCAATTCTTTTATGAGCGTTTGTTATCCAGTGACATAAATTTGGTAGATGATGCGAGCGGTGGAGCTTTTGTGGATAAGACACCGAAGGATGCGAGAAGTTTGATAGCCAACCCACAATAGTTTGGCAACTTTAGAGCTGAGCAAGCTCAAAGGAAACAAGGAGAGGTAAACGTATCTAACCTTGAGCAACAACTTATTAGCCTTACATCTCTTGTTCGTCAAATGGCAGGAGGAAATGGACAGACAGTGAAGCCGTGTGGAATTTTTTTGGAGATGAGTCATACCACGGATACATGCCTCTCACTTCAAGAGACATCTGCTGAGCAAGTAAATGCACCAAGAGGATTTCCGGGGCAACCTCAACGCAAATATGACCCTTACTCCAACACATACAACCCAGGATGGAGAGACCACCCTAATCTGAGCTATGTACCACAGTCGATGAATCATGTTCCACCTCAAGTGCCACAACATCCATCACCATACATGCCACCTTTTCAGAGGACACAACATTCTAATTTCCCTTCTAGTAGTGATAGACTAGAAAATATTATTCAGGATCTTGCTCACAATGTTACAAAATTTCAACAGGAAACGAGATCCAGTATTCAAACCTTGAACACTCAAGTGGGTCAACTAGCCACAACACTCAATCATGTTGAAGCTCATGGATCGACCTACCCTACCATCCCAAACAGTGGTGAATCCAAGGGAAAATGCAAGTGCATTCACACTTAGGAGTGGTAAAGAAATGGAGGTACCGGAAGCGAAGGAGCAAGATCTAACCAAGGGTGTAGAGGAAAAGGAAACTGAAGTTGGAGACAAGACCACAGTGGAACACGAGGTACCAAAAGGTAAATTTCCTCCCCTCTCTGAATATAAAGTGTCACCCCCTTTTCTCCAAGCATTGAGCATCGATTCATGTCATGCCATATTCTATTTATACTTCTTTACAACTTGGTCATTTGAACCCTACTGGGGTAGTTATTCAATTAGCGGATAGGTCTAGTGCATATCCTAGGGGTTTGATTGAAGATGTGCTTGTGCAAGTAAACGAATTGATATTTCCTGCTGATTTCTATGTGCTTGATATGGAGAATGGTGATAAGAGTAGACCCATTTTGTTAGGAAAACCATTCCCAAAAACTTCTAAGACCAAGATAGATGTGCATAGTGGTACCCTTACTATGGAATTGGATGGTGAGATTGTTACTTTTAACATTTATGATGCCATGAAATATCCTTGCAATAATGATGACACTGTGTATTCTATTGATGTTATTGACTATTTGTCACAAGAAGTTTTTGAGATTGTATGGAAGGATGAACTGGAAGTCACTCTTACCATGGCTATGGAAAAGGAGAAGGTGGAGTTGTTTATCATGGATGAATTGAAAGACACCATAAATCCTTGATCCCTGCAACTAATCAAACAAATCATCAATACGAGGAAGATGATATTTATTCTTTATCGTTACCTTGTTCAACTGTCTATAGTCAATACACAATCTCATTGTCCCATCCTTCTTCTTAACAAATAAAATCGGAGCACCCCAAGGCGATACACTAGGACGTATGTACCCCTTGTCCAATAAGTCTTGCAATTGAGTTTTCAACTCTTTCAATTCAGTTGGTGCCATCCGATAAGGAGCCCGTGAAATTGCAGAAGTACCAGGTATCAAATCAATACCAAATTCCACTTCTCGACTCGGTAGAAATCCAGGTATCTCATCTGGAAACACATCCGCATATTCTGCAACCACTGGTATCTCCTCCACTTTCCTTTCTCGTTTCTGTTCATTTACATCAAGGGCATAAATCAAATAACCCGCATGTCCACGCTCTAACAAACACGACATTCGGATTGCTGATATCAAAGGAATCCTTGCCCTCAATCCCTGGCCATAGAATAACCATTGAGTTCCAGTATCAGACTGAAATCTCACTATCTTCTGACTACAATCCACAACCGATTGATATTTACTCAACACATCAATTCTAAGGATGCAATCAAAATCTGATATGTCTAACACAATCAAATCAGCTTGTAGCCCATACTCAGTCTCAAACTGAATAGTACAATCAGACACACTCTGACATGTCATCACAGTAGTTCCCATGGGTGTCGAAACATAAAGAGGCATCAACAGTGGAGACGAGCATATATGATACTGATCAATAAAAGCTTGTGCAATAAAAGAATGTGATGCACCAGTATCAATCAACAGAAAAGCAGGATAAGTAAATAAAGTACACTTACCCGCTATCACAGTATCAGGAGCTGCCTCTGCTTCCTCCCTGTTCAGTGCATACACCTGAGCCTGAGGTGTTCCTCCCCGCTGTCCTCCACCAGACTGTGGTACACCCTGTGGTCTCTGCTGCACTGTATTCTCTGACATGGGTTCCTCTCCTCTGTTGTCCACCCACTTGAGGACAATCACGGATCACATGTCCTGGTTTCCCACAACGGAAACAAACTACCGTATCAAACTGTGGACAATTTCGTTGATAATGTGGCCCACCACATTTAAAACAGTGTAATCCTCGTCCACTACTACTACTACTACTTCCTTGGGACTGTCCTTTAGATTTTCGGTCATCCCCTTTCCGTGGTCCAAAACGTTTTCCACTAAACCTAGATGAAGATGCACCACCTCGTGGTGATTTAAATGATTCCCCTCTAGGTCTCATACTGTCCGATGTAGGTGGTTGGGCTTGTCCAACATCTGTATATACCCCTACGGCAATCTCAGCCATCTCAGCTCTAGTCAACGCTTCTTCATATGATGTAGGGTTATTGGACATGACTCTATCAAACAATTCAGGCCTCAACCCTTTCACAAACTGTCTGATCTTAGCTTTGGTGTTCACAGCAATATGTGGCACATACCGGAGCAAAGAAGAATAATGCACAGCATAATCAGATACTGTCATTGATCCCTGTCTCAAATTTGTAAATTCATCCTCTTTCCTCTGCCTTGCAGCAACAGAGAAATAATGCTCCAGAAACTTTGTTCTAAACACATCCCAGTTCACTGTATGTCCTTGAGCCCTCAACTCAAGTAATGTGGACTTCCACCACATCATAGCTTTCTTTGCTAACTGGAATTCAGCTAAACGTAACCAAGCTGTCTTAGCACACGGTGCTGACACAAAGATCTGTTCCACACGTTCCAACCACTCCTCTGCCAGTTCTCCTGATTCAGTCCCCTCAAACCTGGGTGGCTGATAACTCAGAAATTGTGTTAAAGTCAATTCTCCAGGCAACAGTACCTGTTCCACTGGTCCTTGCTCAATCGGTGGTGGTGGCACAGGCGCCATCCTCACACTAGCATTGCCACTCAGGGCATCCCCAACATCCTCATGATACCCTCTGTCTGTCATAACTGTATAACAAGGGTTAACAATAACATTTACAAGTATATAACATGTTAAAATAACATCATATTCCAAATACTAACATGCTATTTCCATTCTCAAAGTGTTTAGGTAACTCCCTAATACACTTCCTCTACCCATGTTCACCCCGTTCTCGAACCACTGCTCTGATACCACTAATGTGGGGTCCTCGTTACTTAATCCATTATGTATTCAATTAAACATACATATGTGAGTCTGAATTAAGTAATAACATGCACTAATTTAGATTATCTTACTAGTTAAGTTGTTACAAGGTTTACAAAACCCTAACCAACTATACATCAAATGTACAAGTAACAACCTACTCTAAGATAACCCCTATGCAGTGGTTCCCTTCGCAGCGGAAATCATGAGTCACGCTCCCCACGTTTATGAGTCCCTACAGAAACATTCACACAATGAGTATAGATAACAAATATCCCAGTGCAATATCAAACCACAATATCAATGATAAAGCACAAATAAATCATCAATACGTGAATGTTCTGTATCATGCATCCACAAATGCACTATGTCATGGCATGTCTCAACAAATACCCTATTATCACGAGCCCCATATGATATGCCTATTCAGCTCAATATGTCAGTGGAACCACATCACATCTTCATATTAGCAGCACATATCATAGTACCATGCTCATCTGTGATAATAGCCAGAGCATATACCAAGTGTATATCTCTCAAGCCAAAGCATATGTAGTATATCTCTCGTGGCAACGATCCCAGCCAAAGCACATATCACACCAGGCATATCTATCGAGGCATTGATCTCACCAAAGCATATACACATATCTATCAAGGCATCCTTCCCAATCATATGAAATCCATGTATGAACATGCATATGAACTACCAATCATATGATACAAAATAACATAAATCATATGATATCAAAACCATAACATCATCATCACATCATATCTATACTCCGTACGTCAACACGTACCTGTATTGCGACACAAAAGCGATAAATCAGGCGTTGATAGCTAATTGCCTCTTTGCCCTGTCCCCTGAGATGATGCTACAACAATGCCAACAATATTTCATGTTATCATAGGCATTAAAATCAAATTCTACAAAAATATTTCATTTTTCAACATTCTGCCATCACCGATCGATCGCCCCGAATTCTCGATCGATCGCTGAACTGTTCACTCTTCACCGATCGATCGAACAAAATCACCGATCGATCGCCACATGCTCACCGATCGATCGCCTCAATTCACCGATCGATCGCCTCATGCTCAAACCGCCTTACAACTTTACTGTTCGCGGCGATCGACCAAGATCACATGCCGATCGATCGGCGCGATCAGAAAAATGAGACAATGGCCATTTTGACTTATCTTCATGGTACTTCTTACACAACTCATTTCCTATCATGTAACCATGATTCATGCACTCCCTAGTATCATATAAACATGTTCCTAACATCCTAGAATCCAATTCTTGGCAAAGAAACAAGTTATGATTCTAAGCATCAATAAATTATATTTCCCTTCACATAAATCAATACCAATTACATAATTCAAGTGTAAAACCATGAAATTCTTACCAAGATAGTAAGAAAGCACTTCACACACCTTCCTAGCTCAATTTACAAGTGATTCCCAAGCTCAAACCACAAGAAAGTTGAAAGAGATGGAGAGGAGCTTGGTAGTGTTTTAGTAGGTGTAAAGTGAGTACTATGTGATTCTCTTCCCTAAAGCACCTTGATATAAGGTTATTAGTTTCTCTAACCACTTGTTATCATATTGTTTGGAGTTAATAACATGTTATCTAACATGTACATGAAATGAACCCCAAATTCAAATTCCAATTGCAAGTAAATTCACATACACATGTTATTTCCTTCAAACTCATATCACACATCTTATGAAATGCAACTCACATGTACATTCTAATGCACCTTCAAATGCATGATACATGTACACCAATGGTATATTCTACTATACATGTATTGTCATATATTTCACTCATTGTCATATATTATTTGTTACATGTATTAATTCATTCTTAGTTCCACCCGAACCCCCAATATCATACCGCCACGTGATATAATTACACCATAATCATATCACACGTATATAACATAAATCGAGGCATTACAGGTACCAACTTACCCCTCTCTTTATGCTCCTATTTTTGCGAGGATTTGCACACCTTTCTACCAAGGTTTCCTTGCCTTAAAGCAGCTTGTTCTGGGATGAGAATGGAGGAGAGGAGGAGGAGAGAAGGAGATGGAGGTTGATTGAGTGGTAGCATGGGTAGCACAAGTGGGGGGGGTATGGGTTGAACAAGTGGGGGAGGGTGAGGTGATCGAGTGATGGGGGTGGGGTGGTGTGTGTTGGGTGGTTATGTGGTGTTTAATCGTGTCCCGGTATTTAGTACGATGTATTAAAATATCCTCACTCGATATTTTCTAACTTCATATAATTAATATATCCTTTAAAACACAAAACATGCCCCCTAAATCATATCATCATATCATAATTATACTCCCCAATTTAAATACACCACAACCCACATAAATTGTCATCATAGCACATAATCATATAACATTTCGGGGGTATTACAATACTCCCATACTTATAAGATTTCGTCCTCGAAATCCACATGCATCATCATAAGGGAACTAAACATAAAAACATACCAGAGAACAGTTCCGGATAGTGCTGCACCATATGCCGTTCCGTCTCCCATGTAGCCTCCTCGACACCCCGACGATCCCACTGAACTTTGACCATTGGTATAACTTTGCTTCGTAGTCTGAGATCCTCTCGATCCAGAATTCTGATTGGTCGTTCTACGTAGGACACATCTGAGTCTAACTGAACTTCTGTAGGCTGTAAGACATGAGACGGGTCTGGCTCATACTTCCGTAACATGGAGACATGGAAAACATCATGTATGCCAGACAAGGATGGCGGTAGAGCCAAACGATAAGCCAATGTACCGATTCGCTGCAACACTTCATATGGTCCGACATACCTTGGAGATAACTTCCCTTGCATCCCAAAACGAACCACACCCCTGAAGGGCGAGATCTTTAAGAAGACCTTGACTCCTAACTGGAATTCCAGCGGTCGTCGCCGCTTATTGGCATAGGCTGCTTGCCTATCCTGGGTTGTTTTCATCTTTTGGCGTATCATCTTAATCTTTTCTTCCATAACCTTCATCATATCCGGTCCTCCGACCGCTTTACTAGCCAAGTCCTCCCAATACAGCGGTGATCTACATCGTCGTCCATACAAAGCTTCAAAAGGAGCCATTTGAATGCTCGCCTGATAACTGTTATTGTAGGAGAACTCCACCAGCGGCACTGAATCCTGCCACGGAGTATCAAACTCCAAAATACATGCCCTCAACATGTCTTCGAGCGTCTGAATGGTACGCTCTGTTTGGCCGTCTGTCTGAGGGCGATAGGCCGTACTCAGTCTTACCTCTGTGCCCAAAGCTGTCTGGAGACCCTCCCAGAAATGTGAAGTGAACCTTGGGTCTCTGTCAGACATAATCGAGACTGGAACTTCATGCAACCTCACCACATCCCACACATATGATTGGGCCATCTTTAGATACGTAAAAGTCATACAGTAGGGGATGAAGTGAGCTACCTTTGTTAGCCTATCCACGATCACCCAGATCGCATCAAATCCATAGTCCGTCCTTGGTAAGTGGGTCACAAAGTCCATAGTGACATGCCTCCACTTCCACTTAGGTACCTTCAAGCTCTTCAGCTCGCCACCAGGCCTCTGCCTTTCTGCCTTTACCTATTGGCAGATCAACATCTTTAACGAAAGCGATCACAGCGTGCTTCATGCGTCTCCACCAGAACTGACCACTCAGGTCCTTATACATTTTCCTTCCTCCTGGGTGGATACTGAACCGACTACTATGAGCCCGTTCCGATATTCCTTTAAGCAACTCCGGCGTATCTGGGACTACCCATCGGTTGCCCAGCCTCAGGGAATCATCTTCTGCCATTCTGAACTTTGATGGCTGTCCTCGAAGTACTAAAAAAAAACGACCACCTCTAAACCTCATCATCTGACCTCTGGGCTTTCCTAATAGCCTCAAATATGTCTGGCTCAGCCAACAAGGTCGACACTCGCACCGGCGACGTGTCCACATCAAAATCATAGCCCAAATGGCAACAAGAGGTCATCATAGCTGATAAATTCATGACATCCAACTTCATTGTCGCATATTCATCTCAGCCTTTGTGAACAAAACTCCAGGCTCTTATGGTCCGTGTAGATGGTAGACGACGTACCATGAAAGTAATGCTTCCAAATCTTCAAAGCAAGTATAACGGCTGCCAGCTCCAAATCATGGACTGGGTACCCATCCTCATGTGGTTGCAACCGCCTCGATGCATAAGCCACCACATACTTATCTTGCATCGACACACAGTCCAAACCCTGCAGTGATGCATTCGTGTACAAGGCATCCCTCTTATTCTTAGAAAGAATCACCAACATAGGTGTCGTAGTCAAACGACGCTTCAATTCCTGGAAGCTTTCCTCACAAGCTTCGGACCAATAGAACGACGTTCCTTTCTGAGTCAACTGTGCCAGGGGTCTGGCAATACCTAAGGATCTGGAGTACTGTTCCCAAGTGCTTTACGTGTCCCTCTTTAGTTCGAGAGTAAATAAGCATATCGTTCATGAAAACTATGACGAACTGATCCAAACATGGTTGGAGCACCCTGTTCATCAGGCTCATAAAATAGCTGGGGCATTCGTCACCCTAAAAGGCATGACTAAGAATCCGTAGTGCCCATATCTAGTCCTGGAAGCTGTCTTCTGTACATCATCCTCTTGAACTCGAATCTGATGATACTCCGACTTCAGATCGATCTTACTGTAGAGCCTCGTACTCTGCATTTGATCAAACCAATCATCAATCCCCGGAAGCGGATACTTATTCTTCATCATGGTTTTGTTCGGTTGTCTGAAATCGATGCACAGCCGCATCGAACCATCTTTCTTCTTAACAAATAAAACTGGTGCACCTCAGGGCGATACGCTAAGGCGTATATAGCCCTTGTCAAGGAGCTCCTGCAACTGAACATTTAACTCCTTTTTGCTCCGTTGGTTCCATCCTATACGGGGCACGAGAAATGGTAGACGTTCCTGGTAGTAACTTAATCCCAAACTCGACCTCTCTCGTCGGTGGGAATCCGGGAATCTCTTCCGGAGATACATCAGGAAACACCGCCACTACGGGCACATCCTCAACCTCTAACTCTTTCCTCTTCTCCGTCATAACAACAGTATAGATGAGATATCCTTTATGGTCTTCTTCCAATATCTGTGCCATCTTAACAGCAGATATTAACGGAATCCTTGAACGGGAACCATCCCCATAGAATGTCCATTGGACTCCCATATCAGACTTGAATCGGACAGTCCTTGTCTGCAGTCCACAACTGCCTGATACTTGTTCAGCACATCGATGCCCACAATGCATTCGAAGTCTGGCATTCTCAGAACAATCGAGTCTGTCCTCAGCTCGTTGCCCTCAAAATAAATGAGGCCGTCATAAATAATTTGATCAGTTATCAAACTTCTTCCAGCGGGGGCCGAGACTACAAGAGGCATGGGCGACGGAGAAGTGCATATGAAATCGCATCGTTTACTTCTGCATTCGCTGCTATGCTGCAACACAAGGGTTAACCACAATACCCAAAAGCAGTTCATATAAAGCACATCGTTAGATAATTAAACATGTTAGCATAACATATGAACTTCATATGCAACATACATATAAAACATGTTCAAAAGTAAGCACCTAGCCAACTTATTGCTAAGGCTACCCTTCACTCATTCCCGAGTTATCTAACCACTGCTCTGATACCACTAATGTAGGGTCTTCCTACCTTAATCTCATCTTAATACACAATTTATGGACTAAACAAGCATTAATAACGTCTTAGGGTTCAGATTGTAGCTTTGAGCTAAAAAGATTTCAGGCCAACAATGAAATTTCAACCTTAATTAATGACATTCTCAATACGAATGTTAAAGCGATAGAATTATACTACTACTAGAGTAGAGACTATCCAGAAATCCTGAATCCTAACATCTTTCATGCTCCTCATAGCTCACTGCCTCAACCCGGCCCTTAGTCCTTTAGTCCAAAAGTGTACCTACAGGAACAACCCATCATGAGCATGTATATCGTTACTTAACATCATAAAGCAATGGCATATAAATAAATGCATGAAAATAATTGGTAACATATACTTCCTGGTTAATTGCATTAACCCTCTTTGGTTGTCCCTGTTTCATAGCCATGCATATAATCATTAATTCTTGACATGAATGATTAAAATCGTCGTCTTATAAATATCGTCATCTTACAACATCATCATCATATAAGCATTATCATCTTATACATATCATCATTTATAACATCATATAAGCATCATCATCATCTTATATCATCATCTTATAGCATCATCATCTTATAACTTCATCATCTTATAACGTCATCATCTTATAACATCATCATCATTTAAGCATCATAACAAAATACAACAATAAATGTACGAAGTCTTGGTTAAGTAACTTGCTGGTTATTCGTTAACTTCTTCTTGTTAACCCTGATTTACCTTCGTGCATATGGGCATCTTACCCCGTGGTATCTTACCACACAATAACATCATATGGCCTCTTACCATATGGGCATCTTACCCCGTGGCATCTTACCACATAATAACATCGTATGGCATCTTACCATATGGGCATCTTATGTAAGGCCCCAACACTTAAACTCGTCATTAGTTCATTTATGACGTCGTATGTGTATAAATTTTTCATTTTCTTTTCATTCTTTAAAACGAATTATTACTTGTTTCCCATCATCCCAAGACACAAACAAATGCTCAACATAATATGTTCATCTTTGCCAACAAATAGACTCAGGGGTTTCACCCAATATCATCCCCATCATACCACTTTTGCATTGTGGGTTTTCACAAAAATTTGGGCAGAGTCTCCCCATAAACTAGGCTATCCGGAAATAAAACTCATCACATAATATAATTCCCGACCAGGGACAACGCAATATTAAACAGAATATAGAAACACAAGTAAATTCCCGGCCAGGGAAGTCACTACACTAATAAGACAACGAAAGTGGGTTTCAACACCCTTATACAGTCCATATACACATACAAGTGCTCACAGAAGAGCAACGAATAACGGATATTCATCCGGATGCATAGTTAGTATAAATACCAACCGCTCAACCTCGTATATCGGCTCAATCTCATACTATGCTCCTGGAAGCATCATCCAACAAGGTGCGAGCCTAGCACGCCAAAGTAGCATCGTACCTGTTGTACCTGTTTCAACAGAAACAGCCCCCACACAGGGTGAGCACACTCCAACTCAATATTCGATCACAAATCAACATATGAAATCATAATGCAACAATTTAGATTATTCAAAACTCATAAAATATACTCCCTGTACAATTCCGAATCTGTATAGCTTCCACACACTGTTCCTGTTTCAAACTCACGGACTTTCATAATGTCAAGTTCAGTATTATCATCAAAAATATGATATTCAACAACATTATGAATTCAATACAACAACAATGCATCATTTATGCTCAACATAAATAATTCAACATCATGTAAACCTGGCTATCCCAATGTAACCCTGGTTATCCCACTATCTCGTTCTCGATATTTTCTCATATCGTTCATGCCCACGGCATCACTACTCAACAAGTAACATTGGATCACGTACCACTACGTGTCCCCCATAACTCATATATGGAGCTCAATTATTAAATTCAAACACATACCTGAATCATCATATTCAAAATTGCATGTATACATGAATGTATAGATACTAGATATACCTGCTCGTACGTCACCACGTACCTTATAGTAGACAACATGAATAAGCTATCATCAACGTCCGAAGTCTCCTGTAGAGTCTATATCGAACATCAATTCAATATTAGCTCATAATCCGAGCAATGAACATCCATCAAATAGTTATTACTTTCATTTCTATATCACAAATCAATAACTCAATATTATGAATCAAATCATAATCAATATTTTGGATGCACACATCCTCACATGAATCATGATATCACATTGGTAATGCAAAACCCCATCATCTCCCATCACCCGCTACATCACACACATGATGCGGGATACACACACCCATACGTGCAAGATCACGCCAAACTCACATAGTAGTTCACTAGACACGCAAGTTCAACAGAGGGAAGAAAGTGCAAGGGTGTATGTATAATAATATCCAACTGGTGTCTAACTAAACAATCCAATTAAGCCAATTAACACGTTCCACAATTATTCAAACTCACACCGAGGTGATTCAAACCAAGACACGAAAGAAGGGATCCATGTAGATAAGAGATTCTATCCCTTTAATCCAATTCCCTTAATCCCAACACAAAGTCATTTATTGATTAAATTCAACTTTAACAATTTAAAGATGCATTGGTTCCATAATTCTTGATTTAGAACTCACTACTAAGGGTGGTAATTCAATAAAGTGACATAAATCATTAATACATGTCATGCTATCCACTTGAGCATAAATATCACCATAACTCTATTCCATGTCAACACATACTAGCATGAATTTTAACAATAATGACTCTAAGTCACGACATTTAATCACCAATTCATTTTCAACAATTATCCGTTCAATAATGTGAGTTATGATTAAATCCCTACAATTAATAACATTTTCATGCTATCCAATTCCCAATTGTTCATACTCAATTTATCGTCACATAACCGCCTTAACCCATTACACTAATTTAAGTTAACCTTTTACATGAACAAAACATCATCCAACCACAAGGCACAACATATATAGAAGCTTTGTACCTATACCAATACATGTTGGAACACACATACACACCATCTTCATCCACAAACACATGCTGGACACACACCCACACGCAGAAACACACACACGCACACACACTGCTGCACACACTGCACACACTCGAGCAACCCAACCAAAAATGCCATCAAAATCGAACCAAAGTTGATCAAAAATTCGTGGGATTTCAGGGGAATAACGACTAAGGGACGACGAGAATTACCCACAAAACAATCGGAAGAAAATCGCTCCAAAATCGCACTAAATCGTGATTTTGAACCGCGCACTTTCTTGCAAGATCCGGACGCGATCGGCGACGAAACTTCACGATATTGGTATGGAAAGAAGCGCCTGGGAGATACGAAGGCGGCGGCGGTTCGGACGCGCCGGAAGGAGCTCGGACGGCGGCGGGCGCGGCGGTTTAGCGGCGAGGGGTCAGGTATCGCGCGGGAGGAGAAGGGGTTCGGGATTTCTGTGCGCGATTTTACACCTTTTAATGTGTGTCCGAAAAAGCCAACATAACATATTTATTTTTTTGTATCCTAACCCGGTTTTGTACATCGAAGTGTCACCGGTGCACTGATAAATTATTTTTAGACAACGATTGGGATTTATACACACCCCAAAAACCCAAAACTTAAATTCTTCATTTTAATTAATTTATCTCTAAAATATTATCGGAGTATATTTTACAATCTCAAAATATTTTAGGATCCGATTAATTTGCCAGTTGACCTTACTTGGTCAATTCCACTTCTAATTAATTCTAAAATTAATTATCAATAAAATTCAAATCATATTTAGTCCAACAAATGATTAATAATAATCTGGACATCACAATTCTCCCCAACATATAGAATTTCGTCCTCGAAATTTCAACGCATGCTTACCATAAAAGCCAACTGTAAAATTTACGTACCGTATATAGCTCAAGATAGAGACTTTACCATCCGTAGGATGACAGTCATCGGAATCATCGTGGCTCACAAATGTGCCCCATTGCACCAACGATCGCAATACTGCAATTCACATCACTTTACTCCATCCCAACATTAGTATTTAATAATCTAATACATGAATTCCTCTATTCATGTAATCAATACGAGGTTAACATCATACTTGCCTTGTTCAATTTGTTTACATTTCAAAAGCTAATTCCTATAATTAACTTATCAAGGAAATTGCTAACAGTTCATAAAAGTCAACACTTACACCGTTTAGCAATCAAGCACTTCTTGTCATACTTCAGTACCTGTGTAGTCACATCGGTACAGTTTCCTTGCACAAGATCTAAATCCGTCACAGTTTACTTTCATCATAGTACACATCATAAAATCGATAAATCATGCAATCCATGCATATCATGTATATTCAAGAATATATGACCATACATCAACATTTATCTTAATTAACTTCATACCTATGTCGCTGCAAATGCATGCAACTTATCCGCACATCATCACCATCGTCCGTATGAAGTAACGGTACTCTTGAGCCTTTATGCATCAATCTTTCATATATCATCTCCTGGCTATTATCTGGTGCAAGGTAATGACTAGAAAACCCATTAGTCATTCTCACATACGTATATACATATTATACACACCAACAGCCACAGACCATCAGTATCAATTCATGATAAATGGCTTAACACCAATATTTTCATGTCACGATTATACTCCATCTAAAACAAGGCATCAACATCAATCTCACATAATTCGTGTCATACCTTTGTAGATGGAATCATCTACAATACACAATAGCATCATAGTATCATGTTCATCACAGTACTCACATGCTCTTAAGTATCAACCTTTCCACATTACATCACCAACTATCATCTGCCATGGGACAAGTACAAAATAAACTCATTAGTATTTCTCAAATACTCATAACATAACCACGTACCTTGTCATTTATGCATTTTGATATTCATAATGTTTCCATCATCAAACATTAATTTCCTGCATCAGAAGTTTCTCGCAGTTCTATACACAACATGCTACTGCATACTATCACATAGGGTGATTGAAATTTAACATAAGAATCAATTGCATGCTTTAATGACTCAATTTATATCAATCTTTAACTCATCCTCGAAACATAATAATTCATTAATCATGAATATTCACAATGAACACATGTCCACACACGACATTCGTAGTAATCACGCGTCATCCCGTGACATACTCATGCCATCCCGTGACGACACATGCCCACTCATGGCATCTAAGGTATCGTCAACTAGTGACGATACATGTCAACAATGACATCTAAACAACCCAGTCAACTCGTGACGGTCCATGTACATCAACATATGTCATCCATCATCATGCTAGTAAAATAGTCATAATAAAACATGTATAACAACGCATGCCAGCTATAATAATGCTAGATAGAATAGCAATATCTCATACCTCATCGCCAACAAGATAGCGTCATACCTATCTCCGTCGCTCAATAATAATACGTAATCAGTACCCATCGCTCGAAGGCGGCAAAATCCTGTGCTGTATATATAGCGGCACAGTCCATCGCTATAGAATCGACGGCATGATACCTCGTCATATATAGGTGGCATGAAACCTCGCTATACACCTGAGCATGAATCATCGTCCACATAATAGCGGAGAGAGGCATCGCTATCAATACCCGGCGGTATAACTCATCGCCAATCAATATAGCGGAATGGACCATCGCTATCAATACATCTGGCGGAAAGAACCATCGCCAATCAATATAGCGGAATGAGGCATCGCTATCAACACATCTGGCGGAAAGAACCATCGCCAATCAATATAACGGAATGAGCCATCGCTATCAATACATCTGGCGGAAAGAACCATCGCCAATCAATATAGCGGAATGAACCATCGCTATCAATACATCTGGCGGAAAGAACTATCGCCAATCAATATAGCGGAATGAACCATCGCTATCAATACATCTGGCGGAAAGAACCATCGCCAATCAATATAGCGGAATGAACCATCGCTATCAACATATCTGGCGGCACTAATCATCGCCAATCCTCATAGAAGAATGAGTCATCGTAAATCCACATAATAGCGGAATGGGGCATCGCTATTAACATATCCGGCGGCATAAACCATCGCCAATCCTCATAAAAGAGTGAGACATCGTAAAATAGCGGAATGAGGCATCGCTATCATCATAAACATCATCATAATCATCATATCATCTTTACTCATCATAAACATCATCATAAACATCATATTCACATATATACTCACAACAAACTTTGTTAATTAGAAATGGGACTGTCCGGGTTCCATTATGACAGCGGCACAATTGGCCCCCTCGCTCGACATAACACATCGTATGATACCCATCGCTACGCCTTGATAGCGGATGTATCTCTTTATTCAGCGGATGATACCCATCGCTACGCCTTGATAGCGGATGTACCCCATCGCTCAGCGGATGATACCCATCGCTACACCTTGATAGCGGATGTACCCCATCGCTCATCAGCGGATGATACCCATCGCTACACCTTGATAGCGGATGTACCCCATCGCTCATCAGCTATGTGAGCGGCAAGACCTTCCTCGCTTGCCCATAATGACCACCGGACATTCAACCATTCTAAGTAACATAGTTAAACATACATTATCATCTTGTAACATCATCATCTTATAGCATCATTATCTTAGAGATATAACAGTAAATGTACGAAATCATAGTTGAGTAAGCTTGTTGGTTATTCATTAACTTCTTTTCATTTTCCCTGGTTCATATTCATGCATATGGGCATCTTACCCTGTGGCATCTTACCACCTTATAAACATCATATCATTCTATAAACATCATATTAACATCATCATTACTTATCATAGTCATCATCGTAAACGTCATACCATCTTCATTTATCATAACATCATCATCATAAACTTATTTATAATAACATCATCGTAAACATCTTGTCATCTTTATTCATCGTAGAAATTATCTTCATCTATCATAATATCGTCGTAAACATCTTGTCGTCTTTATTCATCATAGACATCATCATCATAAACTTACTTATCCTAATCATCATCATAAACATCGTAAATACTTCTGTAATTATAGCATAGTCATAGTGTAAGAATATGTTACCGTCTGATGCCCGTACGCGTCTTACGTACCTTCCTTGCTTGAACATTACATGAGCAAACGCATTAGTATATTCAATAATAATTGAGACCATACCGAAGTATTCCACTGTCGGTTGTCCACCCAGTCTGTCCTCAGACAATACATCATATCTTTCTTTTCCCTGATTTTCTTACCAATCAGATTCCTTGGCACGTAACATATAGAGTGTCAGACATTACCGTTAATGCCATCCCATCGCATTCTACACGATTCCTGCAACCACAATGATTAGCAACACCACTTTTCATATCATAAAAGCACATAAACAACTAGTTGTGTCATACCACATTAATGCCATCATGCATAAATATGTGATATCAATAACTTCCTAGGCCCTTAACAGCCCCAAAGAGCTAACCACTGCTCTGATACCACTAATGTAAGGCCCCAACACTTAAACTCGTCATTAGTTCATTTATGACGTCGTATGTGTATAAATTTTTCATTTTCTTTTCATTCTTTAAAACGAATCATTACTTGTTTCCCATCATCCCAAGACACAAACAAATGCTCAACATAATATGTTCATCTTTGCCAACAAATAGACTAAGGGGTTTCACCCAATATCATCCCCATCATACCACTTTTGCATTGTGGGTTTTCACAAAAATTTGGGCAGAGTCTCCCCATAAACTAGGCTATCCGGAAATAAAACTCATCACATAATATAATTCCCGACCAGGGACAACGCAATATTAAACAGAATATAGAAACACAAGTAAATTCCCGGCCAGGGAAGTCACTACACTAATAAGACAACGAAAGTGGGTTTCAACACCCTTATACAGTCCATATACACATACAAGTGCTCACAGAAGAGCAACGAATAACGGATATTCATCCGGATGCATAGTTAGTATAAATACCAACCGCTCAACCTCGTATATCGGCTCAATCTCATACTATGCTCCTGGAAGCATCATCCAACAAGGTGCGAGCCTAGCACGCCAAAGTAGCATCGTACCTGTTGTACCTGTTTCAACAGAAACAGCCCCCACACAGGGTGAGCACACTCCAACTCAATATTCGATCACAAATCAACATATGAAATCATAATGCAACAATTTAGATTATTCAAAACTCATAAAATATACTCCCTGTACAATTCCGAATCTGTATAGCTTCCACACACTGTTCCTGTTTCAAACTCACGGACTTTCATAATGTCAAGTTCAGTATTATCATCAAAAATATGATATTCAACAACATTATGAATTCAATACAACAACAATGCATCATTTATGCTCAACATAAATAATTCAACATCATGTAAACCTGGCTATCCCAATGTAACCCTGGTTATCCCACTATCTCGTTCTCGATATTTTCTCATATCGTTCATGCCCACGGCATCACTACTCAACAAGTAACATTGGATCACGTACCACTACGTGTCCCCCATAACTCATATATGGAGCTCAATTATTAAAGTCAAACACATACCTGAATCATCATATTCAAAATTGCATGTATACATGAATGTATAGATACTAGATATACCTGCTCGTACGTCACCACGTACCTTATAGTAGACAACATGAATAAGCTATCATCAACGTCCGAAGTCTCCTGTAGAGTCTATATCGAACATCAATTCAATATTAGCTCATAATCCGAGCAATGAACATCCATCAAATAGTTATTACTTTCATTTCTATATCACAAATCAATAACTCAATATTATGAATCAAATCATAATCAATATTTTGGATGCACACATCCTCACATGAATCATGATATCACATTGGTAATGCAAAACCCCATCATCTCCCATCACCCGCTACATCACACACATGATGCGGGATACACACACCCATACGTGCAAGATCACGCCAAACTCACATAGTAGTTCACTAGACACGCAAGTTCAACAGAGGGAAGAAAGTGCAAGGGTGTATGTATAATAATATCCAACTGGTGTCTAACTAAACAATCCAATTAAGCCAATTAACACGTTCCACAATTATTCAAACTCACACCGAGGTGATTCAAACCAAGACACGAAAGAAGGGATCCATGTAGATAAGAGATTCTATCCCTTTAATCCAATTCCCTTAATCCCAACACAAAGTCATTTATTGATTAAATTCAACTTTAACAATTTAAAGATGCATTGGTTCCATAATTCTTGATTTAGAACTCACTACTAAGGGTGGTAATTCAATAAAGTGACATAAATCATTAATACATGTCATGCTATCCACTTGAGCATAAATATCACCATAACTCTATTCCATGTCAACACATACTAGCATGAATCTAGTCTTCACCTTTTAACAATAATGACTCTAAGTCACGACATTTAATCACCAATTCATTTTCAACAATTATCCGTTCAATAATGTGAGTTATGATTAAATCCCTACAATTAATAACATTTTCATGCTATCCAATTCCCAATTGTTCATACTCAATTTATCGTCACATAACCGCCTTAACCCATTACACTAATTTAAGTTAACCTTTTACATGAACAAAACATCATCCAACCACAAGGCACAACATATATAGAAGCTTTGTACCTATACCAATACATGTTGGAACACACATACACACCATCTTCATCCACAAACACATGCTGGACACACACCCACACGCAGAAACACACACACGCACACACACTGCTGCACACACTGCACACACTCGAGCAACCCAACCAAAAATGCCATCAAAATCGAACCAAAGTTGATCAAAAATTCGTGGGATTTCAGGGGAATAACGACTAAGGGACGACGAGAATTACCCACAAAACAATCGGAAAGAAATCGCTCCAAAATCGCACTAAATCGTGATTTTGAACCGCGCACTTTCTTGCAAGATCCGGACGCGATCGGCGACGAAACTTCACGATATTGGTATGGAAAGAAGCGCCTGGGAGATACGAAGGCGGCGGCGGTTCGGACGCGCCGGAAGGAGCTCGGACGGCGGCGGGCGCGGCGGTTTAGCGGCGAGGGGTCAGGTATCGCGCGGGAGGAGAAGGGGTTCGGGATTTCTGTGCGCGATTTTACACCTTTTAATGTGTGTCCGAAAAAGCCAACATAACATATTTATTTTTTTGTATCCTAACCCGGTTTTGTACATCGAAGTGTCACCGGTGCACTGATAAATTATTTTTAGACAACGATTGGGATTTATACACACCCCAAAAACCCAAAACTTAAATTCTTCATTTTAATTAATTTATCTCTAAAATATTATCGGAGTATATTTTACAATCTCAAAATATTTTAGGATCCGATTAATTTGCCAGTTGACCTTACTTGGTCAATTCCACTTCTAATTAATTCTAAAATTAATTATCAATAAAATTCAAATCATATTTAGTCCAACAAATGATTAATAATAATCTGGACATCACATCTTACCCCGTGGCATCTTACCACATAATAACATCGTGTGGCATCTTACCATATGGGCATCTTACCCCGTGGCATCTTACCACATTATAACATTGTATGGCATCTTACCATATGGGCATCTTACCCTTATAAACATCGTATATCATTATTGTAAATTTACTTATCACAATCATCATCATAAATCATCATCATATACATCATCATCATAAACTTACTTATCATAATCATCATCGTAAACATCATCATCATAAACATCATCATCATAATCATCATCGTAAGCATCATCATCGTAAACATCATCATCATAATCATCATCGTAAGCATCATCATCATAAACATCATCATCATAATCATCATCGTAAGCATCATCATCATAAAAATCATCATCATAATCATCATCATCATAAACTTACTTATCATAATCATCATCGTAAACACCATCATCATAAACATCATCATCATAATCATCATCGTCATAAACTTACTTATTAAACATCATCATCATAAACATCATCATCATAATCATCATCATAATAAACTTACTTATCATAATCATCCTCGTTAACATCATCATCATAAATACTTATGAAATTAATGCATGGTCAGAGTTAGGAGTGCGTTACCGTCCGATGCCCGTACGCTTCTTACGTACCTTTTCAAAAGGAGGAGGAGTCAACAGACTTATCTCCTTGATTCTGCTGGTACCTGGGGTGGCTCTACAAGACCACACAATACCATATTAGATGCCTCAATACCATCTCACATCATAAACTTAACAAAATAAAACATCATTTTATTTTTCAACATTCTGCCTCTCTCGGTCGATCGGCCCCGAGGTCTCGATCGATCGAGAAACTGTGCACAACAGTGCTCAACCATTCTGCCTCGATCGATCGATCGAAACATTTTACCGATCGATCGAAGAGCTTCACCGATCGATCGAGAAATCCTTCGATCGATCGGCACCTGAAATTCAAAACATGCTTTAAACCTTCTGTCTCGCTCGATTGATGGGGACCAAATCTCGATCGATCGAGAGCTTTAAAAAAATCGGGACTTCCCCAGATTTTTGAGCACCTCTTTTCACACCATCATTTCTACTTCATAAGGCGTAAAACATGCCTGAACAAAAATGTTACAAGCTTCATAAAACTACCATGTATGTATTTAAATCGAAGGTTTAACAAAACCTAAGCTAACATGCATCATAACATCATCATAATCTTCATCCTCAACCAACCTATACAGAAAACAGGGTATGTTCTCCTTTGCCCAGATTTCCGAGCACATAGTTTCACAACAAGAAATCTATCACATGAATCATGTAAAATGCTCGAACAAACATGCAAGGAGCTTCATAATACTTCCATGTAAACATACATACCAAGGTTTCGTTCATACCTACACTAGCATGCATAGAAATCCTCACTACAAAAACCCAACTCAACTCGAAAACCCAGAAAATAGGGTACCAACTTACCCCTCTCTTTATGCTCCCCTTTTTGCGAGGATTTGCACACCTTTCTACCACGGTTTCCTTGCCTTAAAGCAGCTTGTTCTGGGATGAGAATGGAGGAGAGGAGGAGGAGAGAAGGAGATGGAGGTTGATTGAGTGGTAGCATGGGTTGCACAAGTGGGGGGTATGGGTTGAACAAGTGGGGGAGGGTGAGGTGACCGAGTGATGGGGGTGGGGTGGTGTGTGTTGGGTGGTTATGTGGTGTTTAATCGTGTCCCGGTATTTAGTACGATGTATTAAAATATCCTCACTCGATATTTTCTAACTTCATATAATTAATACATCCTTTAAAACACTCAACATGCCCCCTAAATCATATCATCATATCATAATTATACTCCCCAATTTAAATACACCACAACCCACATAAATCGTCATCATAGCACATAATCATATAACATTTCGGGGGTATTACAGTTACATTGGGATAACCGGGTTCACATTGATGTTGAACTATTTATGTTTGAGCATAAATAATATATTGTCATTGTATTGAATTCATAAGTGTTGTTGAGTATTACATTTTCAGTGACAATACTAAATTTGACATTATGAAGTGCGGGAGTTTGAAACAGGAACAGTGTGTGGAAGCCATACAAATTCGGAATTGTACAGGGAGTATACTTTATAAGTTTTGCATAATTTAAATTATTGCATTATGATTTTTTATGTTGATTTGTGATTGAATATTGTGTGGGAGTGTGCTCACCCTGTGTGGGGGCTGTTTCTGTTGAAACAGGTACAACAGGTACGATGCTGTTTTGGAGTACTAGGCTCGAACCTTGTTGGATGATGCTTCCAGAAGCATAGTATGTGATTGAGCCGATATACGAGGTTGAGCGGTTGGTATTTATACTAATTATGCATCCGGATGTGTATCCGTTATTCGTTGCTCTTCTGTGAGCACTTGTATGTGTATATGGACTGTATAAGGGTGTTGAAACCCACTTTTGTTGTCTTATTAGTGTGGTGTCTTCCCTGGCCGGGAATTTACTTGTGTTTCTATATTCTGTTTAATATTGCGTTGTCCCTGGTCGGGAATTATATTATGTGATGAGTTTTTATTTCCGGATAGCTCAGTTTGTGGGGAGACTCTGCCCAAATTTTTATAAAAACCCACAATGCAAAAGTGGTGTAATGGGGATGGTATTGGGTGAAACCCCTGAATCTGTTTGTTGGTCGAGATGATCATATAATGTTGAACATTGGTTATGTCATGGGAAACGTGTGATTATTCTTTTAAAGAATGAAAAGAAAATGAAAAATTTATACACATACGACGTCATAAATGAACAAATGACGAGTTTAAGTGTTGGGGCCTTACATTAGTGGTATCAGAGCAGTGGTTAGCTCTTTGGGGCTGTTAAGGGCCTAGGAAGTTATTGATAGCACATATTTATACATGATGGTATTAGTGTCGTGTGACACAACTAATTGCTTATGTGCTTTTACGATATGGAAAATGGTATTACTAATCATTGTGGTTGCAGGAATCGTGTAGAGTGCGATGGGATGGCACTAACGGTAATGTCTGGCACTCCATATGTTATGTGCTAAGGAATCTGATTTTGTAGGAAAATCAGGAAATGGAAATGTGAAACGTACGGGTTTCGGACGGTAAAACGTGTTATTCCTTTGATTATGTATATCATGGATAGTGGATCCTTACATGTGATGATATATGTGAAATGATAGTGATATATTGTGATAATGGAACCAATTGTTGTGTTTGATTATTGTGGTAGAATTGATGAATGTTCCGGTAGCCTTTATCTCTGAGCGAGGGAGGTACTTGTCGCTGTCATGACTAAGCGAGGTAACATGCCGCTGTCATTGTCGAAGCGAGGGGTCCTAAAATTCCGCTGTTGTATTGGGACCGGAACAGTCACAATTCTAGTGATTAATGTGGAATATTGTGGTTATAACTGGAACGTGGTATCGATCGTTATATTTGTGAACTGTTGTATTAACCTGGATGCAGGTACATGGAGCTAGTGGAAGTTCCGGTAGTTGTTATATTCGAGCGAGGGAGGTACTTGCCGTTGTCATATGAAGCGATGGTAGTATGATATTTGCCGCTGTCATGTCTAAGCGAGGTAACATGCCGCTGTCATTGTCGAAGCGAGGGATATCATATGATGCCGCTATATGTCGAAGCGAGGGGTCCTAAAATTCCGCTGCTATAACAAGACCGGAACAACCACATTATCGATATTGATAGCGATGTCTCATTCCGCTATATTGGTTGGCGATGGTTCATGCCGCCAAGTGTATTGATAGCGAGGTCTCATTCCGTATATTGGTTGGCGATGGTTCATGCCGCCAAGTGTATTGATAGCGAGGTCTCATTCCGCTATATTGGTTGGCGATGGTTCATGCCGCCAAGTGTATTGATAGCGATGTCTCATTTCGCTATATTGGTTGGCGATGGTTCATGCCGCCAAGTGTATTGATAGCGGGGTCTCATTCCGCTATATTGGTTGGCGATGGTTCATGCCGCCAAGTGTATTGATAGCGAGGTCTCATTCCGCTATATTGGTTGGCGATGGTTCATGCCGCCATGTGTATTGATAGCGATGTCTCATTCCGCTATATTGGTTGGCGATGGTTCATGCCGCCAGGTATATTGATAGCGATGTCTCATTCCGCTATATTGATTGGCGATGGTTTATGCCGCCGGGTACATGTATAGCGATGCCTCTTTCCTCTATGTCAATGGCGATGGCTCATGCCGCCAGACATGTTTATCGATGGTGCATTCCGCTGATTCCATGGCGATGGTTCTTGCCACCGATTATATATGTTGCGACGTCTCATTCCGCTATTCTGTTGATGGTGAGTATATCAATTTGTGTATTGATATGAAATCATATTTTGTGGAATATTTATGTTGAGAGCAGGGACAATTTAAAGGATCAAGTGTGGATCAACTGTGTACAGTAAGTGTTATTACATCTTATTGTTTTAAGAATGTATATTCATTGTGATTATGGATATTATGTATGCCAGTGTTGGCGATGAGTATTATGTACCGCCGTAGGGCGATGAAGATTGATGTATTGTTATTGTGTTAGCAGTGAATATTTTTAGTACCGCTATTGTGATTAACGATGAATGCTGTTGTATCGCAATTGTGTTAGCAATGAGTATTGATGATGCTTTGATTACAGATGGCAATAGAAGTTGTGCTATGTACAGTTATGTTATTGCTCATTGGGTATATGTGATTTAGGCCCAAGAGGATATTGGATCGGTCCAGGAGGACAAAATATCGAGGTAAACCGTTTCAGTTGGTTGAACATATTGATATATGTTGATTCGAGTTATTTTTTTTTGATTCATATTGATTTTGAAATCATGTACATGTAGAAAAGTTGATAATAGAATTGAAGTGGAACCTAGATGTGTCATTCATGTTTTATTGCGGTAATAAGGCAAGAAGGGGTGTAACCTCTGTGATAGCACTCTCATATCTACGGTGTGTAGTGATGAGATATTGAAAATAGATGTTAATCATTGTGTGACAATAATTATTGTTGTGAAAGCATGCTAGTTTTGTATGTGGTGGGATTAATAATTGATTAATCACCTATTATGTTGAATGGAATACAATCAGATAGACATGAGTTTAATGAGTGTGTCACGGGATGGCATGAGTATGTCACGGGATGACGCATGATTACTACAAATGTCGTGTGTGGACATGTGTTCATTGTGAATATTCATGATTAATGAATTATTATGTTTCGAGGATGAGTTAAAGATTGATATAAATTGCGTCATTAAAGCATGCAACTGATTCTTATAATTAAATTTCAATCACCCTATGTGATAGTGTGCAGTAGCATGTTGTGTATAGAACTGCGAGAAACTTATGATGCAGGAATTAGTGTTTGATGACAGAAACATTATGGATGTCAAAATGCGTAAATGACAAGGTACGTGTTATGTTACTAGTATTTGAGAAATGCTAACGAGATTATTTTGGTACCTGTCCTATGACAGATAATAATTGGGTGAAGTAATATGGAAATGTCGATACTTAAGAGTATGTGAGTGCTGTGATTAACATGATATTATGGTGCTATTGTGTATTGTAGATGAATCCATCTACAAAGGTATGTCACGAACTATTCGATATTGATGTTGATGCCTTGTGTTAGATGAGTATAATCGTGACATGAAAATATTGGTGTTAAGCCATTTATCATGAATTGATACTGATGGTCTGTGGCTATTAGTGTGTATAATGTGTATATACGTATGTGAGAATGACTAATGGGTTTTCTAGTCATTACCTTGCACCAGATAATAGCCAGGAGATGATATATGAAAGATTGATGCATAAAGGCTCAAGAGTACCGTTACTTCATACGGATGATAGTGATGATGTGGGGATAAGTTGCATACATTTGCAACGACACAGGTATGAATTTAATTAGATAATTGTTGATGTATTGTCAAATATTCTTGAATATACATGAAAGCATGGATTGCATGATCTAACGAGATTATATGATGGGTACTGTGATAAAAGTGTATGACGAGAAATAAGATTGTGCAATGGAATTGTGTCGATGAAAGCACCCAGGTAGTGAGATATGACAAAGAAGCTTTACGGTTAAACGCTTCTTGCGATCGTTGGTGCAATGGGCACATGTGTGAGCCATGATGATTCCGATGACTGTCGCCTTATGGATAGTAAAGTCTCTATCTTGAGCTATATACGGTACGTAAATTTTACAGTTGGCTTTTATGGTAAGCATGCGTTGAAATTTCGAGGACGAAATTTTATATGTTGGGGAGAATTGTGATGTCCAGATTATTATTAATCATTTGTTGGACTAAATATGATTTGGATTTTATTGATAATTAATTTTAGAATTAATTAGAAGTGGAATTGACCAAGTGAAGGTCAACTGGCAAATTAATCGGATCCTAAAATATTTTGAGATTGTTAAAATATACTCCGATAATATTTTAGAGATAAATTAATTAAAATGAAGAATTTAAGTTTTGGGTTTTTGGGGTGTGTACAAGTCCCAATCGTTGTCTCTAAAAAATAAATTATCAGTGCATCGGTGACACTTCGATGTACAAAACCGGGCAAGGATACAAAAAATAAATATGTTTGTTGGGCATTTTCGGACACACATTAAAAGGTGTAAAATCACGCACTGAAAATCGGAACCCCCCCCTTTTCTTCTCTGCAATCGCGCTCATCCGACCCCTTGCCACTAAACCGCCGCGCCCGCCGCCGTCCGAGCTCCTTCCGGCGCGTCCGAACCGCCGCCGCCTTCGTCTCTCCCAGGCGCTTCTTTCCATACCAAGAACGCGAAGTTTCGTCGAGGATTGCGTCCGGATCTTGCAAGGAAGCGCCGCGGTGAAAATCGCGATTTCGTCCGATTTTGGGGCGATTTTCTTCCAATTTTTTTGTGGGTAATTCTCGCCGTTCCTCAATCGTTATTTACCTGAAATCCCTCGAATTTTTGATGAAGATTGGTTCGATTTTTGCTAGCTTTTTGGTAGGGTTGCTCGAGTGTGTGCAGCATTGTGTGTGTGTGTGTGTGTTTCTGCGTGTGTGTGTGTGTCCAGCATGTGTTTGTGGATGAAGATGGTGTGTATGTATGTATTCCAACATGTATTGGTATAGGTACAAGACTTCTATATATTTTGTGCCTTGTGGTTGGATGATGTTTTGTTATTGTAGAAGGCAAACTTGGTTTGGTGTGGTGGGTTAAGGCGATAATGTGGCGATAAATTGAGTATGAACGATTGGGATTTGGATAGCATGAAAATGTTATTAATTGTAGGGATTTAATCATAACTCACATTATTGAACGGAAAATTGTTGAAAATGAATTGGTGATTAAATGTCGTGATTTAGTGTCATTGTTGTTAAAAGGTGAAGACTAGATTCATGCTAGTATGTGTTAACATGAAATAGAGTTTATGGTGATGTAAATACTTGAATGTGTATCATGATATGTATTGTTGACTTATGTCACTTTATTGAATTACCACCCTTAGTAGTGAGTTCTAAATCAAGAATTATGGAACCAATGCATCTTTAAATTGTTAAAGTTGAACCTAATCAATAAATGACTTTATGTAGGGATTAAGGGAATTGATTTAGAAGGGTAGAATCTTGTATCTTCGTGGATCCCTTCTTTCGTGTCTTGGTTTGAATCACCTCGGTGTGGGTTTGAATAATTGTGGAACATGTTAATCGGCTTAATTGGATTGTTTTAGTTAGACACTAGTTGTATATTATTATACATACACCCTGCACTTTCTTTCCCTCTGTTGAACTTACGTGTCTAGTGAACTGCTATGTGAGTTGGGCGTGATCTTGCACGTATGGGTGTGTGTATCCCGCATCATGTGTGTGATGTAGCGGATGGTGGGAGATGATGGGGTTTTGCATTGCCAATGTAATACCATGATTCATGTGAGAATGTGTGCATCCAAAGTGTTGATTATGATTTGATTCATAATATTGAGTTATTGATTTGTGATATATGATAAGTGTCATTTTTACACTTATATTTGCATATATTTCTTGCGATTTTTATAGTGATTCTTGGAAGATTTTATACTTTTGGTTGTGTTTTGTTGTATTTCCAGGAATCCAGTAGAAGTGCAAGAAATACTGGAAAAACCCCGTTTTATGGACTAGGAGGTGGAACTATGACAGTACGAGGCAACCTGTGGGAAAAGATGTCAAAATGACTTAAAAAATCGATAAAAGTTTCAGGCGATCGGTCGCCTATTTCGAAGAGATCGATCGCCTGAAGCCAGTGAGCTCGTGGAATTTTTCAAGCGATAGGCGATCGATCGCAACAAATCAGGCAATCGATCGCCTCGGGGCAGAACATATAGGCGATCGATCGCCTATCTTGAGAGACCGATCGCCGAGGAGAAAAAGCTGAAGGCGATCGATCGCCTATTTTGAATAAATCGATCGCGTGCAGAGTTCCAGAATTAAAAACTTCCTTAATTAAGTTTTGGGGCTATTTTTGGTACCAGATTCTTTGAGCTCGGGAGGAGACATATAAAAAGAGGTTTTTAGGTCATTAGGAGGGTTCTTTTCACCTCTGGATAAGCAGCCACCCTTTGGAAGAAAAGATTCATTCAAGACGATTCAAGGAACGCAGCTAGAGACGGGAACAACGGATCGACGCACGATTCAACATCGAGTGTTTACTAGTATTTCTGAACTTTTGTGTAGTTTTATTTTCGAATTCCAATGTTTATAATGTTGTTAGATATTATAAAACGTTGTTTTTCCGTTAATATGCTAGGCTAAGTTTGTTATCGAGACAAGGGGATCTTGTGTATGAACCCGCAGTTTTAATTCTAGTTTTTGATTGAGTTTTTGTTATTTTTGAGTTTATGTTATGCTGTTAATGCTTTTGAAGAATTAGCTACTCTTTGAATGTTGTTAGTTTGCAATTGAGATCGAGAGATGATTTTGTGAAACGGAACCAATAACATAAACCGTGGATTTCAGACCGAGATCGAGAGATGACGTCAAATACACGAGTGATAGCTATAGATATCTAGTAATCGAAGGCTAAGGGTTTTCATAGAACGTATGCAACATTGAATTGTTAAATAAGTGAACGAGAGTTACTTACTGCAATTCAGTGTTAGGTTTAATATAGCTCGAGAGAGTATATTGGATATAATCGGAAAACTTGTCACCTTAGATGCATTAATTTTAATTAGAACTAGTAGGTAAATTGTGGGGGATTACTCAAGTGAACCGAAGCCTCGATATTTATCTCTGCTGTTTATTATCTTAATTCTCTGTGGTGCGTTGAATATTGGAGTTGATTAAATTAGTTCATCTTTCAACCAGTTTCGTAGGTTAAATATAGAACGCTAGTTAAATTTGGTAATTACTACTAGTCCTCGTGGGTTCGACAATCCTTACTTCTAGATCATTATACTAAAACTTGACACCGTGCACTTGCGGTAGAATCGCTCGAAATAACTGTTTAAAATAAAAGCGATCAAGTTGTTGGCGCCGTTGCCGGGGACTAGTTTAAGTAATATCATAAGAGATTAGTTGACTATAATTTAGCCATTTTTTTCTTTTATAATTATTTATATTACGGTTTATACGATTTCATTACTGTTCTTCCTTCGTTGTGTTGAATTTTGCAGGGAGTTGTCTTTGTAGTGCATGCTACGAAGTGACAGACCTATATTAGAGCCACTCGACTTAGAGATTGAACGAACTTGCAGAAGACTTCGAAAAGAAACAAGAGAGATGGCTGAGAACAATCGAGGGAATGGTGAACAACATAATGATGAATTGCCAATTATAAGGTCCATGATGGACTATGCACAACCATCTTTTCAAGGCACCTTGTCTAGCATCACAAGACCAAGGATTCAGGCTAATAACTTCGAGATCAAGCCTGCCATAATTCAGATGATTCAACACTCTGTGCAATTCGGAGGATCGCCTGCTGATGATCCTAATGCTCATATCTCCAACTTTTTGGAGATATGCGACACGTTCAAGCACAATGGCGTCACTGACGACGCCATCAGGTTACGTCTCTTTCCCTTTTCTTTGAATGACAAAGCTAAGAGCTGGTTGAATTCATTGCCTGCAGGGTCGATCACTACTTGGGAGGGGATGGCTCAAGCCTTCCTATCAAGATACTTTCCCCCTTCCAAGACAGCTAAGATGCGCAATGATATCACCACATTCATGCAACATGATCCGGAAACTCTATATGAAGCTTGGGAGCGCTTCAAGGATTTACTTCGAAGATGCCCACATCATGGCCTTCCGATTTGGCTTCAGGTACAAACATTTTACAATGGGTTATTTTCTGCTAATAGATCTATGATTGATGCAGCAGCAGGAGGTACGATTATGAGAAAGTCACCTGAGGAAGCTTACACACTCTTGGAAGAGATGGCATCCAACAGTTACCAGTGGCAGTCCGAAAGGAATGTGCCTAAAAGACCGATTGGGATGCATCAAGTTGATGAGGTGACATCTATACAAGCTCAGTTGGAGGCATTGCATAAGAAAATGGATAGCTTGAGCATGACAGCGATGCAAGCTCAAGTAGTCATATGTGAATTATGTGGAGGCAACCATCAGAGTACAGAATGCCAAGCAGGTAATCCTTTTGTGCAATCTACTGAAAATGCTAACTTTGTAGGAAACAGGCCACAACAGGGTAACTCTTACTCCAACAATTATAACCAACCGTGGAGGAATCATCCAAACTTCTCTTGGTCTAACCAAAAGAATGTTTTGAATCCACAACCTCCACCGGGTTATCAATCAAAACCGAGTATGGAAGAGTTGATGACCAAGTTTATTACATCAACGGAGAATAGAATGCAGAACCAGGATGCATCAATAAAGAACTTGGAGACTCAAGTGGGACAGTTGGCGAATATTTTGTCAGGAAGAATGCAAGGGACCTTACCTAGCGATACCGAGAAAAATCCAAAGGAGCAAGTAAAGGCTATATCATTGAGAAGTGGTAAGCAGATTGGATCACCCACTGAGGAGAAAGAGGAAGTTGAGGAAGTACAAATAGAGGAAAGTGAACAGACTGAAGCAGACGTTGAAGCTAAAGGTAAGTCTTCTATCAAGACACCCATCACACCACCAATGCAGGTACAAATCCCACCTCCTTTTCCCGTTGCATTAAAAAGAGCTAAGGTAGATGCAAGTTTTGCAAAATTTCTTGAAATTTTTAAGAAATTACATATCAATATACCATTTGCTGATGCTTTACTTCAAATGCCTAGTTATGCTAAGTTTTTGAAGGAAATTTTATCGAATAAGCGGAAATTAGGAGAGCATGAGACGGTAAGTTTAACAGAGGAGTGTTCAGCGATTGTGCAAAACAAATTGCCTCCTAAGTTAAAAGATCCAGGGAGTTTCTCTATACCCTGCACCATTGGCTCTATTTCATTTACTAAATCTTTGTGTGATTTGGGTGCGAGTATTAATTTAATGCCACTGTCAATTTTCAGGAAGTTGGGATTAGGCGAGCCTATACCCACTACAGTGTCACTTCAACTGGCGGATAGATCTATCACCTACCCACGAGGACTCATCGAGGATGTACTTGTCAAGGTGGATAAATTCATTTTCCCGGTGGATTTTCTCGTGTTAGATATGGAAGAAGATGTTGAAATGCCCTTGATCTTGGGAAGACCATTCTTGGCCACTGGCAAAGCACTCATAGATGTGCATCAAGGGAAGTTGATCCTCCGTGTAGGGGAGGATCAAGTTACTTTTAATATTTTTAAAGCTATGAAACACCCTCATGGCGAGCATATGTGTTTTAGTATTGACCATGTGGATGTGTTATCTGACATGATATTTCGAACAGAATGCAAGGATGTAGTGGAAGCTTATCTCACTAATGATGAGGACATGCTTGAGAATGAAGAAGAACAAGAGATAGTTGCTCAGATGCGAGCTAACCCTCCTTACATTAGACGTCAAAGCAATAATTTAGGAGAGTTGGGAGAAAGGGACATCAAGCCACAGAAATCTTCAATTGAAGAACCACCCAATCTTGAACTCAAGACACTACCAACTCACCTCAAGTATGTTTATTTGGGTAATAGTAATTCTCTACCAGTAATTGTGTCTTCATCTTTGACAGGTATTGACGAAGAGAAGCTCCTTAGGATTTTGAGGGAGCACAAGCAAGCCTTTGCATGGAAAGTGGCGGACATAAAAGGAATAAGCCCATCGATGTGCATGCATAAAATTCTGATGGAAGACACTTACAAGCCGTTGGTGCAACCACAACGCCGTTTGAATCCAAAGATGCAAGAAGTAGTCAAGGCGGAAGTGATTAAGCTACTCGATGCAGGTATTATCTATCCTATCTCAGATAGTGCATGGGTGAGTCCGGTGCAATGTGTACCAAAGAAGGGAGGTATGACTGTTATTACTAATGAAAAGAATGAATTAATACCTACTAGGACAGTCACTGGTTGGAGAGTCTGTATTGACTATAGAAAACTTAATGAAGCTACACGTAAGGATCACTTCCCCCTCCCCTTCATTGATCAAATGATAGAGAGACTAGCTGGGTATGATTATTATTGCTTCCTAGATGGGTATTCGGGATATAATCAGATAGCAATTGCACCTGAGGACCAAGAGAAGACCACCTTCACTTGTCCTTATGGTAAATGCATTTAGGAGAATGCCTTTTGGGTTATGTAATGCACCGGCTACGTTTCAAAGATGCATGATGTCGATATTCCATGACATGGTAGGAATGTTTTTAGAAGTATTCATGGATGATTTTTCTGTGTTTGGAAATTCATTTGATGCATGTCTGCATAATCTTGATCTCGTATTGACAAGGTGTGAGGAGAACAGCTTAGTACTAAACTGGGAGAAGTGTCACTTCATGGTAAAAGAAGGAATAGTCTTGGGCCATAAAATATCCCAAAAGGGTATTGAAGTGGATCGAGCAAAGGTACAAGTGATACAGGAACTACCTCCACCAGTATCAGTGAAGGGAATTCGCAGTTTCTTAGGCCATGCTGGGTTCTATAGACGATTTATAAAGGATTTTTCTCAAATTTCAAAACCTTTATCTCACTTGTTGACTAAAGAAGCACCATTTGATTTTAATGCTGATTGCTTGCAGGCATTTGAGACACTAAAGGAGAGATTGGTCACATCACCTATTTTGATAGCACCTGACTGGGATATACCATTTGAGTTGGTGTGTGATGCAAGTGACACAGCTGTCGGAGCAGTATTGGGACAAAGAAGGAATAAGGTATTTCACACTATTTACTATGCTAGTAGAACGTTAAATGAGGCACAACAGAACTATGCCACCACTGAGAAAGAACTTCTAGCAGTAGTATTTGCCTTCGATAAATTTCACTCTTATCTTTGTCTATCAAAAGTCATTGTGTACACTGATCACTCGGCACTCAAGTATCTTCTTGCTAAAAAAGACGCTAAACCACGTTTAATCCGATGGATTCTTTTATTGCAAGAATTTGACTTAGAAATTAATGATAAGAGGGGTGTAGAGAACGTAGTGGCGGATCATTTATCTAGGATTGATTTTGAGATTGAGAAACATGATAATGGTGTGGAAGAGATCAATGAAAAATTCCCCGATGAACAGCTCTTTCAAGTTCTTGCCCTACCCTGGTATGCCGATTTTGCAAACTATTTGGTTAGTGGTATCCTCCCACAAATGACATTTTATCAAAAGAAGAAATTTTTATCTGACGTTAAACACTACATGTGGGAGGAACCATTGTTGTTCAAAGTTTGTGCAGATAACATGATCAGGAGGTGTGTTCCAGAGGAGGAGATGTCATCTATATTGAGCCATTGTCATGATCGCGAGGTAGGGGGACACATGGGTCCAACCAAAACTGCTGCCAAGGTACTGGAATCTGGATTTTATTGGCCTACATTATTTAAAGATGCATACAGGTATGTTTCAGCTTGTGATAGGTGTCAACGAACTGGTAACATTTCTAGGAGACAGGAGATGCCCTTGAACAACATTCTTGAATGTGAATTGTTCGATGTTTGGGGCATCGATTTTATGGGACCATTTCCAGTTTCATGTTCACACTACTATATTCTAGTTGCGGTCGATTATGTGTCAAAGTGGGTTGAGGTTGCAGCTTCTCGCACTAATGATGCTAGAGTGGTGGTGCAATTTTTGAAAAAACATATTTTTACTCGATTTGGCACGCCTCGGGCAATCATTAGTGACGGTGGGTCACATTTTTGCAACAAACTTTTTGACAAACTCTTAAGCAAATATGGAGTCACCCACAAAGTTGCAACACCTTATCATCCACAAACTTGTGGGCAAGTAGAAGTGTCGAATAGGGAAGTAAACGCATTTTAGAAAAAAACTGTCAATACTTCTCGAAAAGACTGGTCCTTACGGTTAGATGACGCTTTATGGGCATATAGAACTGCATATAAAACACCTATTGGCACCACACCATATCGGTTAGTTTTTGGAAAAGCATGTCATCTTCCGGTTGAACTGGAACATAGAGCATATTGGGCAATAAAGAATCTAAACTTTGATTTAACTGCTGCAGGTGATCACCGTCTCCTCCAAGTGAACGAAATGGAAGAGTTTCGGAACCAATCATACGAGAATTCCAAGATCTATAAAGAAAAGACAAAAAAATGGCATGACGCAAGGATCAGTCAACGTGATTTCAAGGAAGAAGATATGGTGTTATTATTTAACTCCAAATTAAGGCTGTTTCCAGGCAAGCTTAAATCTCGTTGGTCCGGACCATTCCGTATTTCCAAGGTGTTTCCATCAGGTGCAATCGAACTCTATGATCCAACCAAGGGAACATTCATAGTGAATGCACAGCGATTGAAGCACTACCACGGGCATGATTTCAGTATACCGGAGTGCACCACCGTCCATTTTGTTGAATGAAGCGACAGATGCAAAAAGTCCAGCTTGGGACTATAAATCAAGAACTAATTTTTCTCCCTTCTCCTTCGTTTTTGAATTTAGTAATTAGTTAATTGATTTTGGTTTGGAATTTCGTTTTTCTTTTTAATTTTTGTAGGTTTTGATTGAAAAAAAAAAAAAGAGAAACTCTGGAGGGAGGCTATCGATTGCCTAACAAGGCGATCGATCGCCTTGAGCATGCATTTTTCAAAAACAGCTACTGGAGGTAGGCGATCGATCGCCTATTTTTAGGCGATCGATCGCCTAAACGCAAATTTTTTTAAAAATGCTACTGGAGGAAGGCGATCGATCGCCTATTTTTAGGAGATCGATCGCCTCAACGAAAAAATTTTAAAAAAATGCTACTGGACACAGGCGATCGATCGCCTAATCTGAGGCGATCGATCGCCTGTCGCGTTTTGTTGTTTTTAAAACACCTCAGATTCACTCATCACCAAAATTTCACCTCACCTCCTCCTCTCAAATCCCTAATCCCTAAATCCCCAAATCTTCCAATCCCCAATTTCCTTCCCAATCTCTTCTCAATTCTTCATATAATCACAAATTCCTTTCATCTCCACTATTATTGGCTAAGTGGTGCAATTTTCTTCTACAGATTTCCAGCTCGGGTGGCCATTCAAGCACCAAGGGGAGAGTACTCCAAGCCAAGGACCACACCCCTTCAAATTTTCGAAATTCAGAGGTAACTTGGTTTGGGATTACGGGTCATGCTTAATTCCTAGATATTTGGTGAAAGTGGGAAAGGATTTGCATTCTTTGTTGGTAGGGAAGTTAAATTGGGGAATTATGTTAGAAGCTTGCTAGTATTGATATTGTTGAGGCTTGGTGGTGTTTAGCAACTTCTTGGAAGTGTTGTGCGGTCAGTTGGACTGTGTAGGAATTTATTGAGGCATTGCTTGTTCGTGTTCATATATTTCATAGCATGGCACCTACAAAGAAACCAAGACGAGGGGCGTCATCTTCAGCCCCCACCCCGATTTATGACACTACTCGTTTTGCCAATCATGCCGCATCGGAATTCTATGAAAAATGGCATGCTAGGCCTTTGGTGAGGGAGAGGGGAATGGATATGGACACACCCGATTCGTCCATCCTCCGCGAGGCGGAACGCCGCGGATGGTTGCGCTTTGTATCACCCCCGTGCCATGCAGTCATCCCCTTAGTCAAGGAGTTCTATGAAGTCGAAGTGAACGGTCCGTATCTGACTATCCGGCGAAAGAAGTTTCTTTTTCTTAGCGAACGCATCAATCGCACATATGAGATGCCGGATTTCAGAAACGATGAATACTCGACTTATTTGCATCACCACCTTGACTATAATGAAGTGATAGAGACAATCTGTGGGGAAGGGGCAGAATGGATACTCAATTCGGATGGGGCAGATCAAACATTGTAAGAAAACTCAGTTGAAACCAGAGGCAGACATCTGGTTTACTTTAATTCCCATCGAGTCCTTCCATCGACTCACACTGCCGTGGTTACTAAGGAGAGAGCAGTGTTAGTTTTCGCTATCATGACACGCCGCTTAGTGGATATTGGGAACATCATATACTCTTCGATGAAAGTAGCGGTGGACGGCTCTACCACGATTGGTCTCCCCTTTCCGTCTTTAATCACTGAATTGTGCCGCCAGGAACAAGTCCCTTGGGAGGCTTATGAGGACACCAGTGTGCCATTTATGCCACTTCGCCTTCCTAGACCACCGGCGGAGCCCGAGTCTGCACCAGGGCCTTCCAATGATCCGGACCAGCCCCAATCTTCACATCGCCGAGCTTCTCGTGGCCACTCTCCAATAGCTCATCCTACAACCAATGCTCAACGATTTCAATCTTTAGAGGATGAGCTTAGGGCACTCAAATTGCAACAGCGATTGGTTCGTGATGGGCAACGCGAGCTCCGGCGCAATCAAGAGGAGATGTTGCACAATCAAGATGACATGCGCCTTGAGCTTCGTGAGTTTCTACGTTTTTCATACGACTGGCACATAATCGCAGCCCAGGCCCATCCTGACTTGGCGTTTCCACTGCCACCCACGCTCCAGCCATACCCGCCACCCTCTGATGACGATGATGATGCTGATGGCGCTGCCAATGCGGACGAGGGTGACAACCACTGACGGTTGTCACCACAGGTATTACGTTGTCCTATTATTTCTTCCTGTTCACTACATTGAGGACAATGTATTACTTAAGTTTGGGGGGGTAATTGGTTAACTATGATATGATATGTGGAGATGGGAATTTTGTTTTTGCTTTTGTTTAAGGAGTGAATGGTGTTTGTGCTGAGTTGAATTCGTTTAATTGTGCGTTTGAACATGTCTACTGCTGTGGAATCTTTGATTTTAGCATAATATTGATGAGTCCGATGAAGAGCCTGAAAAATTGTTTTTAGTGTAATTGGATTAAAAGTAGTGACTCCATGCTATGATGATATTAGTTTACTCTACTTATGACTTGAATCTGGATGATTGTAAACATGTTGTGAATATTTTGAGTCGAATTGACATGTTGAAAATGAGGAATAATTTGAGCACATTGAGTCATAAACTTGTTGATTACTTTTGAAGTAGTGATGATAGGTGTGAACTTGATGACATGTCTTGAGCATCTTAGAGTAATCATAGAACTTATTTGATGATGGCACTTTGAGGCGAAATTTTTATAATTATGAACTAGACTTGGATATGATTTAGGCGATCTTTGGAACGTTTGAGCCTTTCAAGCCTACCTTATTTACATCTTTCCCTAGTGTCCAACTTTGAGCTTGATTGAATAATAATGGAAATTAGCCACCACGACATTTGTTGATAAACTCATTATACCTACCTTGTTTAGCCAAAAAAAAAAATCTTATCCTCACCCAAGGGAGTATAATGAATTTCATTAGATGCACATAGATGTTTATAGTTGATGAGCTTATTGTGAAAAGAGCTTGTGAATGAGAAAAAGAAAAGGATAGACAAAGAGCCTTGAAAAGAAAAAAATAAAAAAAATAAAAATAAATAAACATATAAGACCCAAAGTGGCCAAGGCTATAAAAGAAAAAGAAGAGAAGCTCGATGTGTGCGAAACAATTGAATTGTAAACGATTATACTCTCTTCTTTGCGCTTATCCTATCTTTTCTTTGTACCCGACACCAAAAGGCCTAACATTATAAGCTTTAAAAGTCCTTTTGATCCAGGTCTAGGAATTGATTACATTAGTGGAGAAGTGCTTGAAAACTAGGTTTATGAGATCCTCGATGAAAAATCTTGATTGTTATTGATTAACACTGTTTTGATCTATGATAATTGTATGATACTTGGGATTGACAGCAGCACACACACGTTCCGAATTTGAAACTGTTATTTGACTTAAAGAGAAAACACTTTGTGTCCAACAATTGGAAGGATTCTTTGTTGTAGTATGAGTAACAGGCTGAGATAAACATACGAGCACGAAATGATCCATGTCACTTATCTGTTGTGAATTCACTATTTTTTGATTTTATTCTTGCTCGAGGACGATCAAGAGCTAAGTTTGGGGGAGTTGATAAGTGTCATTTTTACACTTATATTTGCATATATTTCTTGCGATTTTTATAGTGATTCTTGGAAGATTTTATACTTTTGGTTGTGTTTTGTTGTATTTCCAGGAATCCAGTAGAAGTGCAAGAATTACTGGAAAAACCCCGTTTTATGGACTAGGAGGTGGAACTATGACAGTACAAGGCAACCTGTGGGAAAAGATGTCAAAATGACTTAAAAAATCGATAAAAGTTTCAGGCGATCGATCGCCTATTTCGAAGAGATCGATCGCCTGAAGCCAGTGAGCTCGTGGAATTTTTCAAGCGATAGGCGATCGATCGCAACAAATCAGGCGATCGATCGCCTCGGGGCAGAACATATAGGCGATCGATCGCCTATCTTGAGAGACCGATCGCCGAGGAGAAAAAGCTGAAGGCGATCGATCGCCTATTTTGAAGAAATCGATCGCGTGCAGAGTTCCAGAATTAAAAACTTCCTTAATTAAGTTTTGGGGCTATTTTTGGTACCAGATTCTTTGAGCTCGGGAGGAGACATATAAAAAGAGGTTTTTAGGTCATTAGGAGGGTTCTTTTCACCTCTGGATAGGCAGCCACCCTTTGGAAGAGAAGATTCATTCAAGACGATTCAAGGAACGCAGCTAGAGACGGGAACAACGGATCGACGCACGATTCAACATCGAGTATTTCTGAACTTTTGTGTAGTTTTATTTTCGAATTCCAATGTTTATAATGTTGTTAGATATTATAAAACGTTGTTTTTCCGTTAATATGCTAGGCTAAGTTTGTTATCGAGACAAGGGGATCTTGTGTATGAACCCGCAGTTTTAATTCTAGTTTTTGATTGAGTTTTTGTTATTTTTGAGTTTATGTTATGCTGTTAATGCTTTTGAAGAATTAGCTACTCTTTGAATGTTGTTAGTTTGCAATTGAGATCGAGAGATGATTTTGTGAAACGGAACCAATAACATAAACCGTGGATTTCAGACCGAGATCGAGAGATGACGTCAAATACACGAGTGATAGCTATAGATATCTAGTAATCGAAGGCTAAGGGTTTTCATAGAACGTATGCAACATTGAATTGTTAAATAAGTGAACGAGAGTTACTTACTGCAATTCAGTGTTAGGTTTAATATAGCTCGAGAGAGTACATTGGATATAATCGGAAAACTTGTCACCTTAGATGCATTAATTTTAATTAGAACTAGTAGGTAAATTGTGGGGGATTACTCAAGTGAACCGAAGTCTCGATATTTATCTCTGCTGTTTATTATCTTAATTCTCTGTGGTGCGTTGAATATTGGAGTTGATTAAATTAGTTCATCTTTCAACCAGTTTCGTAGGTTAAATATAGAACGCTAGTTAAATTTGGTAATTACTACTAGTCCTCGTGGGTTCGACAATCCTTACTTCTAGATCATTATACTAAAACTTGACACCGTGCACTTGCGGTAGAATCGCTCGAAATAACTGTTTAAAATAAAAGCGATCAATATAGAAATGAAAGTAAGAACTATTTGATGGATGTTCATTGCTCGGATTATGAGCTAATATTGAATTGATGTTCGATATAGACTCTACACGAGACTTCGGACGTTGATGATAGCTTGTTCATGTTGTCTACTATAAGGTACGTGGTGACGTACGAGCAGGTATATCTAGTATCTATACATTCATGTATACATGCAATTTTGAATATGATGATTCAGGTAAGTGTTTGACTTTAATAATTGAGCTCCATATACGAGTTATGGGGGACACGTAGTGGTACGTGATCCAATATTACTTGTTGAGTAGTGATGCCGTGGGCATGAGCGATATGAGAAAGTATCGAGAATGAGATGGTGGGATAACCAGGGTTACATTGGGATAACCAGGTTCACATTGATGTTGAACTATTTATGTTTGAGCATAAATAATATATTGTCATTGTATTGAATTCATAAGTGTTGTTGAGTATTACATTTTCAGTGACAATACTAAATTTGACATTATGAAGTGCGGGAGTTTGAAACAGGAACAGTGTGTGGAAGCCATACAAATTCGGAATTGTACAGGGAGTATACTTTATAAGTTTTGCATAATTTAAATTATTGCATTATGATTTTGTATGTTGATTTGTGATTGAATATTGTGTGGGAGTGTGCTCACCCTGTGTGGGGGCTGTTTCTGTTGAAACAGGTACAACAGGTACGATGCTGTTTTGGAGTACTAGGCTCGAACCTTGTTGGATGATGCTTCCAGAAGCATAGTATGTGATTGAGCCGATATACGAGGTTGAACGGTTGGTATTTATACTAATTATGCATCCGGATGTGTATCCGTTATTCGTTGCTCTTCTGTGAGCACTTGTATGTGTATATGGACTGTATAAGGGTGTTGAAACCCACTTTTGTTGTCTTATTAGTGTGGTGTCTTCCCTGGCCGGGAATTTACTTGTGTTTCTATATTCTGTTTAATATTGCGTTGTCCCTGGTCGGGAATTATATTATGTGATGAGTTTTTATTTCCGGATAGCTCAGTTTGTGGGGAGACTCTGCCCAAATTTTTATAAAAACCCACAATGCAAAAGTGGTGTAATGGGGATGGTATTGGGTGAAACCCCTGAATCTGTTTGTTGGTCGAGATGATCATATAATGTTGAACATTGGTTATGTCATGGGAAACGTGTGATTATTCTTTTAAAGAATGAAAAGAAAATGAAAAATTTATACACATACGACGTCATAAATGAACAAATGACGAGTTTAAGTGTTGGGGCCTTACATTAATTTAATTAATTAGCAGTTTAATTATTAATTCAATTTCGTAGGTTAAATATAGTTAAAAACATCTTATTTGGTACTTGTTTGTTAGTCCCTGTGGGTTCGACAATCCGTATTCTTCCTATCTATACTAAAACTTGACACCGTGCACTTGCGGTAATTAATCGCTACATTGGAATTTTATGTTTAAATAAATAGCGATCACCCGGACTGACAATTCCAAGGTTGTTGCAGATTTTTATCAAACATAACATTTTCTCTAGGTTTGGATCCCGAGAGCCATAATCAACGATAGAGGTACACACTTCTGCAATCGGACGGTGAAAGTCTGCTCAAGAAGTATCATGTGACCCACAAAGTCTCCGCCGCCTACCATCCGCAAACAAGTGGCCAAGCGGAGATTGCATGATAGAGGTACACACTTCTCGATTAATTTTTGTAGACCTTCTCATCTTCCTGTAGAGTTGGAGCATAGAGCATACTGGGCTGTGAAGACTTTCAACATGAATTATGATAAGAGTGGAGTGCATCAAAAGTTGCAACTGCGAGAATTAGAGGAGATAAGGAATGAGGCATATGAGCGTACAAGGATTTACAAGGAAAGGATGAAGGATTTCCATGACAAGATGATATCAAGAAGGAGCTTTGAAGTTGGTCAAAAAGTTTTCCTTTACCATTCACGCCTTCGCCTATTCCCAGGTAAGCTTTGTTCTAGGTGGAATGGACCTTTTATTATTACTAATGTTTATCCTCATGGTGCAGTTGAGATTCAAAGTTTGGACACCATGTAGACATTCAAGGTGAATGGTCACCGATTGAAACATTACTACGAGGGTGTCCAAAACGAGGAAGTGGGACAAGTAAACATAAAGGTGACTCTAGAGGATCCACCTAACTTCGACTGATCGCGAGGACTGGAGTCGGGCCACTGACGTTAAACAGAGGCGCTGCTTGGGAGGTAACCCAAGGGAGTTAGTTTCCCTTTCTTTAATTTTTAGTGCTTTTTTAATTAGACTTTTTTCTTTTCTTATATTTTTGTCTTACATTGGGGACAATGTAAGATTTAAGTATGGGGGAGGATTAGTGGTGTGTTATTGCTTTCCTATTATAAAAAAATCCAAAAAAATCGAAAATTTGAAAAATTTGAAAAATTTGAAAATTTTGAGTTCATTGTTAGTAATGAACGCATGCTTAGAATCACTAGCCCATGATGATACCTAATTGAGAACCTGCATGCTTTTGAACATAGGTGAATTGTTAACCTTGGAACACTTTGAACTCTAATGCAAATTGTGCTTTGACTTAGTACTTGAATATTTTGAGCACGATATTGTCATGACTTATGAAGTGTGTATAACTTAGTGAAGATTATGTGAACTTTGTGATAGTCTTAAGAAGTCTCTGATATATGCTAGAACTTAACTTCATGCTCTTTGATGCGTATGTCTAGACTACTTGCGAACATGAAAGTGATAGGCGATCTTTGACGCGTTTGAGCCTTTCAAGCCTACCATGTAAATAAAATCAATCACTAGTACCCTTTTTTGAGCTTTATTGTAAAAGAATGGTTGTATGCTAAGCATATAAACAACGCACATTCGACATTCTTTGACTAGCTTATCATCTTCCCTAATGAGCCTAAATATGTCTATCCATACCTTTGAAGGGAGTATTATGTATTTCATTCATATGCACTTGTTATTAAAGATTCATTTGTTTTATGAACTTCATTGTCAAAAGAATGAAATGCATGAAAAAAGAGATGCATTGACACAAGAGAAAAAGATTGAAATATATCTTGCAAAAACATACAAGGTGTGAAATGAACAAAGTTTGAAAAATCATGCAAGAAGAGAAGTTTAAATTGTACATATCATCATACTCTCTTGTTTGATACATCCTTATCCTTTCTTTCATAAGCCAACACCTAGGCCAAGTTACAAGCTAATTAAGACATACTTGATTCATGTTTGCAAGTGGCTAAGATAGTGGAGAAGAGTGTGCAATGGAGCTTATACTTGTATTAGTGTATAACTTGAACTATTGTGAGTTTACAGGAATTGGATCTATAATTTGTACATGACACTTGTTTGTGACCACACACGCACGTTCGTTGCTTTGTTGGGTATGAAATGTTTAGGGATTGAACTTGTTCCACTGTTAACTTTTCACCGCCTTTCATTACTAAGCATGTTTAAAATTGTTATGGCATTAAAGTGAGGACACGATAGTTTGTTATACTATGAGCCAACAAAAAGAGTTTAGTTTTGTCTGACTTACTCGAGGTCGAGTAAAGATTAAGTATGGGGGAGTTTGATGTGACCAGAAATAGACACATCTATTGCACTTAATTGTCTACGATTTGGTATGTTTTGATGGATAATTTAATACATATGCTACCTAATCGTATAATTGTTTAAATGTAGGTGAAATCAAAATCGAGCTAAAAAGGGCGAATAAAGATCAAGAAAATATTTGGAGATGATAAGGACTCAAGGTAGATCAAGAAAAAAAAATTAAAATGTAATTTTGGAGAAGAAATAAAGCTAGCGATCGATCGCCAGAGAGTCCGAGAAAAAGGAAATATTGTCTTTTTACCATCTTGGAAAGATTTTACCATATCCTCCTACTACAGCTCAAATTTGGGGACCTTAAATCAGACCATCTTTCATTATAATGGGGATTCCAACATAGTTTAGACATTAGAATAGATTTTCTCTCAAACTTTTGAAGAACGAAGAACGAAGACGGAAGTGATGCTCCGAAATCGTGATTCCCTTAGTAATTCTTTCTTTTACCATTAGTTTAATGTTTTCTATAGTAGTTTTTATTGTTTTCAATTTAGTCATGCTTGTTTTCAAAGGTAAAGTTTTACTGAAAAACCAAGAATCGCTTTTCTCACAATTTTAATCACCTTGGTTTAATTTTGCTCGTTAGTTTAATTCATAGATTTTGCTTAGTAGTAGTTAATCAAATTCCAAAATACCCTTTATACTATTTGGTTACATAATTGACACGAAAAATATATCATTCCCTGTGGGATCGATCCATACTCACGCTACTACATATTTATTGCTATTAACTTGAGAATGGTTAATTTGGGCGTACGCGATAAGCACACCAATTTGTCGTGGCAATAGATGGAAGTGTGAAACATGGAAAGTGTTGGGTAGTTCTTGCGACATCTGAACTACGCCAAGAACTACTACAACGTGCTCATTGCAGTAGATATAGTATACATCCTGGAGGAAAGAAGATGTACAAGGATTTGCGTACACAATTTTGGTGGAAACATATGAAACATGATGTGCTTGATTTTGTGAAGGGATGTTTGATCTGTCAACAAGTGAAAGCAGAAAGATAGAGACCATGAGATGAATTGTTGAGTTTAGAGATTCCTACATGGAATGTGAACATATCACTATGGATTTTGTTACCCATTTGCCAAGGACTTCTTCTGGTTTTGATGTTATTTGGGTGATAGTTGACAGGCTGACGAAGATAGCTCACTTCATAGCATACAGTATGACGTTTACCTACTTGAAGATGGCTCGGTTGTATATTCGAGATGTAGAGACTACATGGAATACCAGTTTTGATTGTATTTGATCGAGATCCGAGGTTCACTTCTCATTTTTGAGAAAGGTTACAGTCAGCAATGGGGACTGAAGTGAATTAAGTACATCTTATCATCCTTAGACAGATGGTCAGACAGAGCATACGATACAGACGCTTGAGGATATTTTACGGGCATGTACAGTAGAGTTTGATAACTCGTGGCAAGAGTCATTGTCATTAGTAGAATGCTCGTATAATAATAGTTATCAAACCAGTATTCAAATAATGCATTGAATCAAATGCAACATCTAAATATTGACCCTTAAAATTTTCTTAAATTTTCAGCTTGACCCATTTTCGTAGAAAAATCACTATAAATTCATATAATGTCCAAATGACCCGATTCTGGTGCTTAAAGCTCAAAACCTCAAAGGAATTCCTTTCTTATCTTATGATGTCAAGCTGATTCCTCCATTTAAAAGTAATGTAAACACTAAAAACGTAACCTTTCAAAATCTGTTTTCCAACTTGAGCGGTTTTAGTAAAATCGTCATAACTTTTCATTTTTAAATTCAAATTAGGTGTTTCTAGTGGCCAATGACAGCCAACTCAAAGCACTACAATTCTTATATCTAGACATTTTCCAGAATTCCTAGCCAAAAATGCTCAGTAACCCGAAGAATACACTGCATGGGTATCTTCGCCCACATTCAGGACATAGATTGAGCACTTAAAGTATAAAATTCATAACTAATTGAAAATGAGTCCAAATTAAGTCTTCTTTTTTTTTTTATATATTCAATACAATTAAAAAATCTATAATTTTTATTTGAAGACCTTCAACAAATTCGAAAAGAAACTTTGTCAAAATGTCAGATTTCTACACTGCATGTGCACTTACAGTACATGCAGAGTTAATTTTGGCACTCCTTAAACAAATGAGCATATCTCACTCATTGTATGTCCAAATTGCCTCAAATTTTAACCATAGAACGAAAACTCAAAAATATATAACTTTTATTAGAAGGCAACATTTACAAATTCGAACTCTAAGTAAATCAAAAAGTCTACATAAGTTACTGCATGTGCTGTTAAAATCTGCAGGCTATTAGTTTCAGCAGCTATCTCTAAATTTCTCATATGTTTGCACCATAATTCGACCACTAAACATAAATTCATGTTGATAAAACTACAAAATCATATTATACATTCCATTAGCTTCAAGGGTTTAGCACCAAACCATCACCATCATTCATTCCTAGCTTGAACTCCCAAAAAATGCTTCAAACTTGAAAATCCTTGCATCTAACTATCACCCTTGCCATGTAGCTTCTAAATCTTCAATTGCATGTAACATGCACTCAAGATTTCAAGAGAATTTGGTGCTAAAAGTGGCTGATTTTCGAAAATGAAGAGAGAAAGTGAGGTATGTGTTGGGGAATGAAGAGAGAGAAAGGATTTTGAATTATGAAACAATCCAAATGCTGCAATTAAAGACATGGTGCGTGGCTTTCCATGCTCTTTTGCATGATTTTTAATGTATTTGACGTATTGTGGAATCCATGTGTCAATACATCACTATCTTGCAAGATTAATGGTCCAAATTCATGTATTAAACATGAGTTAAATTAATTAGTGACATGTGTTCTCCAAGTGCCATGTGATCATACACATGCTCATGCACTAAAAACATGTTCCACTAGTTGCTTGACTCATCGTAGTCCGGAACACCTTAATTCAAAGTCTATACTTTTAATCATCCGGGTTTGCTTAATCGTCGTTAATCCGGATTAATTAGCATCGGGGCGTTACACTATCAGTCTCCTGTCTTGATATATAATTGGGGCCGCGAATGGCTATGTCTTATAGGCCACATAATGCCATACATAGTATCGTGTTCTAACCCCTAAATGACATAAAAGCCGTGAATGGCTATGTCTTTTCGGGCTACTTAATGGCAGACATAGTATCGTGTTCTAGCTCTTGAATCAATCTCATAATCAACAATATCGGGGCAGCCAAGGATCATAGCTCAACGTGTATGACATGCATCGATGTATATATAAAACAATGATGTGTGTTAACAAAACATTTAATTTCATACAACGATGTACCAAATCGTGAATGCCACATAATTAAAATAAAATTACTTAGCCACGTAATTTCACATAAGTCAAGTAGTTCATCAAATCATATATCAAATGATACGAACCTGTCGTATGTTACCCGATCGCAACATACATTTACGTCTCGATATGAGAGGGTCGACTTGAGCTTGTAGAGTCGATGTACTCACTATATATCAATATAAATTCACAATTCAATAAACTAATCATTAAAAATTGGTTATCAATTTTAGTCACAGTTTAATCAATTTAGAGTAATTAAATTGATGTGATTACATCATAATTTCATGTGTTAAATTATTTTCACCAATTCAAATTATTTTTCACCAATTATAGTCCAAATTAACTGATTATTATTCACGCAAAGTCGGAAAAATCGGACGTCAAATTTTACCCAAATTTGCACACAGTTCAAGCACGCTTACCTCCGATTCCAGCGAGCTCCGGCGGCGCTAGAGGTGGCGGCATGTAAAGCTTCGTCCATGTTCAAAGAAGAGATTTGGTGTCTTGGCTTCGTCCAATTCGTGGTAGAATCGAAGAAATCGAACCAAAAGTGCATAAACCCAAAATCAAATCACTTGTCGGACACCAAAATTCGATTATTTGGTACGAAAATATGGGCCTTTGAGTTGTGAACACGGTGGTAGGTCGGGCTCGGCAAGAGATGGTTGAAAGGCGGCGAACGAAGCGGATAAGTACATGGTGGTCGGTGGTCGCGCAATAAGTGCATGTTAACTATGTCTTTTACGTACTACACCGATATATATTAATTCCCTACCAATTATGAACATTGGGGTGTCACCGATGTACTGATGCATGTACATTACATGTACAATCCACATCCGACCTCATGTCGTTATTTCAATCACAAAAGTTAAATCTATCAATTTAATACAAATTGTATATTTACTAAATTATTTTAACAAAATTTCGGTGTTAATCCGAATATTTCAAAAATATATTTTTTCATACACCGTGTTCTGAACCGACTGTAAATTAACAGTTATATTGTCCATTTCACTTTTAATTAATTAAATTCTAATTAATGTACAAATTATGTGTAGTTAATGTTAATTAAATATCAGGACATCACAAAATCTGTGACCCAACACGGCCAAGGACAATGTGCCATGTCTGACACATCCAATTACTATAGCTGAATGGGCTGTTCCAAGCCTCGTGCAGCTCAACACGTTTGCTACGTCTACTTCAAACTTGACGGTCTGTCCCCAACAAGGAATTGTTACTTCGGTGGATGAGGGACACCAATATCATCAAGTATAAACTGTGAAATCAAATATAATATATAACTTTAGTAACTTAATTTTTTGAAAATTATTATTTAAACAAAATTAAAATAAAAAATAAATTTCCTAGCAATTTAATTTAAATGAAATAAAAAACTTAAAAGGATGAATAGTAAAATTTTATCAAGTGAAAAATCTTCCTCGTGAAGTTTACTGTGCTTTGGGGTTTTCTTCTAGATCTACTCGCTTCTGGTGGTTCTCCGGTTGTTTTACACTCACTACCCTCCTTCTCAGAGTTGGTCGATTTATATATGGCGTCTTTCCTTTGATTTCGGTGTGGTTTCTTCTTATTTTTGGCAGCTGGGGTGCTGGTCGCCGACGACCTCCTCTTTCAGTTGCGGACCTTATCTACAAAGGGTGTGGTCTCGCTCTTCTCATTTCAGCAGGTTTGGCTTTTCTGGCGGTCATTACTCTGGTCAATGGAAGTTGCCGTCCTGCTCCGATGGGCTTTGGGGTGACTTCGGGCTCCAAGTTTTTGACGTGGCTTTTCCGTAATCTTTGGGCGTCTCTCTCCTTTTTGGCGGTGGTTGCTTGGAACCCCGCCACTCGTCTGTGCCGGATTGGAGAGCATCTCGTCCATATTTTTACGCTTCCACTTTTGGTGTCAATCTATCCTTATCTAATCTATTATTTTTATGTGATGATTGGTAGATTTACTTTTGCTCATCTTAGTCCACGGAGTATGACAAAAGATATCAACCTTTTTGGTTTTTGCTGGGCTGTTTTCCTGTTTTGCACTTTGATCCTATATTGATTAGTCTGCTTTACTTTTGTTGCTGACATCTTTTGCCCTTTTGGTGGAGGTTTCTTGGATCTGGTTCACTGCAGTGGCATTGCTTGGCCATGACTACTAGACTTGTCAGTGCAATCCTGTGACTTTCAGCCTGAGATTTGGATACGAGAGCTTGCTCGATTATTGGCCCTTTATCATTTTTCATACTATCCATATTTGTTCCTTCAGCTATTGAAGGGGTAAAAAAATGTTTAATGGTCCACAATTTATATCTATGTAATAGCAAAAAAGCATGTGGAATATAAAATAAATTAAGAAAATGAGTACTAAAAATACGATACCAGAGATATATTTGATTTGTTAGCAAATTTTGTGTTGGGGTAATGTGATATTTGTTGATATTGTTCTTCTACTCCAATGATTTAATATGTTAATATGTATTGTTTTTTAAAAGGTGATCGTGTAAATAAGTTGATCAAATTGAGGTGAAACGGTAAATAATTTTTGATAATTTTCTGTGTGCCCATTAGATGCTCAGTCTGTGCATAAATTGAAAAATAACATGGAAACATACATGCATCACCCTTCGTCTATCTTGAAGTCTATAGTCCAACTACCGAAAAATGCTTGCTTATTATGCTTAGCATTCCTAGTTCTTTAATGCTGTCTGGTTCTCTCAAGAAAAGCATAGGCAATTGGAACATTAGAAATATTCCTTTTCTCTTTCGATAAAAGCATTCCCAACAAGCAATACATTCCTGATCATTAGGTTAGGATCATGCAATATACAGGCCACGGCCTATTACAGACTGTTCCAAAGTGTCACATCCGTACTCATATGCAACATTCAATGAATCATATAACTGTGGTGAAACATCATATATGAGTTCTTGATTACTGAAACCGAAAGATTCTATATTCCCAAGTTCCGTAGAATAACCATTGAATACCTCATCCCACAACCTGAAAGTCGATCTGGTTTCAAGAACCAAATTTCTTTGGGAAGATTCTGTATAATCAAATGGATTCTGTTTCGAGTTGTGGTTCTTGGTGTTCCATGTAGAAAATGGAAGTGATCTTTCAGGTTGAACAGAAAGCAAGGCACCTATACTTTCAACTTCAGTGACTATTGCAATGCCTTGGCCTCTGCTCTTGCCGTGACCTTCTTCTGTTGGCATGGGATTATGACTGAAAATGTTCTCTAAAGAATCGACTTGAATGGGAGGTGTCATGGGATCGAACCGATTCTCTGGCTGGAAATGTGGCTTATGTGCTTGTGAGGAGTATTGAACTTGGATCTCGTGTTCAGATTTTTTGTCAGAATCAAAATTAATCATTGAGGCAGTGCTATTTGAAGCATCTTTGACGTCTCCAAATAGAGAATTCTTGGATTCCGCCAGTGGCATTGAAAGAATCCCTTTCCCATTTACATCACAGAATTTGGCATCACTATTCGGCATCGGATTCTTGTGTATTTGAGTACTTGAGTTTTCAAGACAAACATTTTCATTCGGGTCTCTTGAAGGGATAGCCGAGTTTTTTACCCCACCAAACGCGACTTTCAGCTCATTTTCTTTCTGTAATCGGCTCAAGTAGAGTCTATACTTCTGTCAAGCATAATAACAGAATTTCGTAGGATTTTCTGAAACCTTAAAACTTTTTCATGTTTATCAGACAACAGTTCATCTGCATAAAAATTACCCTATATCACATTACCTGCAAGTGGCTAGCCACGTTTTCTCTTGTTAACCACGGCACTCCCATCAAGTCGAGTATTTTCTTCGGGCCAACTTCTGTCACACAGTTAACATTGAACATTTGTTATGATTTACAAAATGTTAAACGAAAAGACGCTATTCACCGATGAGAAACGAGAAAGATGGTAAACTTACTGCTAAGTCCAATCTGATTCACTGCTGTCACAAACTTCTGATGAAGATCAATGGTCCAAATGACCCTTGCTTTCTTCACGGATAAAGGGTCGACACATGCACTCTCATCATACTTGTTATCAACATCTTTTCTTTTCTTTACTGAAGTTAGATCTCCACTAAACAAGTAGCCATCATCAGATTGCTCAGTTATACTTTTGTGCCCTTCAATATCCCTCACCTCATGCATCCGTTTCCTCAAAACATGCTGCCATATGTTTCTAAGCTCTTTCATCCTTATTGGCTTCAGAAGATAATCACACGCGCCATGTTGAACTCCCTTCATCACCCTGCTTGTTTCTCCATCAACGGACATCACTGGGTAGGATCATAGAGTCTTGTTAAAATGTAAAAATCCATGAGCTCAAACTTTGGAGGAAAATGGTAACAAGCCAGTCTTTCACTTCCGATACCAACCCATCAAAGAATTGGAAACGATATATATGAATCAGTAATAGAAGATAAGTAGCATACTTATGACAGGAAGATCCATCTCCAGGCCAACGTGTTCCAGAAGCTTGAAACCATCCATGTCAGGCATGTTTACATCACTGATTACAATGTCAAAACCGTCTATTCTTTCTCGTAGCAGGTCCAGAGCCTCTCGGGCAAAGTTACACGTCATTACTAAAAATAAGCAACAAATTGGAGAAGGATCAGAAGTAATGAAGATTTTCGAAATCAAGGAAAAGAAGCTAACAAGTAGAATGTTGATCTGATTAAACCCAAAGCCCGGTTTGGAAATGTCTCCCATGCAGACCAAGAGCAGGGAACGAATAGTATTAATGAACTCTGAATAAATTTGGTTACATATATTAGAAACAGGTAGGGTTATTCTACACGCAGTCCAAGTATGGCCACTTGAGCTCTTGTTGGACTTGGACTTAGTGTCTCAATAGTATCTTTGAATTTCAGGTGACCCAGCTCTTGAATAATGAAAAACTACCCCAACACCAATAGCATGATTCGACATCTCAAACAGCATTAACTCATATTTCATTGAAAAGAAGCAAACCTTACAGTTCAAGATGCCAAACTGATTGCGAAACAAGTCATCAAAGAGCAAGCTGCATTTAAAAAGGGTGATGCAAGAAAAACTTGGGAGTATTGCATATTTTCCCTCTGGTTGATTTTGTAAAGTTTTAACAGAAAATCAGCCTGAATAATAATTTTATCAACAAAGCTTTAGTTTCAAATTTAAAGTCTTCTTCGTCTCTCGATTGCAATTGACTAGGAATCGTCCTACTGTTAACCAGATCACACGAACTTTAGTGCAGCATGCTACTCACGCTCAAAAGAAGTTTTATTTTTTTTATTTTTATTTTAAAATTTTGTGTATGATTCTTCAAGGTCCAACAAGTAGCCACCTCCCCTCATCTAAAATCTGAACAATTCGACTCTGAAATAAGACAAGGATATTGTCTGAACTTTCAACTCTCAGCAGCAAACATAGTGGCTACTCTCAGAAACCTCAACTCCTTCACCTCCACCTTTCCAACAAAGAGCACCCTTCAAAAAATTCAACCCACAACATTTTTTTTTAAATTAAAGCAGAGGAAAAAGTAATTAATAATCCCAACATACAATCAACCGTAAACATTTGATGCATCAGACCCAAAAAAAAAAAAAAAGAAAAGAAACAATTTTCGCGAACTAAATCATCCCCAAAAGCATTCAAAACAAATAGAAAAGAACAACAATTGCATATCTGCATAGATCGAAACCTTCATAATTGCACTTTTTAAGCATTTTTTCAAGAATCTTCAACCAGGTGGGATCATCGTCCACAACAAGAACGCGAAGACCCGCTGGAAAACAATCAAGCCTCGGCGAAGAAAACACATTGGAATCCATCATTAAAATTGGGATTTTCAGCAGAAAGGGACTCACGACTGATGAGGACCAAACTGCACACGTGAAATTTAAATGCATAGAGTGGGGAGAGAGTGTGGATTTTTAAGGGGAGAAGGAAGCGAATCAAGATTCAAGAATATATCGCGTCGGCTATAGTTAGCGGTCTATGAGGACTAGACATGACCGCGGTTTGCCATAAACCGTGGCCCGGTCTGAATACGTAACTTGATTAACGGTTCGGTTATACATTGACTTGGTTCGATGGGTCTGAATCGTAACCGACCCATTACTATACGGACCCAAAAACCAAGGTGTGTTGATGAAGATTCGAACTCTTGACATTTATTATGTATAGACAACTTCTTACCACTAAGCTATTGTCTTGATTATTTTATTTTAGATAATATAATTATATATACTAATAGACAATATATATTATATGTGTCATGTAATAATAACATTTTTATATTGACAAATCTAAATAAAAAATTATCTAGAAAAACATGTTATTCTCTTAAATAAATATTGTAAAATAGAAACAAATCTATAGCAAAGAATGTTGGATAAATTCATAAGAACTAAATAAATAATGGTTGCAAAATAAAATACTATAATAATGGAACAAATTATTACAAATGAATATATATATATATATATATATATATAGATATCTTTTAATTATTCTACAAGCACTTTATGTTCATTATTTGATTTACATTATGTATATAACAATTAAATATGTATATCTTAATTTATCACAATATGATTTACAATAGAAACTCGATAATGTAATATTTGATTAATTAATAAAATCTTTTAATAATTTGCTTATACTGATTTGGGAACAACATATTGAATTGATAATTCACTAACTTTATATTATATAAATTAATAACTTCTAACTTAATATATTTATGATTAATCAATGAAATCATCATAAAAAATAATTTTACTAACATTTGTTTCTTATGTAAATTGATAGTCACAAATCTCATCACTGTCTCTTTTTAACAAACTTTTGTATTGTTTTCTTATAGATAAATAATAAATAATTCAATGTTATACTCGTCTATTTCATATGTAATTAATATCATAATTGTAAATGTTTAATATCAATATCATATTGTAATTTGTCAAAGTTGTATAGGTTTCATACCATTTTCATATGTAATTAGTATCATAATTGTAAATGTTTCATATCAATATCTTTTGTAATTTGTATCAAAGTTGTATATGTTACATACCAATTTCATATGTAAGTATTATCATAATTGTAAATGTTTCATACCAATCTCTTTTGTAATTAATACCAAAGTCATACCAATATCATGTGTAATTAGTACCAAAATTGTAAAGGTTTCATACCAAGTTCATATGTAATAAGTACCAAAGTGGTATAGGTTTCTTATTAATTTCATATGTATTAGTACGATAATTGTAAATGTTCAATCCCAATATCATTTGTAATTAGACCAAAGTTATATAGGTTTCATACAAATTTCATATGTAATTAGTAACATAATTGTAAATGTTTCTTTTCAATATTATGTGAAATGAGTACCAAAATTGTAAAAGTTTCATACAAATTTCATGTGTTATAATACCAAAATAATAAATGTTTCATACCAAATTCAATTTAATTTTATTTATGTTTAATAAATTTTTAAATAAAATCTTAATTTCAAATATTTTAAAAAATATAAGGGTCGAACCGTAACCGTAACCGGAGGTTTACCGTAACCATAATCGACGGTTCACGAACCGTAATCGGAACCATCTATGAAGGTTAAGGTTAAGGGTTGAGGTTTTATGAACCATCAACCGACGGTTCTGAACTGTGGTCATTTCTAACGAGGACACCACATTTCGATTGATCATTAAATTGGCATTAATCATTTAATGCTTGTACAACATTTTATATTCGGCAAATTGGAATAAAATCCCTAAGTTAAGATTGAATTTTGTGTTCAGTTCCTTGTCAGCAAAATTTTTGTTTCAACTCCCTAATGTATATTATTAATTTTTATTCACACTGTAAGTTGTTCTAAAGACACAAATGTCATTTCTCTCTCATTGAAGTGCATATATTACCCTGTTTTATTTCTTCCAATAACTAATGGAGAGGGTCACTCTCCACCGACGAGCTTTCTCCGCCGATCAACCACCACATATCCATTAATGGAAATCAGTTGTTGCCTATTCCTTTCCTTCTTTTTTACTCTTTACATTGCATAAACATTAACGATACACTCTATTCCTTTGAACATACCATTATTTTACCTCAACTCGTGGGACGGGAAAATAATGATGGAACGCGAGTACTCAGAAGAAGAGGAGGATCATGAAAACCTAATCTCTCATAATGAAAGACCCAATGACGTCGTCAATCCGTCAATCATTGTCGTTCCTCTTTCCAATCGAAGGTTTAAGGATCAAATCTCGAGCACCTCCCGCAAATGCAATAAGAGGTGCTGAAAGGTGGATCTGAGCTTATCCGAGAGGAAAACCATCTAGTGGAAGCCAAAATCGAACAAGTATTTGTTTGCAATTTGTGCTTCTGGTCAAATGTCGAATCATTTGATTTGTTTGGAGAAGCATATATTCTTTGCAGCTTTGCTTAATCGTCTTTGGTAATCCCTAGTGCAAAGTTGCTTGAGTTCCATCAGGTTCTGGATATTGAACACATTAACAAGTGTGTGGGGAGGAAAGACGTGGTAACATTTCAGGAGTTGTTGGAGAGTACGAAGAATTATGTGCATATCGATAAGTTCCTTTGTTATTTCTCACTCTCGCAGCCTTGTTTTATGGTTGATGATCATGTGAAGAAGTTGACGGGGTTGGCGATCAAATTGGAGGACATGGCAGTGGAAATTTTATATTTTGGAGTTTATTTGAGCACATGAAACACAGTCTACGATTGGATCTTGGCTGATTATTCTTGATCCTGATGTATGATCATAGCTTCAGCACATGAAACACAATATGCGTCATTCTTTCAAGTTTCTTATTATATACTAAAGCTTTCTTGAACAAAATACTACTAATGTACTGAGCTTTCTTCAATTAGCTTATACAGTACCACAATTTAGAATATGTAGTACCACAATTTAGTATATATAATACCACAATTTAGCTCATATAATATCACAAATCAGTATATGTAGTACCACAAATTAGCTTATACAGTACCACAAATTAGCTTATATAGTACCACAATTTAGTTTATATAGTACCACAAATCAGTATATATTACCATAAATTAGTATATATTATACCATAAATTAGCTTATATAGTACCACAAATCAGTATATAAAGTACCACAAATTAGATTATACAACACATTAGTATATATAGTACCACTAATTAGCCAGTATAATAACACAAATTATTATATAGATAGTACCACAAATTAGCTTATATAGTAACATAAATTATGTTATCTAGTACCACAGTTAGCTAATGTAGTACATGTTAGAACCACATATTAGCTTATATAGTACCATATATCATCTTATATAGTACCACATATCAGTATAATTGGTACCACAAATTAGTATACTTAGTACCACAGAGTAACTTATATACTACGACAGATTATGTTATTTATTACTAAAAATATATTTTTTAGTACCACATATTAGCTTATATAGTACCACAGATATGATGACCAGAACTAATTATATTTATCTAGTTGTTTTTAATTGAAGTAAATGATGAGTTAATTTCTGAATGATTATCGTAATAACATTTGGACTCGATTTTGAGATAAATCGAGTGTGGCTGAAAATAATGATTGAACCAGGTTGAAATGAAGCATGTAAATTTTGATAGTGATTATGAGTTTGAATTTGGAGGTAATTATAGAATTGAACAATAATTATGGAATTTGAGACAAATAATTATTGGGTAAAATTTGTAATATGGAATAAAATTGAGGGACTAAATTGTAAAATTATAATAATATATTTATCATTCTCTTCACACATTACACCTCAAAACACCTAAAAATCTCTACATTTCTTCTCCTCAAAACCATTTCCTCTTTCTCCTTGTGGAGCTTGAAGTAAGGATCAAATCTTGGTTGAAACTCCATTTGGTTTGTTCTTATTTTTTATTGTGAATTGATGTTGAAGGTGGGTTTGAGTTTGACGTAATATTGGGGGAGGAACTTTGATTCTTACTATTTTTTGAGATAAAAGTGTGTTTTGGTCCTTATAGAGTGGGCAATTATGTTTACTTAAGATATAATTCAAGTTTTGTAAGGATTTGGTAGAGTAAACCTTGTAAAAATTGAAGTGTTTTTCGGAGATTGTAGGCCGCGATCGGTCGCGGGTGAAGTAGCGATCGATGCTACTGATTGAACTTGTTTTTTTCTAAATAATTTCAAAACTAGCGATCTATCGCTGGCTTGGAGCCGATCGATCGCGACGGGCCGAAGGTTGGCATCGAATTTTGAGGGTCAGCGATCAATCGTTGGCTGGTAGCGATCAATCGCGGAGTCGATTTTCAAAAAAAATATAGTATGCCGTCGTTGCTGAGCGTGCGATGAGTTATAGTGTCGCCGCCGTTGAGCGAGCGATGTAATATGATGAGATATGATTAGTAAATTGATAACTGAGATGTATTTGGTTTAAGTAAATCATTGTTATCATGATTTAATTATTACAGATTATGGAACTGATGATTTTGGGTATGAATATTGTAAATCATAGTTGTGATGATTTAATTGATTTTGGAAATTGATTATGGATATTTTGATAACATGAACATCGTGGGAGATCTCATAATAATTTCGGTATATTTAGGAAGTATTTCCTTAATTACAGGATTATATTCTGTAAATTATTAATTGTGTAATTAATGATATTGAGATTGTGTTATTGATATGCTCACCACTGTAGGAGCTGTTTCTGTTGAAACAGATAGAACATGTATGGTATTTGTTCTGGAAATGAATTTGAGCCATTGGATGAGGATGCTCCTGGGAGCGAGTTACCGGTATTGGAATTGGTAACGTGAATTGTGCAAGTAGATACATATTTATTTACTATATGCTTGTTTGTAAGCATGGTGATATGTGTATATGTTTTATATAAATTTATTTGAGATTTCTCTTTTCATTTAAGCGTTGCATGCTGTTAGTTCCGGACCTTATCGATGAGATTTTAAAGATGACAAAACAGTTCAGACCGGATCGATAGAAATCAGGTTGACCAGATCGATCGGACTCAACAGAGCAAGATGACAAAGCATTTCAGACCGGATCGATGGAAATTAGGCATACCAGATCGATCGGACATATCAGAGCAAACTGATAAAGAATATTGCATATCAGACCGGATCGATGGATTCCAGAATGAATAGATCGATGTTTCAGATCGATCTCAACCTTTATCAGATCAGAGCAGTCTAGGATACATAAAGGATGGCTTCTCAGTCCGAATCATCAACGGATATTTATTGTAGCATTTAATGCTGCAATTAATGCTACAAAGGACCAAAGACTGAAGATTGCCATAATAGGTAAGAAGACAAAGAAGAGCTTACCTGACAGTCGCCGAAAGCATATACCAGAACGGCAAGTGTCCTGAAGAAGAAGACTGTAGCTTTCTCAGAGTTTAAAAAGAGTCATAGCTGCACATTAAGGGAAACAATGCCGTTGCTACCTTCAACTATAAAAGGATGCAACAAACAGATGCAAAACTCTGGACTCGATAACTCGCTGATCAATTGAAAAATATACAAGAAAGCAAAACAGCACACGCCTACAAAGTTCAGAAGCCTTCGAGCTGAAGTTATTTATTTAAGCGCAATTACTTTGTAACATTTGATCATTGAAGGATCACTGTGCGCATTGTGTATTGAAAAATAGAAGTAAGCAACATATCGTAACTGTCAGACAGAGTGAGTCTGAGCAGGTTGAGTGACTAGGAGTTTCAGACTGGTAGTGAGGTAAATCCAGCCTGAATCGGGTTTGTACAAAAGGATTGTATAAATCAAAGTCTTCTAGTATAAACCTTCCTTAATTGGAAGAAGGGGAGACGTAGAAGGATTACACCACCTTCGAACTTCCAGAAACATATCCTGTGTCTTGTCATTCTGCACTTAGCCATCGAGCTGCTCTTACTTACATAAGAGCAGACCGTTTCCGCACTTACTTATTAGTGGTCTGTTCTGTTCAAAGAGTTGATTAAGTAACAGATTTCTTTCACTAATCAGAAAGAAATCACAAGGGATAAATTTTGTAAGGAGTGTTCATTCACCCCCCCCCTCTAAACACTCCGGACCGATCCTAACAAGTGGTATCAGAGCCAGGTCGTCTTAATCAGCACAAAGAATATTAAGCTGATGGCATCATTCAACAAAATCCCCATGTTCTCAAAAGAAGATTATGATGACTGGAGAATCAGAATGCAAGCTCACCTGGCAGCTCAGGATGACGATATGTGGTTCGTCATCACCGATGGACCAATGAAGATCCTAAAAATAAATACAGCAGTCGCCACTACCAGTGGAGAACCACAAATGGTAGAAAAAGACAGATCCCTCTGGACGAATGAGGATAGAAAGAAAGCAAACCTCGACAATGTGGCCAAAGACATCTTGTTCAAAACTTTGGACAAGAACATGTTCAGCAAAATCAAAATGTGCTCTACTGCCAAAGAAATTTGGGAGAAGATAGCACAACTATGTGAAGGCAACGACCAGACCAAAGAAAACAAGTTAACTGTGGCTCTTCAAAGATTTGAGAGCATAAAGATGAAAAGTGGTGAAACTCTAAATGAGTTTGATGAAAGAGTCACCAGCATCATAAATGAACTAAATGGTCTGGGGAAGGAATATTCTAACAGAGAGATCGCTCTGAAAGTAATGAGAGCTCTGCCAAAGGAATGGGATGTAAAGACAATTGCCATGAGGGAATCAAAAGACCTTAACAAGGTTGAACTTCATGATCTGTTTGCAGATCTCAAGGCCTATGAGTTTGAACTAATAAGCAGAGGTGAAGCAGAGCCATTCATCTCTCAACCCAACAAGGCCCTGGCAGCCATCCCAGACCAGATCGCTTCAACATCAGACCGATCTGCTGAACAGATGAGTAACGATGCTATGTCATTATTTATAAAGAAATTCGGTAAATTTATGTCTAAAAATAAGAGGAACTTCAAACCCTCTCATCATTATAAATCAAGAAAAGATGATAATGTTAACGATCAGGCTTGCTACAATTGTGGTAAGACCGGACACTTTATTGCAGACTGCACCAGACCGAAGAAAGAAGAAAGGAAAGAGAAGCATCGAGATGATAGAAAGAAGAAGCACCACCAAGACCGCAAGAATCATGGAAAATCCCAAAAAGTCTTAGTTGCTGAGGAAGGAAACAGCAAATGGGCTCAGACTGATTCCGATTCAGACAGCTCTGAATACTCTTCCAGCGAAAGCGAAGAAGAGGTTCAATGTCTGATGGCAGATGAAGAAATGAGTCAGACAGATGAGGTATTCGAATTTGAATCAAATGATTTTACACGAGAAGAGCTCATGTCCGCACTGCAAGACATGGCAAATGATTATAGGATCTTAGCTGAATCATTTGAGAAGAATAAAGCCAAAATCAGTACTCAAATGGATGAGCACAACAAACCAAGCTGCTCTGAGCAGGGTGAGTGCAAAAATCTCCAGAACGAGCTGAATAAGCTGAAAATCTCTTATGATCAGCTCCATGAAGAAAATAAGAGAATTAGCACACAAAATGCTAAGCTCTCACATATATTCAAAACATGGACAAAATCCAGAACTTCCTTGGAAGAATTACAAGAAGCTCAAAGAAATGTCGGTGATTTCACCGGCATAGGCTTTGACACCAAAGATGAGTCTGAGCTGTTGCTGGTACAGAATCAAGTCAAACAAATGACATTTGTTAAATCCAGCACAGTATATGAAACTGAAGCACCTAAGATTCAAACAGGAGTCTCTTACGTGAATCAAAATTTGAGAAAAGGGATTGGTTATGTCAACCAAGCCAACGATAAGGCACCAGCAAGATTTGTGTCTGTGAGACCAAATCCAAAAGTGCAAAATCTAAGGCAAGGAAGACAATACAATTACTATAACTCAAAACCGATTCAACGAAGATATAGACTACCTTATGAAAATCAAAGGTTTTCACAGCGCACACATTATCACACACAACATCGAGACAGACCAGCACATAGCACACCCTACACACACAAGCCACTAAAGCTGATACAGGTGTGGGTTCCCAAAGGGCTAATCCGTTCTGGACCCAATAGGATTGGGTACCAACAATAAATATGTGTGATGACAGGTACAGAAGAATCTCGCATCAGATTGGTACTTGGACAGCGGGTGCTCTCGTCACATGACTGGAAACATCAAGCTGCTGTCTGAAGTCACAGAATGCACTGGACCCAAGATCATCTTCGGAGATAACTCAAAGGGTAAGACCGTGGGCAAGGGTAAGATTGTCCATGGTAACATTATTATCAATGATGTGCTGTTAGTTGAAAATCTGTGCTATAATCTGATTAGTATCAGTCAACTCTGTGATAATGGTTATGCTGTAGAATTTCATAAACACACTTGCACTGTTAAATCATCAGACGGTATAACCTTGCTCGTAGGAATCAGGAATGGAAACACATATAAGATTAACTGGAATCATGCTCAACCTGATAATCCTACCTGCTTCATCGCTAACAATGATAATAAACACTGGTTATGGCATAAGCGCTTGAATCATATCAACTTTAAGACCATTGCTAGCCTGTGTAAACATGATTTAGTTATCGGTCTGCCCAAGATCGACTTTGCCAAGGATAAGATCTGCGAAGCTTGCCAAATGGGCAAACAGATCAGATCATCCTTCAAAAACAAGAATGCCAAATCCTCCTCCCGCTGTCTAGAATTACTGCATATGGACTTGTTTGGTCCTATACCAATAACAAGTTTAGGGGGAATGCGGTATACACTTGTTGTTATTGATGATTACTCACGCTTTACATGGACTATATTTTTTAGCAGTAAAGATCAGACCGGTCCGAAGTTGATCAAGCTGCTGAAACGCACTCAGAACGAGAAATCATCCACAATAGACAGGATTCGAAGTGACAAAGGCACTGAGTTTTCAAATCAGAATCTTGAATCCTTTCTAGAAGATCATGGAATCAAGCATGAGTTTTCAGCCGCCAGAACTCCCCAACAGAATGGAGTTGCAGAACGAAGAAACAGAACGCTCAAGGAAGCAGCAAGAACAATGCTTGCTGATTCTGGAATCTCTCAAAAGTTCTGGGCAGAAGCTGTAAATACTGCTTGCTACACTCAAAACCGATCTATGATTAACAAGAAGCTGAATCTCACTCCATATGAAATATGGACTGGTAACAGACCATCTGTTTCTCACTTTCATGTATTTGGCTGTAAATGCTTCGTTCACAACAATGGTAAGAGTCATCTTACAGCATTTGAAGCTAAGTCAGATAATGGTATATTCTTAGGATATTCATCAATTAGCAAAGCTTATCGAGTGTTTAATAATCGAACTTTAACTGTAGAAGAATCTGTTCATATAGTTTTTGATGAATCATTATGTGTTGAGGGCAACAAGGATTCAATTCAAAATCAGATGGAAAATATCCATCTCGAAGCTAACAGTGATGATGAGATTGTAGCTAACAGGTCAAGAGACAATCCACCAGAACCAGAAGTGCCAGACAGACCGGATCAGGCCATTGAAGCTTCTTCAGATCGAGCTGATCCAGATGCTCCTGACTCAAATATTAAAGTAGATACAGATCATGCTGCTACTATTCATCCGACCGAACCAGACTATCCAGAGTCAAGCTATCGATGGACTAAGAAGCATCCACCTAATCTAGTGATTGGTAGTCCGTCTGCACCAATTAGAACCAGAGGACAGATGATGGATGAATTCACTCATGCTGCTTTCATCTCAACTCTGGAACCCAAGAAGATCGATGAAGCTCTGACTGACTTCAACTGGATTAAAGCAATGCAAGAAGAGCTTAATCAATTCGAACAAAATCAAGTTTGGAGTCTAACTCCCAGACCAAGCGATCTGCCTGTTATTGGAACCAGATGGGTTTTCAGAAATAAGCTAGACGCCGATGGAACTGTGGTTAGAAACAAAGCAAGACTGGTGGCACAGGGATTCAGACAAGAAGAAGGAATCGACTTCGATGAATCATTTGCACCAGTCGCCAGACTTGAAGCAATCCGAATCTTTCTTGCATATGCTGCCTTTAAAGACTTCAAAGTATATCAGATGGACGTCAAGAGCGCCTTTCTTAATGGAAAGCTTCAGGAAGAAGTCTACATTGAGCAACCACCTGGATTTCAGAACCATTCGTATCCTAATCATGTATATCTACTGAATAAAGCAGTGTATGGTCTGAAACAAGCTCCAAGAGCCTGGTATGACACTCTATCTCAATTTCTGCTGAACCACGACTTCCAGATCGGTTCGGTAGATAAAACTCTCTTTAAATTCATTAAGGGGGAACACACCCTCTTAGTTCAGATTTATGTTGATGACATAATCTTTGGGTCAACTAACCCCAAACTATGCGAGAAGTTTTCTAAGTTAATGCAGGGACAGTTCGAAATGAGCATGATGGGAGAATTGTCTTTCTTTCTGGGTCTTCAAGTAAAACAGCTCAACAATGGCATTTTCATCAATCAGACCAAGTATACCAAAGAGCTCCTCAAGAGATTTGGAATGGAAACATGCTCAACTGCATCAACTCCAATGAGTCCAACAATCAAGTTAGACAAGGACGAAGGGGGAACGGCAGTTGAAGTAACCATGTATAGAGGACTCATCGGATCACTATTATATCTTACAGCAAGCCGGCCCGATATAATGTTTTCAGTCTGTATGTGCGCCAGATTTCAGTCAGAACCAAAGCAATCACATTTCATTGCTGCCAAGCGTATTCTGAAATACTTAAAAGGATCTCAGAACGTTGGTCTTTGGTACTCCAAAGATTCAAACTTCAGCTTGATCGGATATTCAGACGCAGACTACGCTGGGTGTAAGATCGATCGTAAAAGCACCAGTGGAACATGTCAATTTCTAGGTGAAAGATTGATCTCTTGGTTCAGTAAGAAGCAGACATCTATTGCCACATCCACAGCTGAGGCAGAATACCTAGCCGCTGGAAGCTGTTGCGCTCAAATGCTCTGGATTCAACACCAGCTCAAAGACTACGGCATTCAAGCTGTTGACTCTCCGATATTTTGCGACAACACAAGTGCAATCGCTATAACGTATAATCCAGTTTTGCACTCTCGAACAAAGCACATTGATATTCGACATCATTTTATTCGAGATCATGTTGGCAAAAAGGAAATTCGGATCGAACACATTTCAACAGAGCAGCAAGCAGCAGACATCTTCACCAAACCACTTCCTGAGGCTAAGTTCAATTATTTCCGTCAAATTCTTGGTTTAATTGACTTATCTTAATTCATTTAGATATTTTTATTCTTTTCGATCTTAACGATTTTTGTCACTACAGATCGATAATACAATGTTCAGAAAGACACAGACCGGTCCGAACTTTCAGACCGATCCTTGTCAGTCTGATTTTATCCTATGATCTGATTGGACAATAATCTGTTTTTAAAATAAAACAAAACAGCCCGGACTGATTAACCTTTTAACTAGTTGTACTTTAACCGCCTTATCTTTCTTTATCCTGACCGTTCATTTTGAATAGTTTATTTCTCAGTCTTGGAAATAAAGACACGTGTCTTCTCTCTCCTATTTAGCGGGCTGCACATTTCATAACTTTTTCACTTTTTACAGTTTACCGCTTTCTACTCTCTCACTCTCTTACTCTCTTACTCTTCGCACCTTCCTTAAACTCCTTTCATATGGCTACCATCACTCATAACTCACTCTCCGTTGAGTTTGATGATATCTACAGGGGAGAAGATGCTGCGATGGTGTCAATTTTCAGAGCCCTGGAATCCTCTGGTTTACGGAATTTTTTGGAGTGCGGATCAGTTGTTTATGAACCAGAGATCCGCGAGCTGTTCGCCAACGCCGTCTCCCGGAAGTCATCCATCTCTACCACTGTCAAGGGCAAATCTTTCGAGATCTCGCCAACAACAATGGCCAAGACCTTTGGCCTCCCCAGTTCCGGCCTGACAGAGTTCGGACAGACTCCTCCAGCATCTCTCTTAGATCTTCAGGGGAAGATCTCTATTTCTGGCCACCGGTTGCAACCCTCATTTAAGAAGAAGGAAATGCTCTTCCATTTCCAGGTGCTGTGCGAAGTGGTCGCCAAGCCACTTTTGGGTAAAGCAGGAAGCTTTGATGCTGTAACCGCCGAGAAGTTCAGGGCCATGGCAGCTATTGTATCTGGACAGAAGATAAACTGGTCCATGATTTTGTATGGAGTACTGCTGGAAACGGTGATTGCATCCAAGCACGCCGTATGCTTTGCTGTTCCTCTCAGCAAGCTCTTGGAGTCCTTAGGCCTCGAGCTGAGCAAGCCATCTGCTCTCCGCCCCTTTAAGGTACTCAACTCCAAAGGGCTTGCACTGCTGAAGTCCAAGAGTGTTCCGCCTACTCCTACCACTCTGGTCTCAGTCAAGATTGAGAAGGACGAGGAACCAGCTGATGTGCGCAAACCTCGGGTCAAGCGGAAGCTGACCATTCAGACTGACTCAGAAGAAACCCAGTCTGCTCACTCATCCCCAACCAAGCCACTTCCCAAAAAGCCCCGAACCCAGATTACCAAACCAACCAGACATCTACCTCCACCCATACTGCAACCCACTAAAGCAACCCCTGCACCTCAACCCCCCACTCAGCCTTCACAAGCCTCAACCCCTGCACCCAAAGTCACCCCTAGAATTCCCTCTGCCAATCCCGTAGTCAAAGGGATAGTTATCACTGAGTTGGGTGACTATACCCAATCAGGGATTAAGTCTCCTTCCTCCACCGGTAAGGGAAAAGACATTCTCACTGAACCCATCTCTTCTAAACCCAAATCTGCTGCACAGACTGCCATCGACATCGCTATGGAGGATGTTGATGAGAAGCTAGCTGAACTCCTTGTGGTCTTTGATGAATATGTCCAGTACCGGACTGTCCACCACATTGACATGTTCTATGGAAAGTTGCACAGACTGAAGAAGATGGAAGACGAGGTTCAGAGAGGCACTGAAACTGATGATGTTCGACTTGCGGTGCAGCGCAGAGGGCTATTTACGGCAAAACACAGATTCAGACTGGCCAATCTGCTTCTCACTGCCAAAAAGAAGAACTTCGATCCGCTTGCTCCTACTGCCAGAGATGATGGGGCTGTGATTGCTCAACTTGAGATGGACATTCATGCTCTATCCCTAGCTGTCCGCTTTCAACGACAGGTGCTAGGTATCTCCACTCCAGCCACCAGCCCGGATCATCCTTCTGTCAGCAAGACTCTGGCAGAACCCTTTATCGAGGTTATTCCTTCTGCTGAAGCAAAACAGACAGAAGACCAACCTGCAGCACTCGTACCAGAACCTACAGCGGAGCAGCCATTGCCTAATGCTCCGTCTGCAACAGATGATGAATCAATGCATGTTCTGTTGGACTCTCCGACAACATCTATCCCATTGAAGTCATCAGCCTCCCATGCTCACAACAGTCCAGCTGAGGCATGTGCACCAACTGAAGCACCAGACCTCATCGATCCGGATTTGGTGGTATCTTCAGTGGTTGCAGCTCTCCAAGATGAGGAACCCTCTAGTCCCCACTCTCCTCCGGGATCATCAGATGAAGATTTGGCATTCATTCATAGTTTTTCTTCGGATCTGGTCGCTCTGATCCGATCCGAAAGTCATCAAGCTGCCATTTCTTCAATCGTGCCGATTGCTGAAGAAGTTGATCATGCTATGTCATCATCAGATCACTCTCCCAGCCAGCTATCTGATGCACCTCCATCCCTGGCACGGACTATCCAGCATTTTTCTGATAACTGTCTGTCATTAACTCAACGAATTCTCGAAGTTCATCAAAGTCAAAGAGTCACAACTTTGGACTTTAATTCTTTCAAAGAGAAAATGACTGCCAGTATCGGAAGCCTCCAGCGCGGCATCAACGATCTGTTTTCTCAACAAGCCTCCTACAAGAACAGTCTGAGGAAGGAGCAGGTCGAGTTAGCCACTGAAGTCAGAGCATCTGTTTCTAACTCCCTCCGCGCTCAAGACGTTCGTCTTGACGCTATCAGCGCGCAGCTAGCCCAAGTTGTTGAATTCCTTCAAGAGATTGCTGCTGACAAAAAGGGGGAAAAGAAGACAGACTTCAAGCCGCCTCCAAGCTCAAGAAGATAGCAGTCTTAGTCTTTTAACTTATCAGACTGTCTGTATTTAGGACTTCTTGATGATCTATAAAATCTTCTTTTGATTAAGTCCTTGTTCATTTATTTTGAACTTTAATAAAGGCTTAATAATAAAAGATTGAATCGATCAAACTTAATAATGTTCATTTATTTTGAACAAAGAAGTAATCGATCCGAAAAGCATTCGCTTCAGAGCTCTTATCAAGACTGGTTAAAAAGACTTAGTAGCTAGGTTTTGTCATCATCAAAAAGGGGGAATTTGTTAGTTCCGGACCTTATCGATGAGATTTTAAAGATGACAAAACAGTTCAGACCGGATCGATAGAAATCAGGTTGACCAGATCGATCGGACTCAACAGAGCAAGATGACAAAGCATTTCAGACCGGATCGATGGAAATTAGGCATACCAGATCGATCGGACATATCAGAGCAAACTGATAAAGAATATTGCATATCAGACCGGATCGATGGATTCCAGAATGAATAGATCGATGTTTCAGATCGATCTCAACCTTTATCAGATCAGAGCAGTCTAGGATACATAAAGGATGGCTTCTCAGTCCGAATCATCAACGGATATTTATTGTAGCATTTAATGCTGCAATTAATGCTACAAAGGACCAAAGACTGAAGATTTCCATAATAGGTAAGAAGACAAAGAAGAGCTTACCTGACAGTCGCCGAAAGCATATACCAGAACGGCAAGTGTCCTGAAGAAGAAGACTGTAGCTTTCTCAGAGTTTAAAAAGAGTCATAGCTGCACATTAAGGGAAACAATGCCGTTGCTACCTTCAACTATAAAAGGATGCAACAAACAGATGCAAAACTCTGGACTCGATAACTCGCTGATCAATTGAAAAATATACAAGAAAGCAAAACAGCACACGCCTACAAAGTTCAGAAGCCTTCGAGCTGAAGTTATTTATTTAAGCGCAATTACTTTGTAACATTTGATCATTGAAGGATCACTGTGCGCATTGTGTATTGAAAAATAGAAGTAAGCAACATATCGTAACTGTCAGACAGAGTGAGTCTGAGCAGGTTGAGTGACTAGGAGTTTCAGACTGGTAGTGAGGTAAATCCAGCCTGAATCGGGTTTGTACAAAAGGATTGTATAAATCAAAGTCTTCTAGTATAAACCTTCCTTAATTGGAAGAAGGGGAGACGTAGAAGGATTACACCACCTTCGAACTTCCAGAAACATATCCTGTGTCTTGTCATTCTGCACTTAGCCATCGAGCTGCTCTTACTTACACAAGAGCAGACCGTTTCCGCACTTACTTATTAGTGGTCTGTTCTGTTCAAAGAGTTGATTAAGTAACAGATTTCTTTCACTAATCAGAAAGAAATCACAAGGGATAAATTTTGTAAGGAGTGTTCATTCACCCCCCCCCCCCCCCCCCCCCTCTAAACACTCCGGACCGATCCTAACACATGCAATTTATTTGAGAGAAGAATGCATAACAATTGAGAAAATGAGTAGTGCATTATGGAGTGTATGTGTATTTGTGTTGGGAATCAGGATTTTGGGGGATTATCATAAAAAAAATTTAAAGAAGTCATGGCGTTGATGATATGAGGTATGTAATGAGAGTTCTCATTTTATTGAAACTATATACACAAATTACTATATAATGCACTAATGACGAGATTAGAGGCCGAGGGTCCTACAACAGATCAGTATATTTGGTACCACAAATCTGTATATTTAGTATCACAGAGTAATGATAAGTGCATATTACTGTAGCGGCGTAAATACGCCAACTTATTGGAGTGAATACGCCAATACTACTGAAAATTTGATTTTTTGGACAACAAAAGTGGCGTATTTACGCAACTCGAGGTGCTTGATTACGCCAGCTGCACGAGGAAACTTTAACCTATCTTATACAACATATTAGCTTATAGAGTACCACAAATCAGTATATTTTGTACCATAAATTAGTATATTATATTTTGTACCATAAATTAGTATATTTAGTATCATGGAGTAACTTATATAGTACCACAAATCATGTTATTTAATACAAAAAAATATGTTATTTAGTATCATGGAGTAACTTATATAGTACTACAAATCAATATATTTAGTACTTCAGGGTAGCTTATATAGTACTACAATTATTTTATTTAGTACCAAAAATATGTTATTTAGTACCATAAATCAGTATATGTAGTACTACATATTAGCTTATATAGTATCACAAATCAGTCATTTATTAACACAAATCAGTATATTTAGTACTACGGAGCCACTTATAGTATCACAAATTATGTTATTTAATACAAAGAATTGTTATTTAGTACCACATATTAACTTATATAGTACCATAAATCATTATATTTAGTACCACAATTATTTTATTTAGTACCAAAATATGTTATTTAATATCACAAATGTAGTACTTGATCGCGATTTATTTAGACAGTAAATTCTAGTGTAGCGTGATTATATCTCAAGTGCACGATTGTCAAGTTTTAGTATAGTCGATGAAAGTATGAGTGTCGAACCCATGAGGACTAGAAAGTAAGTACCAAACTCAATTAGATTAATTATATTTAGCCTACGATTATTGAATGATTATTATACTAAATTGACTAAAACACAATAATTAACCTAAGAAGTGATAGATAATGAAGAAATATGATAGAAACAATTATCAAGACATCGGTTCACCCATGTAATCCCTCATAATTTTCTTATTAATTAAGATTTAATATCCTACGTTCTAAGGTGACGAGTTTTCCTATTGCATTTGTTATAAAATGGTCAAGCTATAACAAATATAATATTAATGTTACAATAAACCACTTCCGTGTCCTTATTGAACTATTAATATCGCATACGATTTGTGAAAGTACCAGCCTACGATTTTGGTAAATTTATTGCTATCACACGTGTGCTAGATTTTACTTGGTCCGTTCAACATAAAACCCACGGACTAATTCACTATATCGTATGGTCAAGTCAATTACGATTACCAAATTCATGCAAAAGGTAGCTAATCTTTTGAAAGCATTAAATACGTAAATTATGCGCAAAGATTATAAGAAAAAAGTTATATTTAAATCATGGGTTCAAACATGGGATCCCCTAGTCTTGATAAACAAGTCTAGCTAACAATCATCATCAAATAATAATGCATAAATATTTTTTGCAACAATTTAACATAAAAATCTAAGAATAAAAAGTAAACAAGTCTAGAAATACGAATAAACGAGGTCGTGACTCCGTGTGTTACTCCGTAGTTCCGTCTCTTGCGTTGCTCTTGCTCTTCAATGGCTTGTGATGGTATGGTATGGGTGGAGGCTGCTATTATGTCTGGAAAAATATGTGCCAAAAGTCCTCCAATTTTCGTGTATTAAGACTCTTATATAGTGGAGGAGGAACTCATCATCTTGTAGGACACAAACTCTTCAAAAATCATCCAATCTCAACTTTTTTGCGACGGGTGATCGATCGCCAAAAATCTCGTGATCGATCGCCGAGTGAATTTCAATTCACACAAATTTTTCGGCCATCAGCGATCGATCGTGTGAATAGTAACTTTTTTTTTACAAAACTCAAATTCTTGTCCTTCTTCGACATGTTCGCTCGATTTGGCCATTTTCATCGTTAATTAGCTTAAATCCTCCACTTTTAAGCATTTCTACCTTTATTCCCGGAACATACAAATACAACACGAAAACGCTTAATATCGTCCAAGAATCATAATAAAATGCATATAAATATAAGTGTAAAAATCACATTTATCAACTCCCCCAAACATAGACTTGATCGTCCTCGAGCAAGCAATAAGATCAAAATTTAGTGTTGAACATTGATAATTCAAATGGATCAATTCGTGGTTACTAAATAGCTTAGACATCTCATTTACAGACAGAAAAGAATCAATCAACAAATTGAACGAGACATGTTTTCCCCTATACCAAGCAACATATCTCAAACTCGGAGCGTGCGTGTGTGATATTGTCAATCTCAAGTTTCATACACATCTTCGGGATCGAATTATGCTAATTAGCTCAAAATCAAGATTATCGTTGAGAACCCCATATGCCTATTTTCAAACACTTATCCACTAATGTATTCACTCCATAGACTTGGATCACCAGGTCTTTATAAGCTTGAAATGTTAGGTCTTTGGTGTCGGTTACAAATAAAAGATAGGATACACACAAAGAAGAGAGTATAGTCTTTGTAAAGTTCATAGTTCAGCACATATCGAGCTTCTCTTCTAATTTTTTCTAGCCTTGGTCACTTTGTGTCTTATATGACTTTTTTTCTCAATGCTCTTTTTTTTTTCTTTTTTCTTTTGCTCATTTATCAGCATTTTTCAATAATAAGCTCATCAAGATATAACAATTTACGTGCATTAAATGAGACTCATTATACACCCTTATGGTGATGATACAATTTTATCATTTTTTTTTCATTTTAGGCTCATAATAGGGTAGGTATAATGAGTTTATCAATATATGTTGAATGTGGGTCTAATTATATGCAATGCATATACCATTATTTTTCAATAAAGCTCAAAATGGGACTCTATGGATTGACATAGACTAGGTAAGCTTGAAAGGGTCAAACGTTTCAAAAATTGCCTAGATAATTTCCAAGTCAAGTTCATAACTATAAAATTTCGCATCAAAGTGTCATCATCAAATAGGTTCTAGGGTACTCTAAAATGCTCAAGATATATCGTCAAGTTCACGATAATTATCACTATTCAACATGCAATCCACAATATCATGACTCAATGTGCTCAAAGTATTCCTCATTTTAACATATTAAGTGTTGAGCCTTAAACACATGGTTGTGTTTAATGCGTTAATTTATCCCCGGTTTATCTTTGAGTTTTGATGATCAACAAAACTTGTGTTTGTTATACTAATGTGTGTACTTAGTGTGCAGATTAAGTGATTAAAAGTGGATTGAATTGAAGAAAATCAAGTGTGCTCATTCTGGCCTGGATCGCCCCAGGCGATGGTGACCATCGCCCCAGGCGATGGCAGCCATGGGGACTTCGCCACGGCCATCGACTGGAGTGACACCGAGGCATGCGCGCAGGGGGAGATCGCCTGGCGCGATGGTATGATCGCTAGAGGCGATGCGTTGAACGCCTGAGGCGATCTGGACTTCGCCCGAGGCGATTCAAGGATTTGGGCTGCTGAGGCTACGGCATTGGATTTTGATTTGGATCGCCTGAGGCGATCGGGACATCGCCTGAGGCGATCGGGACATCGCCTGAGGCGATGCGTGATTTATGCTGACCGTTGGGGCGCGGCGATGGAGATCGCCTGAGGCGATGGCTGAGGCGATCGACGAGTGATTTCAGCCTTTTGTGTAGCAACGGCTAGTAGGAGCTAGGGGGCCTCCTACACTATAAATATGGATGCTTTGGAGCATTTTGAAGCTAAGAAACAAGCCTACAAACTTCTACAAAGTCTTGATCATTATAATTTCAAATTGCATTGCAATCTCCATACATTGTTGTTGTATTGGAGTTTGTAATTCTCTTTTTGTTAGAGTCTTGTTGTCTTCGTGTGAGTACACCGTGAAGGTGTTTTTGGTTTGATTTATTGTAAAGGTCCTCCAACACCAAAGCAAGTTGGTAAATTGTAAAGTCGCCAACAAGTAAAGTTGGTGCATGTGTTGTGGCTATCCTTGGAGCCCTTAAGGCCAAGAAGACTCGTGAAGAGTGTTGGTAGCTCGGGAAGAGCTTTGAGTACTCGGGAAGAGTATTGTGCTCGGGAAGAGCGTTGTGTACTCGGGAAGAGTAGTGTGCTCGGGAAGAGCTTTGTAACTCGGGAAGAGTTGTGTTTTGGCTAACTTGGAGCCCTCAAGGCCAAGATCACTTATTCTAGTGGAACCTCGGTTGGAGGTTATCTAACCGGGAAGAGGAGACGTAGGCGATTCATCGCCGAACTTCTATAACAAATCTCTTGTCTTTTATTGCTTTAATTTCCATTACGCATTTATTTATTTTGTTCTTTTCATTTATCGATTGACTAAAGGCTTCCGCAAGCGCAAAACTCTTTTATTTTTCAAACTCATTTTAAAACGCTAAAGTAGCCAAGGAATCTCATTCACCCCCCTCTTCGATTCCAACATTAAGCATGAAAAATAAGACAAGCAAATACACGTGGTCGTTGTCCACTTCCGTATCAGCTACTGGGGAAGATGGTTAGAAAGCATTATCAGCTCACATGGAGTCACTCACCAAAATCAAAAATTAAAAAAAAATGCAAAACAAAAACGAAATTCAAAAATGAAGATAAGGGATAAGAAATAGTTCTGATTTATAGTCCCAAGCTGGACTTTTTACCAATCCCGCCTCAATGACTCAAAGTATGTGGATTAGTGCCATCCACGTTGTAGTGCCTCAACCGCTTATTATTGACCACATAAGTGCCTAGAATATGATCACTTACCTTAATTGCTCCATGAGCATAGACAGTAGTTGTGAGGACTCATTTCTAATCAAGTGTTTAATTATCACACAATGATTAGTTATTTGTAAACAACGGAAGATTATTTAAAATTTTACCAACAAGTGGCTCTAAAAATTTCGGCATGACCTCCCCGTACGAGGGACATAAAAAAAATGAAAGTACAATAATAATATTCCCAGTACAGAAAGTAAATACATAATACCATAGCATGCATCATAGGCATTCAACACATAATCCGTATTAAAATTATTTACACCATCCATATCATGCACAATAAGTCTCCAGCACACATTTCATACTCAAAATATTTACATAATACCATCAGCAGTAAGTAAACATCGAATATTCACAAATATTCAAGACTGAACTGAACTGTAATACATGTCATTGTCCACACACAAAGACAACAACAGCCCTCTCGCTGGTGAGACAAAAGCTCAAAATGAAACTATCAAGTAATTACAACATGTATCTATAAACTGTGATATATGATGTGATGCAATGCAATGTAATGCAATGCATGAAAGGTACAAATCATCTCGGGATAGCAAACTAGAATCCAAGGGATAGCTATCAAAAATCTCAAGCTCGAGCTAGGATGGTGACACACGTCGCCCTGTCGGGCCATCGAGGTCTCCAACCATCCTACAATGGGCGATGGCGTCACACTCGGTGCTACATGGTCTACTGAGCCCGATGCGTCCCAGCATCCCCGTGTCTGACATCGACAGACTCGGCGCTACAGTTACTAAACTGAGCCAACTAACGATGTGCCCATCCACATGACACCATAACAAAGATCTCAATAAGACTCATATGGGTATCAAAGAAACGATAGCTCAACATGTATGTCATGCATCGATGTATATATGTAAAAATGATGTGTGTTAACAAAACATTTATTTTCATACATCGAATGCTAATTCATGATTGCCATGAATGCTACATTATTCAATTAACCACGTAGCCACGTAATAACACGTTATTCACATAATTTCAACTAATCATGTATCAAATAATACAGATATATGTCGTATGTTACCAATCGCAACATACCTATTATTCCTTACTCTAGAAGTTGAATATCGCCATCATAATTTGTGGAACTCCCATGCCGTGTATTTATCTATCAAATTCATACAACACCATTTCATTACTTCTTAATCACTAAAGTTACCTCAACATACATAAATCTATTCTTTAACTTGAGGCGATTAATCAGATCTAAACTATGTGGAATAGAAATATTCTGATTCTCCTGAAACAGTAGCAGATTGGAATCGACGTAGCAAAAGGGGAAAACGCACATGCTGTTAAAAATTGATAATAAATCCAACAAATGACCTACTTAGCTAAACAAAAATCCATAAGGCCATAATTGACTAAACTGGAAACCGAAACTCCTTGGACAACATAAAAAGCCGACCACAAACAAGAATTCAACAACTTTATGGACAGTAAACACTACAGTGGCAACAACTAATCGTCAAACAGCAGGGAAAAATCGAAAACAGTTACTAAATGGGAATGAAAACTCATGCAACCCTCCAATAATGATAAATCAAGCTAACACATTATTAAAGTGGGTTAAAATTGATTAAGGGAAAGATTTAAGCAGCTTCACTCCCTAAAATTCTGAAAGTCGAACACAATATACCAACATGGAGCAATTTCTTGAACTCAAAACAACAAAGAGACCAAAACCAATCAACAATGGCATTGAAATTTCATAAAATCCCCTCAACATGATTCATCACGTTAACGCATGATTTAAAATGGGTTAACATCGATTAAGGACCTAATTTTTGAATTTCTACCTCAAACACTGAAAATAATCGCCCATATCCTCGCATGCATCATCTTAAGCAAACTAAACTCCACAAAAATTGCAGGGAAGAACAATTATGGAGTAAGGGAGGATTACGTAAGCAAAATCTGAAGAAAATCGCATCAAATCGGATGAACCCTAGCATGAGCGCACTCCATCGCTTTCTGGTAAATGCCGATGCGAAACCACGACAAAACTTCAAGTTCTTGGTATGGAAAGGTGCGCTGGAGAGAGGGGAAGGTGGTGGTGGGTCTGGATCGTCGGGGCATTGGCGCACGGCGGCGGGCGCACGGCGTTAGCCGTTGGAGGTCGAGACGCGTGGGAGAAGAGAGAGGAAACATGGTGACCACATGTTTAGTATGTGTAGCGAAATTTAACACATAATACGTTAATAGTTGTGTTCCGGTCCAGTTATGTACATCGAATCATTTCACTTGCTTTGAAAAATACGGGATGGTGGCGCTTTATGTAATTGGATTGTTTCTCCCCCTCATGAACGCCTTTTTTTTCTTTCTACGTCTTCACTTTCCTTGATTTCACCATGTCATGACTCTTGCCTTCTTCAGTCTTTAGCTCGGTCTTCACCTTCAATCTTTTCAGTCTCCTTTTCGTCACCAAGTTCCTTTCCACTCCTAAGGGTCGGCATTGCTTGCTCCCTTCGATTCTTCTCCGTGTCACTCAGTAGAGTTCCTCGTGCTCTCCTAGCCAAGATGGCTGCCAATTGCCTACTTGAATCTCCAAGTTCTTGATAGATGCATCTTGATTATTCATCCTTGTCTCAGTTGAGGATATGAACTTGGTTAGTTCTTCAATGCTCGGCTTTGGTGGATAACCCAGTGGTGGTTGTTGATTCAAAACATTCTTTTGGTTGGACCAAAAGAAGTTCAGATGATTCTTCCATGGTTGGTTATAGTTGTTGGGATATGAGTTACCCTGTGGTGGCTTGTTTCTTACATAGTTAGCATTTTCAATAGATTGAACAAAATGATTACATGTCTGGCATTCCATGCTCGGATGATCACTTGAGCATGCATCGTTGTCATGCTCAAACTATCAAGCTTCTTTCTCAATGCCTCCAACTGAGCTGATATTGATGTAACATCGTCAACTTAATGAAGCCCAATCGGTCTCTTTGGCACGTTCCTCTCAGACTGCCACTGGTAACTGTTAGAAGCCATCTCCTCCAAAAGTGTGTAGGCCTCCTCAGGTGTCTTTCTCATAATGGTACCTCCTGCTGCTGCATCAACCATGGATATATTAGCAGAAAATAAACCATTATAAAATATTTGTACCTGAAGCCAAATAGAAAGGCCATGGGAATCTCCTCAGTTAGTCCTTGAAGCGCTCCCAAGCTTCATACAATGTCTCAGGATCATTTTGTACGAACGTGGTGATATCGTTGCGCTTCTTAGCTGTCTTGGATGGAGGAAAGTATTTTGATAAGAAAGCTTGAGTCATCTCATCCTAAGTAGTAATCGATCCTGCAGGCAGAGAATTCAACCAGCTTTTAGCTTTATCATGTAAAGAGAAAGGGAATAGTCATAACCTAATGGCGTCGTCAGTGACGCCATTGTGCTTAAAAGTGTCGCACATCTCCAAGAAGTTGGAGATATGAGCATTACGATCATCAGTAGGCGATCCTCCAAATTACACCGAGTGTTGAATCATTTGAATTATAGCCGGCTTGATCTCAAAGTTATTAGCCTGAATCCTCGGTCTAGCTATGCTCGACAGGTTGCCTTGGAAAGAGGATTGTGCGTAGTCCATCAGTGATCGTGTAATTGGTACTTCCTCATTCATTTCTTCGTTTCTTCCACATCCCTCTTGATTGTTTTCTGTCATTGCTCAAGTTTCTCTCAATCTCCTATGACAAGTTCTTTCAATTTCGAGGTCAAAAGGCTCGAGTATCGGTCGTTCACTCCTTAGCATGCAATAGGGAGTAATAACATGCAAAAGCCAAGAACCAAAGTGAAAAAGTGTAGAAGTAGTAAAATGAAATCAAAACAAAAAAAAAACAGCAAAAAGAAAATGACTGAATTACAGTAACTAATCTAGTATGATATCACTTAAACTAGTCCCCAGCAACGGCTCCAAAAACTTGATCGCGATTTATTTAAACAATAAATTTTAGTGTACCGCGATTATACCGCAAGTGTGAGGTTGTTAAGTTTTAGTATAATAGATGAAAAGTATGAGTGTCGAACCCACGAAAACTAGAAAGTAAGTACCAAATTCATTAGATTAACTATATTTAGCCTACGATTATTGAATGATTATTATACTAAATTGACTAAAACACAATAATTAACCTAAGCAGCGATAATGAAGAAATATGATAGAAACAATTATCAAGACATCGGTTCACCCATGTAATCCCCCATAATTTTCCTATTAATTAAGATTTAATATCCTACGTTCTAAGGTGACGAGTTTTCCTATTCTATTTGTTATACTATGGTCAAGCTATAACAAATCTAATATTAATATTACAATAAACCACTCATGTGTCCTTATTGAACTATTAATATCGCATACGATTTGTGAAAAGTACTAGCCTTCGATTTTGGTAAATCCATTGTTATCGCACGTGTGCTAGCTTTTACTTGGTCCGTTCAACATAAAACCCACGGCCTAATTCACTATGTCGTATCGTAATATCATATGGTCAAGTCAATTACAATTACCAAATTCATGCAAAAGGTAGCTAATCTTTTGAAAGCATTAAAAACGTAAATTATGCGCAAAGATTATAAGAATTGAATTAAAAAGTTATATTTAAATCATGGGTTCAAACATGGGATCCCCTAGTCTTGATAAACAAGTCTAGCCAACAATCATCATCAAATAATAATGCATAAATATGTTTTGCCACGATTTAACATAAAAATCTGAGAATAAAAAGCAAACAAGTCTAGAAATACGAATAAACGAGGTCGTGACTCCGTGTGTTGCTCCGTAGTTCATCTATTGCGTTGCTCTTGCTCTTCAATGGCTTGTGATGGTATGGTATGGGTGAAGGCTACTATTTGGTCTTGAAAAATATGTGCCAAAAGTCCTCCAATAAGTCTCTTATATAGTGGAGGAGGAACTCATCATCTTGTATCAAATCTCAACTTTTTCCTGACGGGGATCGATCCCCGAAAATCTCGCGATCGATCGCCGAGTGAATTTCAATTCACAGAAATTTTTCTGCCATCGGCGATCGATCGCCGGCCACGTGGCGAACGATCGTGTGAATAGTAACATATTTTTTTTACAAACTCAAATTCTTGTCCTTCTTCGACATGTTCGCTCGTTTGGTCATTTTCATCGTTAATTAGCTCAAATCGTCCACTTTTAAACAACACGAAAATGCATAATATAGTCCAAGGATCATAATAAAATGCATATAAATTCATATCAATATAGTGTAAAAATCACACTTACCAGTACTACATATTAACTTATAAAGTACCACAAATCAGTATATTTGATACCAAAAATCAGTATATTTAGTACCACATAGTAACTTATATAGTACCACAAATTATGTTATGATAATGTGGTACTAAGTAAGCTATGATGTAAACTATGTATTTCACATGTCATATATAAATCTATATGCGCATATACCAAGTTATATATATCATTACAATATATTATACGTACGATAAGGTGGTACTAAGTAAGTACTAAGTAAGTTGATATGTGAATTATAATTTTGCATGTTATATAACATAAAATGATATATTATATATAAATCTATTTGCAAATATACCAAGTTATATATATCATTATCATATATTAAATGTATGATAATGTGGTACTAAGTAAGCTAAGATGTTAATTATGTATTTCGCATGTTATATAACATGAAATAACATATTATATATAAATCCATTTGCAAATATACTAAGTAATATATATCATTACCATATATTAAATGTCTGATAATGTGGTATTAAATAAGCTATTATGTGAACAATGTATTTCACATGTTATATAACATAAAATGACATATTATATATAAATCTATTTGCAAATATAACAAGTTATAAATATCATTACCATATACTAAATGTATGATGTGATATTAAGTAAGTAATGATGTGAACTATGTATTTCGCATGTTATATATAAATCTATTTGCAAATATACCAAGTTATATATATCATTACCATATATTAATTGTACAATATTTAAGCTAATCATGGTACTATATATACTGATTTGTGGTACTAAATATACTGATTTGTTGTATTATATAAGCTAATATGTGGTATTATATACTGATTTGGGTACTAAATAACATAGTTAGGGGTATTATAAAAGCTATTTTGTGGTTGATGTGACTAGAAATAGACACATCTATTGCGTTTAATTATCTAGGATATGGTATATTTTGATGGCTAAATTGATACATATGCTACATAATCGTATATTTGTGTAAATGTAGGAAAATGTGAAGAAATCAAGCTTAAATGATGAAAGAATGAATAAAGTTGAAGAAAAGAGGAAAAAAACCAGAATCCAAGACAGATGTCGCTCATTTCTCCTCATATTTCTATATGTTCAAGCCAAGTTTTGGAAATGTAGTCCATAAAAAAGTTGTAGAACTTTCTGTTATCTTCGCTTGGACAGCTGATTCATCGAATTCGAAGTTTGTATGAGAAAGTTATGGCCAAAATACAAAACTCGCTAGAAAAATTGAAGGCTCGGCGATCGATCGCCAGATTTCAGCGATCGATCGCCGAGACAATCTGCCTGAAAAATAAGTAAAAAAAATAGTAAAGGCTGGCGATCGATCGCCAGCCATCCGAGATCGATCGCCATCAAGGTCCGTGAACAACAAGGAAAGCTGATTTTTTACCATCTTTTGGAGATTCTTTCCCACCTACTTGCTTCCCTACATATACAACTCGAAAATTAGACTTTAGGAGCATCTAGATAGTTAGGGTAGAGTGGCATCTAAAAATTTAGGCATGACCTCATCACACGAGGAACATACCATCAATACCAATAACATATACTGAAAATATATAGATATATATCATCAGTTCATATCTATCACCATAAACCAGCATACACAAATCAAACTAGTAAACACATATCCATAGTGGGCTAAAATAAACTAAATGTATATAAACTCCTCACACTCTAGGGACATATCCCTGTACATATACAACTGGGATAAGGAGGAAAATAAACATCTCAAGTGTGGCTCCCACCGGATGTACCATGTATGGGATCCTGGCCACCTGTACTACCTGTCATTGTCCACACACAAAGACAACAACAACCCCCCTTGGGGGTGGGCAAAAGCCCAATATGGAACGATCATATAATATACATCATGTATCTATAAAATGATATATGAAATGAAATGCAATGCATGTCATGTCATGTAGGTATCATACACCAATCCACTGGGTATCTCGAAGCCAATAAATGAGAGTCCAAATACTACATAGCTAAGTCGCTCGAGCCTGTCAAGCAAAAGGGATATCTACGGAGCATCAATGAAGCTCACCACATCCCTTATCCTGACATCATATCATACAGATGATGTCACAAGGCGCCACCTTATAACAGTCTCAACAAATAGGGATAATCCAGAGAATGACGTCGGCAAACACCACCAATCCCCGTATCAACAAATCAAAGCAATCATAAGGGCCACGAATCCATATGCCCTTCAAGCCACTTAATGCTAGTCATAGCACCGTGTACAACCGTTATTATTGATCGAATCCAAAATAATAGGGTATCAAAGAATCGTAGCTTAACATCATGGTGTGTGTTAACAAAAAAATTATTTTTATACACCGATGTGCAATTATGAATGCTATGAATGCCACATAATTTAAATAAAATCACGTAGCCACGTAATCTCAAGTAAGTCACATAAGTCATCAAATCATATATCAACTGATACAGATACTTGTTGTATGTTACCCGATCGTAACATACCTTTATTTCTTGATATATGAGAAAGTCGATGTATTCACTGTTTATCAATATAAACTCATAATTCAATAAACTAATCATTAAAAATTGGTTATCAATTTTAGTCACAGTTTAACCAATTTAGGGTAATTAAATTGTGTGATTACATCATAATTTAATTTGCTAAATTATTTTTCAGTAATGCAAATTATTTTTCAATAATTATAGTCCAAATTAACTGGTATTATCGAAGCAAAGTCGGAAAAATCGGACGTCAAAGTTTACCCAATTCCGCGCACCGTACACGCACGTTTTTCCTCCGATTTCGGTGAGCTCCGGTTGTGGTAGAGGCGGCTACCGGTGTAGAAACCTTCATCTAGGTGAGGAGAATAGATTTGGTGCATGGCTTTGTCCAATTTGTTGTAGAATCGAAGAAATCAAACCAAAAGCGCAGAAACCCTACGTCGCGTGACTTTGTTCGTTTCAGACCAAATCGAACCACTTTGCGAACACTAAAATTCAATTATTTGGTATGGAAAGTTTTGCCTCGGAGTTGTGAACACGGTGGTATATCGGTCTCGTCGAGAGGTGGTCGGACGGCGGCGAACGGAGCGGATAAGTGCACGGTGGTCGGTGAATCGTCTGATACTGTGTGTTTTCGCACGTTTTAGTGCATTTTTCGCGATTGTGTGTGTTTTTACATGTTTTACTATGTGTTTTAGTTCCTACACCATTATATATTAATTATTGACCAATTATAAACATCGGATTGTCACCGGTGTACTGGTGCATGTACAGTACATGTACAGTCCACACCTGACTTCGTGTCCCTATTTCAATCACAAAATGAAATCTATCATTTGAATAAAAAATTTATATTTACTAAGTTAATTTAACAAAATTAAATGTAATTAACGTTAAAGGATAGTGCGCAATCTTGGTGGGAAGCTGCTGAGATTGGTTTGGTTGAAGCTGGTGTTGAAGTCACTTGGGATGTTTTCAAGGCTCAGTTTCTAGAGCAATATTCACCTCCATCCAAATACACTGCTCAGAAAAATGAATTTAATAATCTACAACAAGGAAATATGACTATTGAGGAATATGCCTAATTCTCTATCCTGCTGAAATATGCACCACATGTAGCGGCAAATCCCAATGCGAAATTTAAAAGGTTTGTCAATGGGTTGCATCCTACCCTATTTACTTTAGTGACTATTGGCTCCCCTACTACTTATGCTGATGCAGTGGAATGGGCAAAGATGATAGAATCAGTACTTAGACAGGGAGGTCCACAGTTTCTTCCTCCGCCACCAGTACCTATTCAGTAGCCTACTCTACGTCCTAAAGGCAAAATCTTTAAGAAGATAGGTTCTTCTGGTTCTTCTTCATCTGGATCTTCTAATTCACGAGAGAGACGTTTGTGTGGTCCTTCTTGTAGTGTTTATGGTGGACCTGAAACCGTCTGGGGTCACCAGGATATCGTGGCTGAGGTTGCGAAGAAAACATGTCTCGATTTGGGAAATCTCGTACAACATGACGCGCTTGTCCACAATGAAAACATGTACCTAAGACTTTACGACATTGTTCCACTGGATGCCTTCCACCACAAACACTACAAGAAGGACCACGAAAATGTCTCTCTCGTAAACTAGAAGATCCAGATGACGAAGAACTAGAAGAACCTATCTTCTTAAAGATTTTGTCTTTAGGACGTAGAGTAGGCTGCTGAGTAGGTACTGGTGGCGGAGGAAGAAACTGTGGACCTCCCCGTCTAAGTCCTGATTCTACCATCTTTACCAGTTCCACTACATCATCATAAGTAGTAGGGGAGCCAGCAATCACTAAAGTAAATAGGGTAGGATGCAACCCATTGACAAACCTATTAAGTTTCGCCTTTGGATTTGCCGCTACATATGGTGCATATTTCAGCAGGATAGATAATTTTGAGGCATATTCCTCGACAATCATATTTCCTTGCTGTAGATTATTAAATTCATTTTCCTGAGCAGTATATTAGGATGGAGGTGAATACTGCTCTAGAAATTGAGCCTTGAAAACATCCCAAGTGACTTCAACACCAGCTTCAACCAAACCAATCTCAGCAGCTTCCCACCAAGATTGCGCACTATCCTTTAACGTTAATTACATTTAATATTGTTAAATTAATTTAGTAAATATAAAATTTGTATTAAAATGATAAAGTTAATTTTTGTGATTGAAATAGGGACACGAAGTCAGGTGTGGACTGTACATGTACTGTACATGCACCAGTACACCAGTGACAATCCGATGTTCATAATTGGTCGAGAATTAATATATATTGGTGTAGGACATAAAACATATAGTAAAACGCGTAAAAACACACACAGATCGCGAAAAATGCACTAAAACGTGCGAAAACACACAGTATCAAACGTTTCACCGACCACCGTGAACTTATCCGCTCCGTTCGCCGCCGTCTGAACACCTCTCTACGAGACCGATATACCACCGTGTTCACAACTCAGAGGTGAAAATATTCATACCAAATAATTGAATTTTGGTGTTCGCAAAGTTTGTCTGAAACGAACGAAGTCGCGCGACCTAGGGTTTCTGCGCTTTTGGTTCGATTCCTTTGATTCTACAACAAAATTGGACAAATACATACACCGAATATATTATCCTCACCTGGACGAAGGTTTATACACCGCTAGCCGCCTCTACAGCAGCTGGAGCTCGCCCGGATCGGAGGAAAAGCGTGCGTGTACTATGCGTGGAATTGGGTAAACTTTGACGTCCGATTGTTTCGACTTTGCTTGGATAATTACCATTTAATTTGGACTATAATTATTAAAAAATAATTTGCATTAGTGAAAAAATAATTTAGCAAATTAAATTACGATGTGATCACATCAATTTAATTACTCTAAATTGGTTAAGCTGTGACTAAAATTGATAACCATTTTTAATGATTAGTTTATTGAATTGTGAGTTTATATTGATGTACAATGAATACATCGACTCTACAAGCTCAAGTCTGCCCTTATATATCGAGAAGTAAATGTATGTTGCGATCGGGTAACATACGACAAGTATCTGTATCAGTTGGATATGATTTGATACTTCTGTGAATTACTTGATATTGCGTGGCTACGTGATTTATTTAAATTATGTGGCATTCATAGCATGCATGATTGGCATATCGATGTATGAAAATAAATATTTTGTTAACACACATCAATTTTTTATACATACATCGATGCATGACATACACGTTGAACTACGATTCTTTGATACCTTATTATTTTGGACTCTCTCAATCATAAGGGTTGTACACGGTGCTATGGCAGTCATTAAGTGGCCTGAAAGGCATAGGGATTCGTGGCCCTTATGATTGCTATGATTTGTTGATACGGTGATTGGTGGCGTTTGCAGATGTCATCCTATGGATTATCCCTATTTGTTGAGATTGTTGTGGATGGCGCCTTACTGACGTCATCTATATGATATGATATGATGTCAAGAGCTAGGATGCGGTGGCGCTTTGATGACACACCATATAGACATTCCTCTGCTTGACATGCTCGAGTTATTGAGACATTTGAACTTTCATTTATTGGCTCTGAGATACCCAGCGGATGGGTGTACGATACCGACATGACATGACATGCATGGCATTTCATTTCATTTCATATATCATGTTATAGATACATGTTGTATATTCTATGATCATTCCATATTGGGCTTTTGCTCACCCCAAGGGGGGGCTGTTGTTATCTTTGTGTGTTGACAATGGCAGGTAGTACAGGTGGCCAGGATCCCCAGACATGGTACATCCACTGGGAGCCACACTTGAGAGGTTTATTTTCCTCCTTATCCCAGTTGTATATATACTAGGGGTGTGTCCCTAGAGTGTGAGGAGTTTATATATATTTAGTTTATTTTAGCTCACTATGGATATGTGTTTACAATTTGGATTTATGTATGCTGGTTTATGTTGATAGATATGAACTGATGATATATATATATATATATATATTTTCAGTATGTGTTTATTGGTATTGATGGTATGTTCCTCGTGTGATGAGGTCATGCCGAAATTTTCAGAGCCTCATGTACTGATCTATGGTACTATATAAGCATATATGTGGTACTAAATATACCGAATTTTGTGGTACTAAATAACATTTTTTTGGGTACTAAATAACAGTGTGGTACTATATAAGTTACTCTGTGATACTAAATATACTTATTTGTGGTATTATATAAGTTAATATGTGGTACTAAATATACTGATTTGTGGTACTAAATAACATATTTTTGGTACTAAATAAAATAATTTGTGGTACTATATAAGCTACTATGTGGTACTAAATCTAATGATTTGTGGTATTATATAAGCTTATTTGTGGTACAATATAAGTTAATTTGTGGTACTAAATGACATAATTTGTTGTATTATATAAGCTAATTTGAGGTACTATACCATCAACCTAGAAATATATTATATCATCAACTTAGAAATATATATTATTTATCCTCAAAATCATTCGCAATACAAATGAATCAAAGAAAGTTAAGATACAAACAAGCCAAGAAAATCAAGCAAACAAAATTTTCAACTAAATAGTGAAACATCACATCTTCATCTCCTAAAATGGTGGCAATCATATGTACTCGATATCTTCACTGCTAGCACTCGATTAAATAGTGAACATCCTATCTTAATTTCCCTTGCTAAACAACAATGTTATCGCAATTATGTATGGTGGTTAGCTTGTGTGCCACCACAACACTAATTCTTCCCATCATAACTCTCTTCAATGCATCTTGCACCACCTTCTCCGACTTAGTAACATACACAATCTCGTCACAAAGCATGTGATTCAAACGAGTACAATGCTGATCAAATCTGTCATAATCATGCCATTAAAAAGCACAATTATCTAGTCCAAATATTGTCACAAAGCATGGGATTCAAAGAAGCACAAGGCTCCACCAATCTAACATAATAATGTCACCACAAGTCCCTACAATCAGCCTAAAATATGGAGATCTGTTGAATAACATTTGTCATAATCATCACATTAAAAGTCCCCAGTATCTAGTCCACAATCTCGGCACAAAGCATGCAATTCAAAGAAGCACGATGGCTCCACCAATCTGACATAATCATGCTACTACAAGTCCTACAGTTCAGGCTACAAAGATGGAGCTGTTGAATGACAATGATTCAAAAGAGAAGATCAATGCTTAAATAGTAATACGTATAATCAAGAAAACTCTATCAAAAAAATATTCTAGCCTATCATTCAAAATTAATAATAATAATAAAAAAAACTTGCTGTGTTTTCCAAAAAAATGTTATGTTATTGAATTTCTTTACGATTGCATGTCCAACGCGCTCATAGCCTCATCCAGCAGCAAGATTGTTGGGTTTTTCAAGATGGCAAGTGTTATGGCAATTCGTTGCTTCTGGCCACCGAATAGTTGATGCCATCTATCGCCACAGAAGATGTTGTAATAATCTTTGGGCCATGCAATGACTCTTAGAATCAACTACATTAGGGAACACACATTTTTTTTCCGAAATTGGTCGATCGAATTAACCACAAGAACCATGAATTGATCGACCAAATCAATTTTTGAAAAAAAGTGTTGGATCAAGCGCTTACCTATTTACCAATAACTATAGTTAAGGGTAATGTCGCAACATCAATCTTTTCAACCATACACTCGCACAAGCGCCACGTGTTCGACCGATCACAAAGCATATGCAATTGTTGAACCCCAACAATCTCTCCCCCAATAATTGCACTCTCTACAACTCATGGGAATCAAACATGCGGTCTTGGCTCTGATTACAATTGTAGGATCGAGCGCTTACCGCTTTACCAATAACTATAGTTAAGGGTATTGGCGCAACATCAATCTTTTCAACAATACACTGGCACAAGCGCCACGTGTTCGACAAAGGAGAGGCCGTTGTTGAACCCCAACAAAAAGGTTGATGGGGGAAGAACATAGGAAGAGGGATAGAACGAATGAAGAATCAATGAATAACGAAGAAAAGAACTAAGGAAGAAAAAAATGATGAATTATGTTTTTGGAAAAAATATTGTTGATGAAGAAAGGATAAATGAGCGAAATTTGGTTTGAACAATGGAACATGGTTTTGAAGAATGATGGATGAATTATACCAGGTTTGAATAAAAGAAATGGTATATTTGATAATTTCTGTAATTATGGAGCTCAGAACAAAAATTTTGTTACCAAGGGTTGCAGAATTGAAAACTTATTGGTGGGGACTGAATTTTAAATTGAAAAATACTTTGGGAATTTTTAGTAAGTCTCTTTATATTTGTTTTTTTATTTAGCATTAACAATAATAATAATAATAATAACGGAATAAGAAAAATATTATTGTCAGGAAAATTATTGTTGTTGTAATATCTTTGTTCCACATTGCTTGTGGATTAAAGTTTAAAGTGGTTTATAATGGCTTACAATGAACTACTATAACAACTTGGGTTAACCAATTTTGTAGTGCTAGGACGGATACAAATTAGTAGTTATATGAGCCTATTATACAGTCGAGTGGGCTCGGGCCCGGGGCGTGACAGAATGGTATCAGAGCCGGTCACCGGCAAGAAACACTTGGTGATAAGTGTCATTGGGGGAAAAGTGTTACTTGCGTGGGAGTCACCTATTGAGCCTAAGGGGTAAAGTGCTACACGACGGGGACCACCTCTTGAACCTAAGGGGCAAAGTGCCACGTGCGTGAGAGCCACATCTAGAACCTGCGGTGAAAAATGCTACATGACAGGAGCCACCTCTTGAACTTGTAGGAGCCACCTCTTGAACTTGTAGGAGCCACCTCTAAATTTCCATTGTCCTTGGATCGAAGAGTTAGGTCGCGACGAGGACGTTGCGTTCTAAAGGAGGAGTGATTGTAATACCATTGTCTCACATTGGTTGTGGATGAAAGTTTAAAGTGGTTTATAATGACTTACAATGGACTACTATAGCAATTTGAGTTAATCATTTTCGTAGAACGAGGACGGATACAAAGTAGTTTCTATATGAGCCATTGTGCAGCCGAGATTGTGCGGGCTCGGGCCCGGGGTGTGATAGTTGTTGTCATGGCAATTTGCATAAAAAAGTTCATGGAAATTGATTTGACAACAACAGTAATTGTTCTGACAATACCATAATATTAATATAAAAAAAACTAATTTCTATTCCATACAAAACTAGTATTGGCCATACAAATTTATATTTTAAATTATTACAAAACTGATTACACGAATCACTCGTCTCAAATATTCTCTATATATTTATGTTTGTTAATTCTCTTTCAAGCCTACTTTTTTTATGTTTTCAATTTGTTTTCCTTAGGAGAGGAGTGAGAGATGAGACCTGGTCTCTAGTAAGAGAGCGATGCCACTTAGACTTGAATATATTTTTACCACAAGTAAATCATATTCAAATCAATCGGAGTTTGAAAATGCTTTGAAATCCAATCATCCAGCACAACATAAAATTATGAAAGACTTAGACCAATAATTGGTTGACAAAGAACGCACTTCTAGAAATGAAATTCCATATATTACACGACAAGAACTTTTCTTCTGGAAATCAGTATAGGACAACACATCACATCCCTAGTAGTTTTTTTTCTCCAATATAGTTTTCCATGATACATATTTAATACTATTTATTGAAATAAGTTTGATTTTATACAAATTATTGAACTAAGGTTAATTTTAATATTCCTTTACTTTTTTGTAAGCTCTTATTTAGATATAGATATAAAGAATCTTTCTTTAAAAAGCCATATTCTATCTTCAATAATGATGAAAATTTGCTAGCCGCCATAAAACTAAATCCTTTCTTGCATTAAAATACGTAAAATGAAGCATTGCATCACTTTACTACATTTTCTAACATATATGAGTCAAGTGTTAATTGTGGATTGAAATATCACCTACTGCTTATTTAGTTCTTTAATAAGATCTGTAAATATCAACATTTATGGTCTCTGAAAATTCAGATCGTATTTCTCTTACTAAAGATAATGATTCAATTAAAACTTTGAATGGAATGTTTACGCAAATTATGTTTCGATCATCATATTACTCTTCACTTTTGTTTTGAGATTAATTAATGCCTATTAGCTTTTCGCAATTGGAAGGTCTAGAAATAGGGTTTCCAAAGAAAATGGCTCAAAAAGGGTATGCCCACTAACAAGTTCACTTTTGGCTAAGAACAAAATTTGCTTAAAAAGAGAATTTTGATAGAGATAGGCTCTTCTTGTATTTGGTGAGTGCTCGGTTAGGGAAGACAGTTTATTTCTCTCACATCTAAGTTATATAACACACACACACACACACACATATATATATATATTGAGTAATTGGGTTTGAGCTGAGTCTCAAACTCTCAATCAATACGTTAAGTTTGTGTTGTTATATATAAGTCAATTTAGATTACTATATTGTTCTTTTTTTTCATAAATTTATTGACAGATATCTTTAACAAGGATAAAACTACAATTTCTATACCTTTCCAAAACAATAATTACAATTGGCACTGAAGTGGAATGTTCCTTCACATTTGTTTATTCAAAAGCAAGAATTTCACCAAAACCTTCTTATTCTCTACTCAAAAGCTCATATGTTTCTCGGTCATTGCTCACTTATTCTTTTTTATCCAATATTTTAAATCTTAATTAACTAACTTTAAGATGCCTTTATTTATTTATTAGAGTAAATTTAATGCGATAGATATGTGTGTGTGTACTACATGGATAATAAACCGTACCCAAGAATTTTAAACAAATATTATAGTTAAAAAAATTATAAAATTATGAAGCATAACTTGAAATTTTTTACAAAATTATAAAAAAAAAGGTAAAAATGTTTCATTTAATTAAATAAATTTATCAAATTTCAGATGACTGGTAAGGTCGGCCTAATACTTATTTTTCTAAATAATCACTCTGATGGGCAAGCAGTGTTGGTCACTTTGGTTAGTGAGGCCCATAAACAAATGGGTCAGAGATAGTAACAAATTCATAGATTTGATTATTTTGTACGAAGGGCATCAAAACAATAATGTGAAAATTTCGGGTCGGTACTATTAGATAAAATATTTTTCATCCCAGTCACAAAAAAAATGCTTTAGGTTCAATTTTTGATGTAATATCCAAAATAACCCTAAACTTACGTCTTCTTCATCCAAACGTTAATTTCCCTCCCGTAAAGCTTTCATAAGCAATTCTCAATGCAATCAAGAAGCACAATAGAAGCAATTCAGACCCATTAACTGAAATCGTCTTCTGCATTCATCTCCAAACTGAAATCGATTCTATCTGTAAAATTCTTCACTTTCCACAGTACAAATGCTCAAAGTCCATTTTATCAATTTATTTTTAGCTTTAATCTTGACACACGGAAGAGCATTACCCCTACCAAGATCCGAACGTTTAAGATAACTCCTCTTGGAATTTTTTTGCTATGCTCGAGGCAGCATCATCGGAACTGTTTCTTGTAACATCAATCCCATTGCTCTTAATAGAACCTGTGAGATTTGGGCTCGTATTTTCAGTGTCCGAATTTGGAATTTCCAACATCAAATAATCCTTTAACGAATCCATCATACCAAAAGGCATACAACCACTGGTTTCGGAATCAACAAAATTAATAACCCTAAACATCTCAAGGTCAGTGAAACCAGGATCTTTACAATTTCGACTATCCATCTTTTCTATCATCATCACTACATCATCCACAGAAGATGACATATCTCCAAGAGTATTTGTGAGGGCTCGATCCTAATGTGGTGTATAATTATCACATAAAGATTAATTTACGTAAACAGCGGAAGATTTGTTTTCAAATATCTTGACAAATGGCCCATAAAATTTTTGCTTTTCTATGATACATATATAATGATACTGAAAATATGTAATTCCAGTTTCTCAATTCAACATGTTGCTCATCACATAAGCATACAGTAATAGAATAAGTAAAATACAAATACTGGGGGAATACCCCAATAATTTAATATGTAGTTAAAAAAAGTACTCTGACAGTTACTGGGACTCAGACTCAACATACCAAACCTGAGCTCAATCTTGCTGAGCTCTGGTATTCTAATATGCTTCCTCACGAGCATCCAGCATCTGTCTACATGTAACACCTGTCATGCCCGAACAACAAAAGACATGACAACCCCCAATACGGGGGTCAGAACCCAGTACGACAAATAAATAGAATCACGTCAAGAATGACAAAGTATCATGCAATGCATACCATGTATGAATGCGATGTATGAATGGGTACAAGGAATCGTATCTCAAGATACCCAATATCAGACTCCAAAGGAAGGTATCATGACAACACACACACTTTGCGCTAGGAGAATCATCATGTGTTGTGCTCGTCATCCCTCGTGTCTAGGCCCGGTAGCAATACGCGTGACTACAGTTGCTACCTAAACTGCCTGTCATCGCCGTGTCCGTCGTCCCCGACATTCAGAGTAATCAAAATATTCATCAAGGATATCAAAGAAGTGGGTAGATCAATATGATATGTCCATGAATCATATATGCAACTCAATATGTCATGCAATCTCATGTGAAAGTCAATACATATCATGTAATTCACATATCATGTAGTCCAATGTATCTCAATATGTCATATAGTCACATAAGAATCACATAGTGACATTTTAAATCATATAAATCAATTAATGACATGTAAAACATACAAAAGCATCATTGCACGTCTTCGCCATATGACATGATAAAACTCATTTCTACGTACCTCAGACCAAAGCTAATCTACTCTCCTCGAATCAACCCCGGAATCTATTAATCTGGTCATGTAAATTCCAAAATGACAATAAGTGTTCAAGTAGTGCATTGAATCAAATTTAACTTCTCAAATTGACCATTAGCGATTTTCTTAAATTTTCAGCTGACCCATTTTCGTAGAAAAATCACTATAAATTCATACAATATCAAAACAACTTGATTTTAGTGCTCAAAATTCAAAAACTCAAAATACTACATTTCATCTACTATGATGTCAAGCTGGTTCAACCATCTAAATGGGTTTGAACACTAAAAACGTATCACTAAAAACATGTTTTTCAGTTTGAGCAGTGTTAGTAAAAATACTATAACTTTTTCGTTTTAAATCCAAATTGAGAGACTCAGGTGGCAAATTATAGCCAACTAAAAGTACTCAAATTCTTATCTCTAGACATTTTCCGAAATTCCTAGCCAAAAATACTCAGGAATCCAAAGAACACACTGCATGGGTATTTTCGCCCACATGCAGGGCTCAGAATGAGCACTAATAGTATAAAATTCATAATCTCTTCAAAATGAGTCCAAATTAAGTCCTCATTTTCTTTTTCTTTTTCTAAATTGAAGAGAATTCAAAGACCTACAACTTTCATTTGAAGACTGACATTCAATTCGAAACAAAAGTTACCCAGAAACTCAAAAAACGGTCTGCATGTGACATGCAAGAACATTCAGAGTCAAAAATGAGCACTTAAAGTAAAATTGACATAACTTTATCGTATGAACTCAAAATCGTATTCTTTTTTTTAAACTGCATAAATTTGATTATCTACAACTTTCACTTACATCACAAAGTCAGATTCGAAGGTTATAAATCTCAAAAACACGAAACAACAGACTGTCCAAAAACACTTTTCTGCAGATTTCTGTTATAACCAAATTGAACTCAAAATTATCATGTTCCTACTTAGATTTTCGACTTTAATCCATAAAAATCAACTAAAACTAGAGTAACAAGGAATCATACCCTTGAAGATTCAAGAATCCCACAATCAAGCCAACTCCAAGCTCCTAATCGTCCAATTCTTGAAGATTTTGAGGTTTCTCTCTTCTACCTGCTTAGAACTACAATTGCATGGGAGTTTTCTCACAAATTTCTCTAATTTAGGAGGAGAGAATTTCGAAAATTGAGGGAGCATTATCAGATGGTTTTGGGAGAGAAGAAGATATTATTAATGCATAAACAAATCATGTAGTGGGTGTTGGTAACTAGGCCAAGAAATTGAATTTTTAAATTATTTCTTTTGCTAACACTCCCAAGTGTCCCATGTTGATGATTTCTAATATATTTTATAAGGTGTTGGTCAAAAATTGCATGCCAACTTGTAAAATTTTGATATATTTTGTCTTGATTAAAAACAAGATGTTGTAATCACCGGGGTTTGCTAACTCGAGGTTAATTATAATTATTTAGTAACAGGGCCTTACAGTATTTACCGAGCCATTGTCAACAGAAAACAACAGATTAACATTTCGAGACCCTGCCATCTTTTCACTAAGATTTACAGCATTCTTACCATTAAATTCCTCAGTGTTGCGAGGACCACGTGTCAAATCAATTTCAGTATCAATTGATTTCATTTTTCTTTCTCATTTTGTTGACACATATGTGGAAGAAACGAGTATTAGCATCTCCTAATTTTATTCACCAAACTCTCGAAATTACATTTGCATGCACTGATAGTCTCATGCGGTGCATGTAAATTACGTGCACCGTATGAGTATAGCGGTGCATGTAATTTACATGCACCATACTGTTAGTGTGAGACCCCGTTATCTCAACATACAATAAGGTGCAATTAAGAGAACTAATCATATCAAATCAGAGTTGTAAGTCGTGTTGACAATTGAGCTTAAGGTTTACATGTACGTATGACATGCCAAAAGAAATTTGTTACATTCTTTAACAAATTTGGGTAAGGCTACTTCTACTGCACTCCTAGTAGAAACTATACAAAATAAGTCTTTATCTTGCTATCTTGTAGCACTCCTTACAGCTCAGCTTATCAACCTGACCCTGGTTCTCCTTAGCAAAAGCACCTACAAGGACAACTCCCATCACATGAGCATATCGTAATTCATATCAAACATAATATGAATGTAAAGCATAAATGCATAATCATAGTCATAAAATACTTCCTGTATTTTCAATGCATTTAAAACGCCCATTAGTTGTCCATGTACCATAACTCATGATAAAACATTATATGATATTATGGTTCCTTAATAATGTCATGACATATCTTTACTTCTTAAATCATTACTTCAATCTTGAGTCATTTTATCATTAGTGTATTGCAATGCTTCTTACTTTTCCACGTAAGCGGAATTGTTCCTCGCTTCTTATGGAACTCCACGTAAGCGGTATTCTTCCTCGCTTCTTATGGAAATTCACGCTTCCATGTGCGAACGGTCCTCTACCTCTCGCTCCACATTTTCAGCGGAATTATAGTGTAAGCATTAAAATCCTCACTGGGATAACCTTTGACTCGTGGAATACACCTCTTATATTCCACAGCATTCATATGCAGAAACAATGCATGTCAACAGACAACATGTATCATATCATAATGCACCATCTTATGCATACTTTACTTTACCTTGTGTTAAATAAATAAACACGAATACATGTTACCGTTGGGATGCCCGTACGTCGCTTACGTACCTTTCAAAAGATAGAGGAGTCAACCGACCTTATCTCCTCGACTGTGCTGGTACCTGCGATGGTTCTACATAACCACATAACACCATATTAGGCACCCAATAATAATTCAATACCAAAAACTAAACAAAATTCAACATTTGCCCCAATATGTCATCTCGCTGATCGATCGTCCCTTATCCCCGATCGATCGCGAGATGTTACTGCCTCGTATACCAAAAATATACAATCAGCGATCGACCGCCTCTTATAAGCGATCGATCGCCAAAACCCACTGGAACGTCGCGATCGATCGCGCCTTCTTGGCCATCGATCGCCAACTCTGTTCCTTTGCACGATTTCCAGAATTTCCGATCACCTCGTTTCATACACTTAAAACCACATCATAACACATATAAAATGCTCGAATAAAAATGCTAGGGACTTCACCATACTTCCATGAAAGGGCTTAAACCAAAGTTTCAATAAAAACTTAGCTTAGCATGCATCATAGTAACCCCAAAAGTCCAACACTCAATCCCAAAATTCCCCAGAAACAGGGCATAAAACTCAGCCCAGAATTCTCGAGCATGCATCTTCACAACACCAAAACTACCACATAACCCGTAACCCATGCTCAAGGAAACATGCTAGTAACATCACAAAACTACCATGTATGTGTTCCCGTCAAAGGTTTATTCAAAACCTAAGCTAACATGCTTCAAATCTTCATGATAAAACCCCTACTCAACATAAAAACAGGGTACTTCCCCTGCCCAGATTTTCGAGGAACACTTTTCACAACTCGAAATCTAACACATAAGTCATGTAAGTTACTTAACAAAGTATACTAGGAGCTTCATAAAAATCACATGCAAGCACTCATAGCAAGATTTCATCGAACCTAAAACTAGAATGCCGAATCTTCTATGAAGAACACACATACATAAGAACAAAAAAACTGGTAAACCAGCATGATTCCTCACCACTTTTACTCCTCGATTTTCGTCAAACTCCGATCAACAAAACACCAAAAATCTTCTCCTATATTTAGTTCATATGTTGGACGAAAGTTTTCTGGAAAGAAGAAGGAGAAAACCGAGAGAAGAGAGTGGGAAAGAAGTGATGGAAGAGACATGGTTGATCAATCTGCTTTCCAGAAAACAGGGGCAAGTGGCATGATTCAGCTGATTGGGGGGGGGGGGGGGGGGGTTGCTTGTAGGGTGGCCTTGTGGTGTTTAATTGTGTCCCGGTATTTCGTACGATGTATAAAAATATTCCTCCTTGATATTTTATAATTTTACCCCATCAATACATCATTCAAAAAAATACCTAACATGCCTCCTAAACCATAACATCAAAATAAATATAACACCAACCACATACATTAATTCCCCAACTTAATTACATGCTTTTACCACATAAAGCATAACCCATAAACCCCAAATTAAATCATGCATTTAACACATAATAAAATTAGCACATCAAAACATGTTTACACATAATCCTTTCGGGGATATCACAGTTAGTCTCAAGTGGTGCATGTAAACATGCACCGCTAGACTCCGATGCATGTAGTTTACATGCACTGCTAAACTTATATGGTGTATGTATATTACCATTCTATTTTTCTATGGACAATAATTTACATGAATCCTCTTGGGTAAATTGAATGTGTAATTTACTTGAACCATATACATGAACTTATAGACTCATACGGTGTTTGCATATTATTTTTATTTTTATATACTGTAAAGTGGGTATTTTGTCTTTGGATATAATGGGTTTCTTTCATGTCAATTGAAAGTATATTACATTCACATGCATTGCATAAGAAAAAGTTTTTCAGCTCAATCCACCAAAATATAAACGCTTTCAACTAGTGATGCATGTATATTACATTTACATGCACCTTATGAGTTGTTTAGTCTCATGCGGTGCATGCAAATTACATGCACCGCGTGGCTCACATGCACCATATGACTCTAGAGGTGCATGTAAATTACATGCACCTATAGACTCATACGGTGCTTGCAAATTACATGCACCTATAGACTCATTAAATTTTCCAATTTTCTTTCAATTTGCTCCTCGATTGACCAATGCATAAAATATTGTGTAAGTGAAATAAGGTGGATAAATCGTCTTGCTTACGTAATTTACTAGTGGTGCATTACATGCACCGTATGACTCTAAACATTCATGTAAATTACATGCACCTATAGACTCGTACGGTGCATGCATTTTATTTTTTATTTTTATATACTTTTAGTCTCGTGTTGTGCATGTAAATTGCATGCACCATATGACTCACATAAAACATCTGAGTCTGTAGGTGCATGTAATTTACATGCATCGATAGACGATGATACATTGATGCACAAATATACTATATTTTTTGTCAAAGACAGTACTTGAGTCTAGCGGTGCATGTAATTTACATGCACCACTAGGTGTTGCTTGATTGTTTACCAATGCATGTAATTTACATGCATCAATAGACTAGTGGTGCATGTAATTTAATTGCCCCGCTATATATTATTTGTTTGTTTAAGATTGTTAGTTCTTCATAGTGGTGCTTACCGGGCCGGGTCAATCCGGACTCGGACCGTTAAGTCCGGTTCGAAACCGGAACCGGAGTTAACGGTTCCGGTCCGCCCCGGAACCGGTTAGAAACCGGTCCGGAGCGGTTCCTAAGAACCGAACCGGTAGCACCGCCGGTTCCGCTGCTATCGGTTTGGTTACGGTTCCAGAACCGAAACCGGTAGTTTTTTTAAAAAAATAAAATAAAATAAAAAATCTGAAGAAGGCAACGACTATAAAGCCGTTGCCTTCAATTTATTTGTTAACGTTGGCAACGACACTTAGCCGTTGCCAACGTTAACAATTTTTTTTAAAAAAATTTTGTTTAATAAAAAAAACTATAAAGGGGATGTTGTGTTGTGTATTTTTTCATAACAATTCTTGTAACGAAAAATACTTCACTCTCATATTTTTCTCTCAATTGTGTTATCTACAATTTACTTATATAATAATGGCATCTTCATCTAGCAGCGGTGCTGGTCGTAGCCGGGGTCGCAGTCGGGGTCTCGTTCCGGGTCATCTATCACTGAGTTCATCTTCTGCAATGAATTTGCCTGTGCCAATTCCTGAGTTAAATGAAAGTTATGATTTTTTTGCTGACCTCAATGTTGGTGGTTCTTCTATGAATGTCGAACCACAACAACCCCAACAACCTACCGAACCTGTTGCTGCCCAAGCCCAAGAAAGACAACATGTGGAGTCATCCGGAGCCACTACAGCAGGGAGTTGACAACCGACTCGTGCCAAAAGAAGTAAGATATGGGATCACTTTGAACTCGCTCAAAAAGAAGGTACTAATGAATCTGTTGCAATATGTAAATTATGTAAGATCCAGTATTCATACTGGTGGTTCCAGTGGAGGTACCAGAACATTTAAAAACACTTAGTAAAAAAACATAATTTTGATGAGGCAACATTACAACCATTAGGTCGAGAAGCAACACAAACACAAATTAATGTTCTTACTGGCACGAATTTTATTTTAACTGCTGAAATTAATCGTAGGTCACTTGTTAGATATGTGATCAGATGTGAACTACCTTTTATACAAGCTGAACGTGCTGGTTTTATTGAATTTGCTTAGTCTATACAACCCATGTTTAAACATATTTCCAGGCACACACTAAAAAGAAATTGTATGGACGTATTTGTTGAATATAGAAATACATTGGGAATTTGTTGAAAATTGTGTATCATTGTTAGGTACTTTCAAAGAAGCGACGGAACGTTTCTCTGGTGTTACTTATCCAACTTCCGTTTATTTTCTTCCTTTAGTATTTAAGATGTTTGATAAATTTATAGAATTTAGAGATGACTATGACTTGCATGCTTTTGTTAGTGCAATGTAAACTAAATTTATAAAGTATTGGGAACAAATCCCACCCGTGCACTGCATCGCAACATTGCTAGATCCTAGTCAATGTTTATCTTCATTTGAGATATTTTTGAATATTATGCTAAATTTTTGGGGAAGGTTGTTGACGATCAAAAGACGTCTACAATGCAATCTCTCCAAAATATGTTTCAATTGTATTATAATCAACAGGCAAGTGAATCATCGCAACAAAGGCCTGTTGAAGAACAACCACAAGCTCAATCTAAAGGTGTGGGCATCAATTTGCTTAGAATGCTGGGCAGGAAAAAAATTAAGGGAAAAGGACCTTCTACTAGCACGTCGACTGAGTTGCAAATTTATCTGAATTATCAATTTCTAACCGAAGATAACTTCGACGTTACAATGGTAGAAGTCCAATGCAGCACAATTCCCTATCTTAGCCAAAATGGCTAGAGACGTGTATGCTGTACAAGCTTCAAGCGTCGCTTCTGAATCGGCATTCTCAACATGCGGCCGTATTATTGGAGACTACAGAAGTAGTCTATCAGCTGATTCGTTATGCATGCTCACGTTACTTAAAGATTGGTTTGAAGCAGAATGTAAAAATAGAAGAGATGGGACGGTTGACGAATTCGTAAATCATTATGACGAGCAAGAAGAAGAGAACACCAAAACAATACTTATCAATTATGAAGACTGCTAAGTACTAAATAGTAATATTTTTTTATTTAGATTTTCAATTGTCATGTCTTTACAATTATTTGTATGCATCTATATTATGAAATTTAGAAGAAATATATTGAATTTGTGATGAACATCATTGAGGAAACATTTACAACATAAAAAATAATAATAATAATAATAAAATAAAATAAAAATCGGAAAACCGTTAAGGAACCGGACCGAACCGGAACCAGTTGGAACCAGAACCGGCCGGTTCCGGTCCGGACCGGACCGGTTCACCCCGATAAGCAGCCATAGTTCTTCATCTTTGATTTTAAAATAATTTCAAAAATTAAACTAGATAATAAATTGTTTGCGATGTTATAAGATCTGAAAAATGCATATAGTAGTAACAATATACATATTAAGTTTTTTTAAGAAAAGCTTATAAGATATCAAAATATATTCGTCCTAATTATTTTAATATCTTACTTATCTTAAGATGATGATATCTTATATGATACATCTTTTTAACAGCTTGTTTTTTTTTTAAAAAAAAGCTTGACATATTATAATAAACATTATGTACATTATAAAAAATAAAAAATAAAAATCAATACTTCGTAGTAATTGCATATAGTGTATGATCATAATTCAATTCCGTAGAAGAAACATATTGATTTGGAATGGGAAATTCAGGTTGACAGATCCATCATTTGAATTCAGCGCAACAATGAGAATGGCAACCACCATAACCAGAACTAGCACAGTTTGAATAACTTTCCTCACTTGAGGTAAGTTGGATTAAGTTATTGATTTTCGGTCAATAATTTAGAAAGATTCATGTACTTTTACGTTATTACAGTTTTAAAATCGTGGCTACATGCCCGACCACCTAACCAATAGACTGCAATTCTGCTTACGCCATTATTGACTGAAAATCACGTGAATCCCACAAAAATGGTGGATTTCCTATATCATCTTCTCCAACCTGCTCGCGACGATCATCTTTTTGTGATTATCTGCAACTATTCAACAAAAGTCAAATGATTGGAACTGATGATGATCATGTAATTTTACCTGCAGATTTAATTAAAAAAACGTACAGTTAATCACCCAGAAACAGAAAAAAGTTAATAAACAAATAATTTCCATGCCTAAGTTCGTGAAGAGTCGACGATCGGCGCCAAGGATATGAGATTTGGCCCCAGAAGACTCAAGCATATGTGAAGTGTGAAGACCGAAGAACAGAGATCTGCAATTGAGAATTTTGAAATTTGAACGTGAGAATGAGAAGGGTATTTTAGTACTCAAAATAGACTAATTAGATTAGGTTTTGTTAAAAATAGACTTATTTGAAAGAAATTTCTTATAAGTTGTATTTAGTTGTAAAGAAGATTTTTTGGGAGATTTAGTTGAAAAATGTTTTGAAAAAAGTGGTACCTTCTTGTAATTTTCTCAACAATAATTGAGCGGCTAAAGATTAATAACAATGTTCTGATTAAGAACAATAATTCATATATCTCAAAGAAACGTACAATTTTAAAAGTCTTTCAGTTTTTTTTTAAATTTGATCATCTTTTTGAATCGTATGATTGAGTTCCCTCTGTTAGTATATGTGCCCTACAAGCCAAATATTTGCCTGTTGGGCTTTATGCATCAAAGCCCATTAATGACTCAATGATCTTATAAATAAGTCATTCTAGTTTCTTAGAAAATTAGACCATTCAATATACACCAAACTCTCGTCGTAGAAAGACTAACACCAACCTAGAACCGGCGTTGAGATCGTGGATCTGGTCAAGCTGGTTGGACTCGAGGGATCACCGCATTCAGATCTTCGACGGTGAACGGTAATCTCTTTTCGTGCATTTATATTCGATTTTATGCATGTTTTATTATATGAATCAAATGCGATCAATCCGTTCTCGGGTTAGATCTGTTTATGTTTATACTTCGCTGCTGTTACCTCTCTTTTTGGTTCGCTTCGATAACAAATGAATTTATAGGGGAGGGATGAGCTGTTTCGTGAAATCACAGTTTTATCCGGAGTCCGGGAGGATCCTTTTCCCGTTTAGGATCTCCGGTGATCAATATTGGTTTCTTTTCTTTTTTTAGAGGAGGGCCTGGATCCCTCTTCTTGTCAACCATTCTCCTTTTTATAGGGGGAGGGATGCCAATGGTCTGGCCTTGCCGGGGGTTCTGGGGACAATATCTGGAACTGAAAAAAGGGGGGGACCACAGACTGGGGACCATCTACATCTGTTACCTACCTCGTACGATCCTTTTGCTCTGGTGATTCTCTGCGTCCGGGAATATGCTTTTCTTACCCACAGTACTTGACCACCCTTTGATTGGTTATTAGGCCTTAGCCTTTACTTTAATAGGTGGCCGATGCCTGCAACCATAGTCCCGGTATACAGGACCACCATAGGTGGCCTCAGCTCGGCCGAGCTGTCAATGATTGCCCGTCCTGACCTCTTGAGGAAACCTCGATGCAGTCCGGCTATCTTGGTAAATACAGCCCGTCCCGACCTGTTGAGGAAACCTCGCCTCAGTCCGGCTATCTTGTCCAATGATTGCCCGTCCTGACCTTTTGATGTACTTTCTCGCCGCCACGGCTCGGAGGTCACTCCGAGGATTGCGGCCCAGGAACACTAAATAGGGCCCTGCTCGGACACGGTAGTGGCAGCTAGCCAGAGGTGATCGTGCCTGCAATAAACTCGGGTCGGGCGGATGAGGACAGCACGGTATCGGCCCTAACGACTTCCCTTGTTGGTCCAATGGGCCCCCCCACTGACCGGGCCCAAATAAAGTTCGGACCCTCAAGACCTACTGGGCCTCCAGAACTAGGGGTATCATCAGTATCCCCCCCAAGTCAAGCTAGAGTAGCGCTGCCTCGACTAATGGGCTTGCGGCGAACTTTATTGGTTCCTGACCCCTGTCCTTTGATTGGACAACTCCTGGTCCCGGGGTGACAGCTGTCCCGTACCAAACCCTAGTGGGTTGTCAGGCCACGTGCCCTTATCTGGCGCTCCGACCGTTCAGATTCCTTCATCCTGCATCGTTGGTTTGGGCCGGCTTTCCTCGGCCCACGCACCATACCTTCTATAAATTGAGGCCCTCGAGTCACTTTCATTCATTTGCGCTCTAGGTCGGATCAATCGTCTCTCCTTAGCACCCTGTAAGTCAGCTCTGCTTTCCTTTCTGTTAATGTCGCACTCCACTTCTTCCACTTCTGGTGCTCTCTTTCGAGGGGGGGACGATGAGGCCGAGGTGTCTGATCTACCCAGCCCCTCGAATCGGAGGTCGGATGCTCCCGAGGGAGACTTTCCCGAGGTGGAACCCCTCCGACAAGTCCCTCCTAGGGTGTTTGATCCTTCTCTCCCCACCTTCGAGGTTCTCGACCCGAGGAACCTGGCCCAGGCTGGACTTCCCTGGTACGAGATCCTTGACTCGTGCGTTTCCCCTGACGCCGAGCACCTTCTCCGTACGTGGTTTATCCCACCGGATCACGACGTCCGGGTCCCTAGGGCTGGTGAGCGTCCGCATCTCCCCCCGCCTGGGTACTTTCCCTTCTTCCTTGAGCAGCTTAAAAGCGGACTTCGCTTTCCTATCCCCCTTTCTTTCCAGGAGTTCTCCCACTATCATTGTGTCTCTCTGAGCCAGCTTACCCCCAATTCCTACCAGAGCCTAGTCTCTGTCACTGCCCTCTTCCGATCATTGGGTCTGCCTTTCTCCCCTACCCTTCTTAATTATTATTTTCAGGTTAAGAAAACCCCATCTCCCGGGGCGTTTTACTTTGGTGCCTGGACCTTTTACAAATTTTTAAACAACATCCCGAGCTCCCGTAAGGGATGGAAACAAAGCTATTTTTTTGTCAAACCACCTCGACGTTGGGCTTGCCCAATGGCCTGGCGAGAAACCCTACCTACCCCCCGATCTTTGCCCAAAAAATATAAAGAGGACGTGTTCTTCCAAACGGTTATCTCAACCCTTGGGGGTCGGCGTTTTGATTCAGCTGCCCTGATCAGGGAGGACGTACTCAGGAGTTTTGGGCTGAGCTCCTATCCAGACGTCCCTGGTGGTACGTTCTTCCTACCTGGCCCCCGCTTATTACATTTGAATATATTTCTATTTTTTTTTTATGTCTGAGCTGAATCCTTTTTCTTGCAGATAACATGTCTCTTCAGCAGCTGCTATCTACCATGGAGTCTCAGAAGAAGCGGGAAAAGGGGCGGCCGGTGCGGGCCCTTCGAGCCAACCCCCTAGTGCCCCCGTTGCCCCCCCAAACCATCCATTTCCAGTGGCCAGCCCTCCTCGCGCCGAAGAGGTTGGGGAGGAGACCGGCCTGAGAAAAAGAAAAAGGGACAGAGGCGCAGCTAGGATTCCGACTCGGGAAGAGGTGGCTACTTCCCCGGTTATTCATGAGATCGACGCCCCACCTGGTTCCCCGCCAAGTCATCTATCCGCTGCTCCCGCCGACCCGGGTTCACCGGGGGTACCGGTGGGCTATACTCGAGAAGTCAGCCTTATCAACTCTGCCCCCTCAGGTCTGTCTGCCCGAATTGTTGAGTGTCTGACCTCCTCCGCTGATCAGCAAGTCTTATCCGAGCTGAGGTGGAAACCCCTAGCAGAGGAAGGCGTATCCCGGGCCCTATCAGTAAGCATTTTTTTTTTTTTGGTGTGGAACTGAGTCCCTCTTCCCCTTTTCTCTTCAGGGCCTAGTGATGATGTGCGAGAGCCTTCGTCGGGGTGCAAGTTACGGTCAATCAGCCAGGGACGCGAAGAAAGCAGCGTGGGAGGCCAAGTCAGAAGCTGAGAATGCTACTGCTAAGTCCGAGGCGGACGCTGCTGAACTGGAGTCTTATAGGGCCTCGGTGATCCGACTACGAGCTGATGTCGAACAGCTCCGTGGTTCTCTGGTCGGGAAGGAAGCGAGACCTTTCCGATGCCATGGCCGAGCTTGGAAAGATCAAATCCGAATTGGAATCCTATGTGGCGGGTGAATCAGCCCGACGCGAAGCCTTCATCAAGTCGGAGGAATTTACGCGCATGCTGGCCTCCAGGGCCTTTAAGTTTCTGGACCTCGGTTTCGAGGAGTGCAAGGGCCAGTTCAAAGCCCAGGGCTTCCCGCCTAGTGAACAGGACCCTGACGACTTCCTGGACCTTAACGCAATCATTGCCAACATCCCTCCCGACTTTATCAACTAGTTTGACTTGTTCTTAATTTACCCTTTGTATTTTTTTCTTTATTTTCCTTTTACGCTTGTACTGTGCTTCGGAGGCACCCCCCTGTAATGAGGTTATTTTGAATCTTGATTGTGCTCTCTGAAGTAATTGATTTTACTTGTTAGGAATTGGCTTCCATCGCAACTTTACGAACGTTCCGACCACTTATACCAGCCGAGCCGGCTCGTGGTTTTACATTGGATTGATCCAAAAAATACAACTTAAAAATAATCACACGCGTAGAACTGAATGCCGCATAGGGCCGTCGTGCAATAATGACGAATAATTCTAACAAAATAAAATCTTAAAACAGGGCTAACCTGTTAATCTCCAAAGATACTCAACCGTGCCACAAGGCTTTACTCGACCCGAGCTCACGGAATAATCCTTACAAGCAGATGATGTCCCCTTGACCGGCGCTCACACCCGGGCTCTATGATGCAGAGATGACCTGCACTTTAAATTTTGCCAGGGCCTCATACACCTGGGCTTTAGGGACAGGGATGACCTGCACTTTTAATTGGTGCCAGGGCCTCATACACCTGGGCTTTAGTGACAGGGATGACCTGCACTTTTAATTGGTGCCAGGGCCTCATACACCTGGGCTTTAGTGACAGGGATGACCTGCACTTTTAATTGGTGCCAGGGCCTCATACACCTGGGCTTTAGTGACAGGGATGACCTGCACTTTTAATTGGTGCCAGGGCCTCATACACCTGGGCTTTAGTGACAGGGATGACCTGCACTTTTAATTGGTGTCAGGGCCTCATACACTTGGGCTTTAGTGACAGGGATGACCTGCACTTTTAATTGGTGCCAGGGCCTCATACACCTGGGCTTTAGTGACAGGGATGACCTGCACTTTTAATTGGTGACAGGGCCTCATACACCTGGGCTTTAGTGACAGGGATGACCTGCACTTTTAATTTTGTGACATGGGATTTAAGGGAAAAGTTCATAAATAACTGTTCGTACATGGAATTGAAAGTAACAACAATAAAATGCCTAAGAATAATATTTTCTGAGGTGATATGCATTCCAAGGTCTTTTGAGGTGCCGGTCTTCGCCCTCCTCTAAGTAGTACGATCCAGAACTAAGTCTCTGGACTACTTTGTACGGTCCCTCCCATCGGGGGTCGAGCTTCCTTACCTCCCCTGCTGGGTTAACCTTTTTGAGGACGAGGTCCCCCACTTGAAAATTCCGGGGTATCACCCTCTTGTTGTAGGCTTTGACTATCTTGCTGCGGTAAGCCTCCATCCTTATAGCGGCCCTTTCCCTTTTCTCATAGATCAGATCCAAATCCAGAGCTCGGTGTTCCTCGTTGTTGTCATCATATGCTTGGACCCTGGCAGAAGTTTTTTCCGACCTCAGCTGGGAGCACGGCCTCCGTTCCATATACCATGCTGAAAGGCGTTTCTCCTGTTGGGACGCGAGCTGTCGTTCTGTAAGCCCACAACACACTTGGCAGCTCGTCCACCCAATCCTTACCAACCCCGTACAGTCTGGCCTTTAAATCTTGCACAATTGATCGGTTGGTGACCTCTGTCTGCCCATTGCTCTGTGGGTAACCCATCGATGTAAAGGCTTGTTCGATCTTCATTTCCTTGCACCAAGCCATTAACCTCTGCCCCTGGAACTACCTCCCATTGTCTGATACTAATTTCCTGGGTACTCCGAAACGGCAAACTATGTTCTTCCACAGAAAATCCAGCACATTCTCCTCGGCGATCTTGGCTAATGGTTCGGCCTCGACCCACTTTGAGAAGTAATCTACAGCCACCAACAGAAATTTCTTTTATTTCGGGGCTATCAGGAAGGGTCCCACGATATCCAAACCCCATTTATCGAAAGGGCAGGCCGATGTTACCGCTTTCATGAGCCTTGCTGGCCTTAACTGGAACTTACTGTTCCTCTGACAACCCTCACAAGTGACTACAGTCCTAATCGCGTCATTCCTCAGGGTCGGCCAGAAATATCCAGCAAGGAGGGTCTTTCTGGCCAGAGCCAACCCCCCGAGATGGTCTCCACAGCATCCCTCGTGAATTTCTCTGAGCACATATTCTGCCTCCTCCGCGTTCAGACATCGGAGCAGGGGTCCGGCAAAGGACCTCTTATATAACACATCCTCTATTAGAACAAAACGGAATGAATGCCTCTTCAACCGCCGGGCTTGGTTCTTATCAGCGGGCACTTCAAGCTTTCTCAAGTAGTTCAAAATTGGGGCCATCCAACCTAGGACCTCAGGGGGCTCTGTGGCGGGCTGAGTTGATGGAACCAACTCAGTTTGGAATATGAGCTCCCTTTGGGACAAAGGAACTAGGGATGTTGACCACTTGGAGAGCTCATCAGCTTCGTGATTATCCTCCCTAGGGATCTGCACTATGCTCCACTCCACGAAACTTTCTGACATCTCCTGTATAGCCTTCAAGTATTCTATTATCTTCTCGCTTTTGGCTTCGTAATTCCCTTACACCTGCTGAGTGGCCAGCTGGGAGTCCGAGTGAAGGATCACCCGACTGGCACCGACCTCCTTTGCCAACCTCAGCCCGATCAATATGGCCTCGTATTCTGCTTCATTGTTAGAAGCCCGGAAATCCAATCTGATAATGACCTTCATCTTTTCACCCGTGGGGGATATCAGAACAATCCCCACTCCACTGCCTTCACTGTTTGCTGCTCCATCCACGTATACTTTCCATGGCTCCTCAGCCTCAACCTCTATCATTTCCGCGAGGAAATCTGATAAAGCCTGGGCTTTAATGGATGACCGTGGTTGGTAGGTCACGTCGTACTCGCCGAGCTCGATTGTCCACTTCACCAATCGCCCTGATACATCAGGCTGGGTCATTATCCTCCCTATGGGGCTGTTGGTTAGTACCGAGATGGGGTGTGACAAGAAGTAGGGTCTCAGCCTTCTTGCGGTAATGACCAAAGCTAATGCCAACTTCTCCACCTCTGGATATCTGAGCTCCGCTCCTCTCAGTGTATGGCTGACATAGTATACCGGCCTCTGGTCCGTGCCATCCTGTTTTATCAGTACTGAGCTGACAGCACTCTCCGTAGCGGACAAATAGATCCATTATCGCTCGCCGGGCTGGGGTTTTACCAGGACGGGCAGCTCGGCCAGGAGCTTCTTCAAGTCAGAGAAAGCTCTCTCGCATTCGTCGTCCCAATCGAACTTTTTCGCCTTTCTCAGTACTTGGAAGAAAGGGTAACTCCTATGAGCCGACCTGGAAATAAAGCGAGCTAAGGACGCAATCCGCCCTGTCAGTTTCTGTACCTCTTTTATGCTTCGAGGCGAGGTCATCTCTTGAATTGCTCTGACCTTCTCCGGGTTGACCTCGATCCCCCTCTCGGTTACCATGAAACCCAAGAATTTCCCGCTCTTCACACCAAATACGCACTTAGCCGGATTCAGTTTCAGACCAAACCTGCTTAGTGTGGCAAAAGTTTCCTCCAAGTCGGGCAACAGGTCTGCCCGGCCCTTAGATTTTACCAAGATGTCATCCACGTAAACCTCAATGTTCCTTCCAGCCTGGTTTTCAAACACTTTGTCCATCAACCTCTGGTATGTGGCCCCAGCGTTCTTGAGGCCAAAAGGCATGACCACATAGCAGAACGTTCCATCCGACGTGATAAAACTGACCTTATCTTGGTCCTCTTTTGCCAAGGGTATTTGGTGATATCCCTGGTACGCGTCCATGAAACTTAACAGCTCGTACCCTGAGGTGGAGTCTACCAGCTGATCGATCCGGGGTAGGGGATGCTAGAACTTAACTACATGCTCTTTGAGGCGTATGTCTAGACTACTTGCAAACATGAAAGTGATATAGGCAATCTTTGATGCGTTTGAGCCTTTCAAGCCTACCATGTAAACAAAATCATTCTCTAGTACCTATTTTGAGCCTTAAATGTAAAAGAATGGTAGTATGCTAAGCATACTAAAGACCCCCATTCAACATTTCTTGACTAGCTTATCATCCTACCCTTTAAGCCTAAATGTGATTTTTATTCCATACCTTTTAAGGGAGTATGATGTATTTCATTCAAATGCACTTGGGAATCATTGAAGTATATTTGTGAGCTTAATTGTCAAAAGAATGGAATGCATGAAAGAAAAAGGGATGCCTTGAACAAAAATAGATAAAAATATGACTCCAAGGGGAGCCAAGGCACAAAAGAAGAAAAGTGTTGAAATAAACCTTGTGAAAAAGAACGAAGTTGAAAAATTCATACAAGAAGAGAAGCTTTTAGTGTGCATGTCATCATACTCTCTTGTTTGAATATTCTTACCCTTTCTTTCATAAGCCAATACCTAGGCCAAGCTACAAGCTAATAAAGACCTACTTGATTTGTGTTTGCAAAGTAGCTAAGATAGTGTAGAAGAGTGTGCAAGTGAGCTTATACTTGTGTTAGTGTATGACTTGAACTATCATGGCTTTGCATATTTTGAATCTATAATTTGTACACAACACTTGTTTATGACCACACACACACGTTCACTACTTCGTTGGGTACGAAATGTTTAGGGATTGAACTTGTTCCACTGTTAACTTTTCACCGCCGTTCATTATTATGCATGTTAAAATTGTTGAGGCATTAAAGTGAGGACAAGTTGCTTTGTTATGAATCTATGAGCCAACCAAAAATATTGTAGTTTTGTTTGTTTACTCGAGGTCGAGTAAAGAGTAAGTATGGGGGAGTTTGATGTGACTAGAAATAGACACATCTTGAGTGCTTAATTGTCTACGATTTGGTAGGTTTTGATAGATAAATTGATACGTATGCTACCTAATCGTATATTTGTGTAATTATAGGTACAATCGAAGAAAACGAGCTAAAAATGATGTGTAAAGACCAAGAAGAGACATGGACATGACAAGGACTCAAAGTTGATCAAGAAAGGGCAAAAACGTAATTTTGGAAGTGGCAATCGATCGCCCGGAAGAGGAAATCGATCGCCTATGGACAGAAACATTTGCATCAAAAATTACGGGTCAGCGATCGATCGCGAAGAAGTGGCGATCGATCGCCAAAGTCTACTGGAGCTCGGCGATCGATCGCCACTTTATAGCGATCGATCGCCTCAATGAATTTTCCGAAAAAAAATAATGCACCGATCGATCGCCACGTTCAAGGTGATCGATCGCCGAAGAGTCCGAAAATAAGGAAATTAGGTCTTTTACCATGTTTAGAAGATTGTAACCTATTTTATCAATTACCAACCCCCATAACTCGAATTATTGAGTCATTAGCAGCAAGTTTTCATAGTTTTTGATATTTTAGAATATTTTGGAGATTTTAGGTTATTTTGTTTTCAAGTTTTCTTCAAGAACAACGAAGAACGGAACCGGAATCGACAAGCCGGAATCGTGGTTTATGATAGTAATTTCTTTTCCTTTATTTATTTAATGTTTTCCATTGAATTTTTATTGTTTTTAGATTTAATTATGCTAGGCTAAAACTCTCCGATTCTTGGTTGAAGGATACCTGCTTTTGGAATTGAACCTTTTATGAGAATTTGGTTTGATTGTTGAATTTTATTTCGATTTCAATTCGTTTCTTAGATTTCGAATTCCATGATTGTTGTGTTTGTGTATTAGACCGATCACCTAATATTCAATTGCATAATCAATAGTTTGTTAAGAAACAACTAAGATCAATAATTAACCGGCTGTAGGTGTTGTTGAATTCTTAGGAGAAACGGTTGGGTAATCAATTTTAACGGCTGTAGTTTTCATTGATTAGATTTATCGAACTCATTAGTTTTGAAAACTATCATGATTTAACATTAACGGCTGTAGTGGTGATTAGAGATTTGGTAAGGGTTGAATTGAATGCTGTTTTCTCTTTGACCACGAATAAGATGAGTAGGAATTGAATTTCCAATCGATAGATAATTGAAAGAATTCGAATGTTTTGATTTGATGACTAAAAGATATTTTTCCAAAAGTACGGTTACCTGGAAACCAAGAATCGCTTCACTCTCATAAGTTTAATCATCTTAGTAATCTCGTTAATTAGTTTAATTTTAGAATTTGCTTAGTAGTAATCATTCAACCTATAACCCCCTCGTTACTATTCACTTTTGGCACAAGATAAATTTACCTTCCCTGTGAGATCGATCCCTACTTCCACTACTACATATTTTTGTCATTAACTGAAGAATGGTTAATTTGGGCGTACACGATAAACGCTACCACCTGCACCTCCTGCACCATCTGTACTCCCCTATCCTCCCGTCCTTCATCACCGCCCCTTCGGGATCTTTTCACCTCTACCCTCACAGTTTCAGCGTAACATTTCTTGGATGAGGGCTGGTCTCCCCTAACTTCCCCCACTCTTTTTCCTACAGGGAACTTTATCTTTTGGTGGAAGGTGGAGGATACAGCCCTAAACTCGTTCATAGCTGGTCTTCCCAGGATGATGTTGTACGAAGACGAGGCCGCCACAATGGTGAAGGTGATCAACCTCGTTTTCCTATCCTCATTGGATCCCAAGGACAGGGGCAGGAAGATCTGACCGAGCGGGTACACGGTGTGCCCCGCGAAACCGAACAGGGGGGTGTTGATTGGCTCGAGGTGATATCCACCCAAGTCCATCTGTCGGAAGGCTTTGTCAAACAGCACATTCACCGAATTCCCGGTGTCTACAAACACCCTCCCGACTTCATAATTGGCGACAGTGGCTCGTACAACCAGGGCATCATTATGGGGTGCGCAAATATTTTCCAGATCTCTTGGCCCAAAGCTGATAACCACCTCCTCCTCAGCACCGCCAACCCTTCCTACACTCAGGGTCTCTCTCCTGCTGGCAGCCTTCCTGGCTCTGTTGGAATCCCCATCCGTTGTGCCGCCCGAGATCATGTTGATGACTCCCCGTGTTGGTGAATCGACACGGGCAGGGTTGACGTTATCTGAACTCCTCGGTGATCCTCGAGCCCGTCCTCTACCCCGAAACGGAGGACGGAAGTTGGTCCGTCCCCCTCTCCCTCTTGTCCACGACGGTCCTCGACCCCTTCCCCGAGGAAGATTATCTCCTTGTGGGATGGGGCGGGATAATAACTGCTTGAACTGGGAACTGTTCTGTATTGCCTTCTCAAGTTCCTCATCCAAACGATGGCAATCTTGTGTGGTGTGCCCAGTCGCTTGGTGGAAGATGCAGTATTTCTCCGAGACCTCCTTGCTTGGCTCTACACTGGCCGGTGCTGGCTTTTGCAACACCTGTTTGTCCTCGCATATGCAAACGGCCTCCTCCTTGGAGACCTTCAATGGCGTATACTGGGAAAATCGGCCGAGCTGCGCCCCTTCCACTGGCCTCTTCTCGCCCTGGCTGATCCGTTTCTCCCCGGTCCTCCTCACTTGCTTCCTCCTCAGTTGCTGGGCCTCCTCCACGTTGATGTACTTTTCCGCTCGGGTGAGCAGATCATCATAGGTAACAGGAGGCTTCTTTACTAAAGATCGGAAGAAGTCTCCTCCTCTTAGGCCTTGGGTAAAGGCGCTGATCAGAATTTCCGCCGGGCAGGCAGGTATTTCGAGTATCACAGTGTTGAAGTTTTTGATATACTCCCGCAACGACTCATCCTCGGCTTGCCTCATCTCGAACAAGCTCAGAGAGGTCTTCTTATATCGCTTGTTGCTGGCATACTGGTGTAAGAACGTGGAGCTAAATCCGGTGAAGGAAGTAATGGAACCCGGCTCCAACTGGTTGAACCATTTCTGGGCCGACCTCACCAAAGTGGTCAGGAACACTTTGCACTTAAGGCGATCCGAGTAACAATGTAGCATGGCAGCGTTTTCGAACCTGCCCAGGTGTTCTTCCGGGTCCGTGCTCCCATCGTATTCCCCAGCATTGGGGGGTCGGAAGTTGTTCGGGAGTTCCTCGTTTACTATTTCACCCGAGAAAAGGGGTTCCCCTCCTGACAGAGGTACCCCCCATCCCCTTCTTCATCCTCTGGACCTCGTCCTTCAGCTCCTCCACCTGGCCCTCCATATCCGGAGTAGCAGTCACTTTAGGACGGGAAGTTGCTCCTTGTTCGGGATCCTTCATCTGCTGGGAGCTTTCCCCGTGCACACCCTCGGACGGACCTTCCTTTCTCCTCATAGTCTGTTCCACCGTAACTGCAATTAGTTGTGTAAGCTGCTCCAGTGTTAAAGCTCCCACTGTCATGTTTACCCCGGGCGGTGGCTGCTCCTCGCCGTTGGTGGAGGCGTGGTGCTCTCGACTTTCCTCTGCTTCCGTTCTCCTTGTTCTTACCATTGGATCAACGTCTTTTGCTCAGATTTTCCCACAGACGGCGCCAATTTGTTACCTCGCTTTTTGGTTCGCTTCGATAACAAATGAATTTATAGGGGAATGGATGAGCTGTTTCGTGAAATCACAGTTTTATCCGGAGTCCGGGAGGATCCTTTTCCCGTTTAGGATCTCCGGTGATCAATATTGGTTTCTTTTCTTTTTTTAGAGGAGGGCCTGGATCCCTCTTCTTGTCAACCATTCTCCATTTTATAGGGGGAGGGATGCCAATGGTCTGGCCTTGCCACGGGTTCTGGGGACAATATCTGGAACTGAAAAAGGGGGGGGGGCCACAGACTGGGGACCATCTACATCTGTTACCTACCTCGTACGATCCTTTTGCTCTGGTGATTCTCTGTGTCCGGGAATATGCTTTTCTTACCCACAGTACTTGACCACCCTTTGATTGGTTATTAGGCCTAGCCTTTACTTTAATAGGTGGCCGATGCCAACCATAGTCCCGGTATACAGGACCACCATAGGTGGCCTCAGCTCGGCCGAGCTGTCCAATGATTGCCCGTCCTGACCTCTTGAGGAAACCTCGACGCAGTCCGGCTATCTTGGTAAATACAGCCCGTCCCGACCTGTTGAGGAAACCTCGCCTCAGTCCGGCTATCTTGTCCAATGATTGCCCGTCCTGACCTCTTGATGTACTTTCTCGCCGCCACGGCTCGGAGGTCGCTCCGAGGATTGCGGCCCAGGAACACTAAATAGGGCCCTGCTCGGACACGGTAGTGGCAGCTAGCCAGAGGTGATCGTGCCCGCAATAAACTCGGGTCGGGCGGATGAGGACAGCACGGTATCGGCCCTAACGACTTCCCTTGTTGGTCCAATGGGCCCTCCCCACTGACCGGACCCAAATAAAGTTCGGACCCTCAAGACCTACTGGGCCTCCAGAACTAGGGGTATCAGCTGCGTTTGGATCTGGCGCTGGGGTACGGAAACCCAACACCCTCATAGATAAGATTTACTGAACCGGGTTTCCGTACAACCACATATTGTGGTGGGAGCATTGCAAAGAACATTGGAGGCAAACATGGATGGTCTTTAACAACTTTTGTCTGTTCTTTGTATTATGCCATGTTTCTTGGCATTTGTTTCGTAAAAGGAGTTGTGTTATAGTGCAAACTGAAACTGTCTTTATGTTAAAAAAAAGAGTTTATAGTGGCTTTGTAACAGTCCATATACAGTACATGGGACAAATATATATATATATATATATATATATATATATATATATATATATATATATATATATATATATATATTGAATTATTAGATTCTTGTTGGTAACCTACGGAGTTAAAGATCACGTCTTTATAAAATTACATTCGAAATATTGATAAAATATAATTTGAGATCGGAGGTAAATTGCTCATTAGAACCAAGTCCTTCCTCTTGGAAAAAAAGATGCTTATTGAATTTAGAGCTTAAGCATCAGATATCAAACGAAAGGAATTTGTGCGTCGAGTCTTTGGACATGTGTTGACGAGATCGATCGCGCATATAGAAAAACAGGCACCAAAAATCTATTGGGCTCGATCGATCACAGCCTAAGAGCGATCAATCGCGCCTGTCAGAATTTTGGAAAAAGAGGGCGCATCTGAATAGTTTTTCAGCACGGTCGTCCCTTTGTGTTGTGATGCTTTTTTAATGAATTAGTGACTCTAAATGGTATCTTTTGATGACATCTCTTGGTCTAGAATATATAGAACAACCCTTGAACGAATTAAATATGGTTTTTCGAGATCCAACACAAGATTAAATTGCAAAATTCTGTGCATTTTGTTCATCTTCATCCATTGTTGTGCATTTTGTTCATCTTCATCCATTGTTCTACTTGAGTGACTTTAAACCTTTTGTAGTTTGTGGTTTCGTGATTTGAAGTGCTTCTATCACGAATCCTAGTGGTTGTATCTTGGGAAATGATTGCCGCTAAACAGTGAGCATCATAGCAGGACAATATCGTTTCAAGGTCAAAAAGTAGAAAATTTTGGCTCGACATTCATCCTACAAAGTCGTTTTGTTACTTTGCCCAAAAATACATCATGAGATATATTTATTCCTACACTTCCGACCTGATATCTGATCACGAACATATTGCACAATGGTACAAGGGCAAAGTAATGCTATAAATTTTATACACAAAAGGACAAATGAAAATTTTAGTCACAAAGCTCCCGCTATGCACAGAGTTCGAGAAAAATCATGTCACTTTGGGTTCAATGTAAGCAACCTTACATGTACACTACAAAAAAAATAAATCTGTTAGTCTTATTTTAGTCATCACAAATCATTTTTAAATTTTTTTTTTAACCAACTTATCTACTCTTTTCAAATTTATAAATTATCAGACTCCCAAGGCTTTGCCTATTTGGTAATCACCCACACTTTGGGATATGGACACAAGAGTGAGTCTTGTAAAATATATTTAATGAACCTCCCATCCCTATATGTTAGTATTTATATTTATGTTGAATTTCCTTTCGATTAACCATCCAATTCCAAAATCAAATTCAAAAAAAAAAATTAAATTTTTTTTAAAAAAAAAAAGAAAGAAAGAAAAATACGGTTTAACCGAAACCGAACCGAACCCAAAAATTTCAATTAAAACCGAAACCGAACCGAACAATTTCGGTTCGGTTTTTGGTTTTCAGAATTTTCGAAATTTCGGTTCGATTCGGTTTGAAACCGAACCGATGAACACCCCTAGATTTATGGCATTCCAAGTTAAAAACATTGTTCAGTTTTCCCAAATAATTACATACTTTCAAAAAAATACATCAATTTCCCACATAATTCAAATTAATAAATTGTGTAATCAATAAAAAAGTGAAATTAATTTTTTATAAAATGATTTTTGATGAGATATAACACTACTCATAAATTTTTAGGACTAACTAAATACAAGGACGTTCTATACTTTGCGAAATTTTTTTTTGGCCCCCCTCAATGTGCGGGCTAGATTCGCCCATGATTTCGACCAATGAACAGACATATATACCTTTTAACTATCCTTTTTCCGGTCATGGAAAAGGTCATTCCCATAAATTTTGTGGCCCAATTGTGAATGAATTAGGGAACAAAACCTATGAGTCTACGTCATTACTAAAAATGTATATTTACATGATTGTTAAGACAACCATAAAAAACAAAAAACAAATAAGACAACCACTAGATTGACCATAATATTTCCGTTACAATATAGATGTCCTGAATGGTTTTAATTTTTCCTTTAAAGGGGCTATAACATTATGGTATTGTCGTCGGTTGGTCTGTAAACCTAAGATTTCATAATCTAAAACGTTATGTTGCTAAAATGAATGTTCAAATGTGCTATGTTTTTTCCCCAAATCCTGCATATATAAGTAGTCCATTTTGTGGACGTACTTGAAAAAAATAAACAAGAAATTAATCAGAAAAGGACATAAGTTGAACGACAAGAGCATGCAAAGGCACGAAGACAAACTTGGAATTTGATTATAATTAAATTAATTAATTTGTTGGGTGATGGAATTTACGTGCACCATCAATTGAGCTTAACCCAAAGTGCTCACACAACATCCCTAAACACTGGATTTTATATGATTATGGATATTCACTATTTTTAAGTTACGAGTACAATAGTTCAAGTCCTATTTCCTTAAACCTTTTTCCCACCATATCATGTATTATAATATCATTCACTCATTCTTAATGTTACTTTTGTGACATCAATTAATTAAAAATATGGGGTGGCGGACGAGCTGAATAGCAACATATGGTGATTTCAAAATAATAATAATAAAAATAATAATGGATGCTTTCTAATTTAAAAAAGTTTGACACAAGATAATTACTTGAGTTGGATAAAAATTATGTATTCCTGCTTTCTACTTTGGGTGGAACTGCATCTCTTGGAAATTAGAAACACTGAGAAAATTAAAGGAATTGTGTATTGTCCCGTCAAGTTTGCTGTCAGATTACCCTGACACCAGTTGTACGTGCATCGCTTCTTCTGTATACCAATTACTGATTTTATATATATATATATATATATATATATATATATATATATATAATGTGATCCGTTATTTTCTATCTTCGATAAAGTAGGTGCAATAAAAAATAAAATAGGATGATACCATGATTTTTACATGAAAAACCTCCAAAACAAGGGAAAATCATGATACCTAGTCCAATATAAAATTTCATTATAAACGATATTATTTTACAGTCTTTTTATACAAAAAATAGACATAAAAATGAAAGGAAGAATTTGGTTCTTTTCCTTAAATCCATAGCTGAGAGCCCCCTTATAATGGCTAGCCCCTCTCTCCTTTAAAGAATTTAGCCCCTTAATTAAGCTATTAACTCCTCCACTAACACATCTCATCATTTGCTATTAACCCCAACTTTGGCCACTAATTCCCCATTTAAGGAGTGGGTCAACCCTACATCACAAATTGTTCTTTTGTTTATGGTATGTTATACTCAAAGCATGTCCAGAAAATTCGGATTGATTAGCAATATGACCGAGTCTTATTCCATTGTTTAACCACGTGAGACCGAGCAGAGAGTATCATCATCTTCGAGCCTTTTCCTGTTCGGTAGTGATTTACCCGATGTGGTTTAATTTCTCCACCACATCACATCACCCCTAAAGTAAAGTAACATGAGCGTAGTCGATATCTTGGTTTATATACATCGGGTAAATCACAGTGTTGTTTAATGTATTTTTCGGAACTTGTGAAATTCGAGGGTTGAATCTATCCAATAAAAAACACCCGAGCAAATGAAGCTCAACTAATTTCGCGATATAACAATTATTGCGAGCAAATAAAGCTTCGGGTCGAAATAAGGAATATCCTGAGCAACCAAAGGCTGAGCACATAAAGCTCATAATATATAACCGAGCTCCAGAGATAATAGATAAGCATCCCGAGCAGATAAAATACGTCCAAATTCCAGTATAAGAAATATTCAGAGCAAATAAAGCTCATCCTGGGTACAAAAAAACAATACACTTGAGTCATCGAAATACCATGTTGAATAACAAACCAAAAAACTTCTGAAACACAAATAAAGAATT